>JACLAT010000061.1:0-384252 GCA_018105865.1 Metaphire vulgaris
TTAATTTTTGTCAGTTTTGAAAACAAAGGGTTCCATTTGTTAATGAATTTCACATTCTGAGTTCAAATATAACAATGAAATTTGTCAATTGGCTATAGTTTTTCTGTAAAAGTAAAGTTCTCTACTATATGCGTTATGACTACATAATGTACAATAATTACATAGAGAGATATATCTTGCCCCAAATATAAAGCAATTGATATTGAAAATATAACAGAGCCTGCATGGCATAATATATTGCATCGGTTTACCCATAAAAATTATGGCCATAGGCTTAGTTGAAAAATTTTAATACTTAGTTTTCTCACTATTTTTGTCTTCAGTTTGTGTCGGTTTTGCTTCTCTTGGCTTTTCTCTTGTATTCGAGGAAAGGGCTATCTCTTACAACTGTCCAGCAATAGTCAGCAAGCATTGATGGGCTCCATTTACCTTGATATCTTCTTTCCATAGCTGCAATGTCTTGGTGGAAGCACTCGCCATGTTTGTCACTCACTGCTCCACAGTTTTGTGGAAAGAAATCCAGATGAGAATGTAGAAAATGAATTTTTAGGGACATGTTACAACCAAGATTTCTGTAATTCTTGAGGAGTTGTTATACTACTTCCTTGTAGTTTGGTGCCTTATTGTTTCCAAGAAAATTTGATGTCACTGACACAAATGCTGTCCATGCAGCCTTTTCCTTTCCACGCAACAGAGAAAGAAACTCGTCATCACGAATAAGTTCACGAATCTGTGGCCCAACAAAGACTCCTTCATTTATTTTTTGCAGTACTAAGTGCTGGAAATTTACTTAATTTGGTTTATTCTTGTCCAATGCCTTCACAAAGTTTTTCATTAATCCCAACTTGATGTGGAATGGAGGTAATATGATCTTCTTGCTATCTACAAGTGCTGGATGGTTAACATTTTTTGATCCAGGCTGCAATGACTGCCGTAATGGCCAGTCTCTTTTGGCATAGTGCATTTCTCTCGCACGACTGTCCCACTCACAGATGAAGCAGCAGTACTTAGTATATCCACCTTGAAGACCAAGTAGGGTAGCAATCACCTTCAGGTCACCACAAATCGCCCATTGATGTTGATCATAGTCGATGCACCTTAAAAGCTCTTTCAAGTTTTCATATGTTTCTTTCATTGAAACTGCGTAAGCCACTGGAACTGACGGCAGCGATTGCCATTATGCAGCAATATAGCTTTAAGACTCCTTCCAGTCATCGGGATCATAGCATAAGTTGCATAATAATTTTCATTGGCTTACGTCATTGTATGGCTGCATATATCATGGAAACTAGAGCCAATCAACATTTATTATTGTCATTTTCGTTTGTATCACCCCAAAATTATGTAAGATTAGCTATTTTTAAGCCCAAAACTTTTTACCTGTTGAACAGTGAAATCAATTGTAGACAGTCATTACAGAGAATAAAATGAATAAAATGACGGATTCCAGTCCGTAATCGCACCGTTGTATGTCGCTATAGCCTATAGCTATATCCTTTATTATAGGCTACGTAATTGCGAGTGTATTATTTACAGAAAATAAGCATTTAGTTGCTTCAAATGTTATGTCTCTATAAATTATGATTCCTGGTGATCCTTAAATATACAAGCACATAATAATACACTGTGCTGTAATTGAAGGGACGCCATTTTAAAAATCACTATAACATCAACAAAGTTTTTCCGAAATTTATAGAATCTTATCCGCATTAAGCATCATCTGTTCTACACTAAATAATGTAGATTTAAATATTTGAATATTTCTGTGAATTTTTTGATGTTTGGGGCGGAAGATGGCAGAGTGGGTTACGTGATGGAGCGTCAGGCTAACGGAGCTGGTTTAAGCCCCGCTAGTGCCCCTAGTGGCTTTCACATAGGCAGTAATGCCTTCTAAGCCACTTTAAATCACGCTAAGTTATTTAAAACAAAATCAGTTTAGCAGTTTACGATATATTAATTTTTTTAAAATTGAACCGAAAAATGCAAGTTTCCACAACGGGAAAATCACCATTGGCACCGCGTCGTTACGTCGTTTACAGTTTGTGCTTAAAGTGGCCACCATTTGCACGAATGCAAGCACGTAGACGCATGGGCGCTCACAGAAATGTTTCCAGGAGGGGCAAAACACAGTGGTCGTGGTTACGCCACATACACTTTTCCAGGAGGGGCAAACACATTTTAACACAATGGCCAGGGTTAATATTTCAGAAAGGTTTTCAAATTTCAAAGTGAAATATTGGCATTTGCATTTCCCAGGGGGCAAGTGCCCCCTCTTGCCCTAATGTGCGGCCGCCCACTTACATTTTTGGTTCACATTTTAAAAAATCAATATCTCTTAAACCGTATGTCTAATTTTGTTAAAATTTGCATATTTTTGAAAACGGATGCTTTTAATGTGGATAAAATTGTATAAATTTTGAAAAAAAATTGTTGAAGTTATATTTATTTCTAAAATGGTATCACACCAACTGCAACACAGGATGTAGTTACAGGTATACGCTTTATAATAACTGTGCATACGAAGCTACAAATTCAAACCAGGATGATTCAAACCATATTGCTTCGAATGAGGGTAAGGTTTGTAAATTTCTAGTGTTCGTTTGATGTTTTCAAGTGAAGGCACATTAGGGGACTTGATGTTCGGGTCATCAGATTTCACCGCCAGCGCTATTGGTTGTCCGGGAGTGTCTGCAAAACAACACAGACAAAACAATGACTATCGCCATCTTCAGTAGGCCCTACGAATTTCTGCATTTTTAGCAATCAATTCTAAAATGTTTGCTTGTAAAAGTTTTAAATAATCGTTCTATGAATGTGCTCATGGCAATTTCTCTTACAGTACCTATTTTATATTATTAATATTTTTATCTGTGTTTATTATAAACTGTCATACAGTAATCGTTGTCATTATAATCGGTCATCATCAACGTTGTAGCATTGTGTCACAAGGTGATTGAGATCTGTCTATGCACAGTGGCGGCTCCACCGGGGGGCCAGGGGGCCCGTGCCCCCCTATTGAGTGCCTGCCCCCCCCAGTGGCCCCCCCAGTTGGGACTCTATACTTAATGCTACATATATTAAACAACAAATGGTTGCCCCCCCTTCCCATGATTAGAAGTTGCCACCCCAAAGGCCCCCATTTGCCAAATCCTAGAGCCGCCACTGTCTATGCAGATATATTTTTTGGCCCTCGGTACTCCGTTCCGGAAGGACGTTTGAAAATAGAGTCCAGACAGATTAACTCTCGTCCCATAGCGTTGAATCGCTGCAAAGCGACTGACGATCGTTGAAAGAGGAAGCTTCCTTCTCGCTTGTCTTCGGATTGCTGGACAAGACGACGACCAAGCTCGCTGAAGAAACAAGGGGCATCTTGATTAATGGGGCCTAGCGTTTCAAATGCAACTGGAACGTGTAAATGGGAACCAGGCTTTGATAGTTTGCGGTTTTTCCGACAGCAGTGGCTTCAGCGGAGGCTCCTGCTACACGGGAAGTGGGTGGCAGATAGGTGGCAGCAACTGTCCGCCACGGTTTCATCTCATATTAGCAGGCTTGTCCATGGAACGGGATGTCCCATGGGAATCCCATAGGATTCGTCCCATGGGATGGGATGGGATGGGACAGCACTGTTCCGTTCTATCCCATGAGACTCATGGGACAGAGTCTTTTAATTTTTTCAATGTTTTAAACCTTTTTGAAGCTTTTTTACTTTCCTCTTTCTTCATTTATTCATAATATAATTCAGTGACAGTTCCACATGGTTGCCCGGGGGCCCGTGCCCCCTTCCCTATTGAATGCCTGGCCCCACAGTGGCCCCATACTGTTAATAGATGGGTTAGATAGATCGAGAAGGAACATTAGTGTCACAGTCGACCCATCTAACAACCGACCACGCTAGGCAACTTGAAAGGTGCCGAACTTTAATTAGCTCGTGACAAGACTGTTTAATACTTAGTATACTTAGTATTTAATAGCCTTGAGCTCGTGAGGAAGTTTAGATGTTTATCTGTAGTCAAGCAATTAGAATCGGCAGTTGTGTTTATGGACCTAATAATAACTGCACTAAATGTATGTGTGTTCTGGAAATTTAAATGATATGCAAGAGAGAGAGAGAGAGAGAGAGAGAGAGAGAGAGAGAGAGAGAGAGAGAGAGAGAGAGAGAGAGAGAGAGTCAGTTCAGGCAGAGACGATAATAAATTCTTTGCAGACACACGTAGGCCTACTTAGGCCTACCGATTTTTAGTACTTATTCGATACTCAATTCTGAACAAAAGTTTGCTTAATATTTTGATTTGTCAAAATATGATATCATATTTCATATGAATTTATTGCAGAAAAGGTATTTGAAAATCGGTTTACATTTGCCCTAAGCGCAGGTGATCTAATTATGCCAACACAACGGCCCCCTACTTGCCAAATCCTAGAGCCGCCACTTATAATATTTGCATCTACATTTTGTGGTGAAGCATAAAAGTTAGTAAAGTTAATAAATTCTGTCGTTTTGCATGTCTCTTTGTAAACGTAGTCCTATTTAGTAGACATCAAACCTAAACTTTTATATATTTCATAATTCATAAGTTCATTTGAACTGTATTACACATGATTAATATTTCACATTAATACTATAATGGGAATGCCATGGGACGATGGGATGGGATGGGATGGGACAAGCATATATGGCCATGGGATGGGATGGGATGGGACAGATAAATCTGTCCCATGGAGAAGCCTGCATATTAGGCTTCGTCCGGCTTGCCGAGGGATCAGGATCATACCGTCTAGTCTTCTTACGTCCGATCTGCAAAGACCATGCGGTTCCTTGATTAACCCCTTAACTGGAGATCCCGGATATATCCACCCAGTTTACATTGAGTTACAGTTAAATACGCGGTTAAGGGGTTAAAACAACCCCAGCTAATTAGCCTAATTGTCAATGATACATGAATCATGGGCCATGGTCAAATGTTCGATTGGTCACACATGGGTTATAGATAATTCAGAGTAATCCTAGCCATCTCTAGTTCGTACTGCGCAAATTTATTTGCTCTTAATTGCGGAAGAGAATTTCTTCTGGTACTTAATAATAAACTCCAAGCCCGCTGCACCAGGTGGTTCAGCGTGGCAAGGCGAGCGGTACGACATGGGCCCAGGAGACAGGAGACGTATTGCGAGCCGTCTTTCAGCACCCAGGATCCACAAGGGCAGAAATGCTTCTGGCATATGTTGGCACCCAGACAAATACCTATGACAATTAGATATTTGTCTGGGTGCCAACATTAAGGATGTTAAGCCCTCTTAAGGATCTTCAACGACATCGTTGACGCGATCGCTAATTGGGAACTGGTTCTCCTCTGCCTTCTCGACCTGTCTGCCGCATTCGACACGGTCGACCCCGACATCCTGATACGCCGACCAGAGCTTTCCTACGGGATCAACGGCCGTGCTCTGTCGTGGCTCCGCGATTACCTCACAGAGAGATCGCAGTCAGTCAGCTGGGCGGGCTCTCAGTCCGCCCCGCGACCTGTTCGCTGCGGGGTGCCTCAGGGATCCGCCTTGGGTCCGCTACTCTTCGTCCTCTACGTGGCGGATGTCGGTCGAATCGCGGACTCGTTTGGCCTCGCCTCACATGCATACGCTGATGACGTGCAGGTTTACTCCTCCTGTCCACCCTCTGACACCGAACGCCTGCAGACCCGCCTTCTCGACTGCGTTCGTGAGATCAAGCAGTGGATAGCTGCCAACCGTCTGGCACTGAATCACGGAAAGACCGAGCTTCTCTGGGTCAGCACCCCCCAGGAGAAAGCACCAGATATGCCGCTGGTCGTACTCGCTTGGCGATATCGAGATTGCTGTCTCCACTGAGGTGCGACTCCTTGGTGTCCTCCGTTTGTGACTGTGACATAGAAGTCGGCAATTGGTGTGTCATATTAGGTACTGTACTTTTCAATAGTCTTTGCAACAGAGACAGATAAAGAAAGAGTCTAAATATGTTTCCCCGCATGCTATTTATGAAGCTTACCAATGATGTTCAACTTGGCGAAAGCTGAGTCTCCATCTTCTTCTTCTTCGCATCTGTAAACTGAGGCTGTTTCTTCTGTAGCAACAAATTCCAGATTGAACGATCCCTGATCTGGTCTTGAAATATAGTAAGACGCGTTGAACTCGGCTGTTATGCTGCTTCCATTGAATACGGTCCTATTGTTGAAGTCACGGCCTTTCTCTTTTACCCATACTATGGACTTTGTAGAATCTGTGCTGCAATTTAGAGTCACCCAAGTCCCGTTAACGACTTCCACATCACTTGGAGTGACCGTCAAGCGAGAGTTGACTCTGTTTAAACCTGTTTGAAATTAAATAGAAAAGAATTGTATTGAACGAAGTGGATTGCATCTGGCTCTTGCAGTCTTCAAGACTTTTAGGCAGTCGTTTGGTTATTTTTCCGCAGATGAGCGCTCTCGGGAATTCTCCGTCTCATTTCGCCACTTAAAACATTGGTTTGCGAAAGACCAACAATGAATGCTACGATTGTATCTTTCTAATTTTAATTTCAATTATCAGTTTGCAAACTGAATGAGGTTACAACCCATTACTTCTATAGTACAAGACTCAACTTACCAATGATGGTAAAAGCCACAATCAATAGCGTCTTTGTTTTCCAATATTCCATTCGTGACCTCTATTCTATCTATATGCGTCTGCGATTGCTTTCATATGAGTACTGACGTCTGTCAGCACAAAAGTGAGCAACTAATGTGAGTGTTCTGGCGAAATTATCTACACTTTACAGTAGGCCCAATCAATATTGGACAATGGTTTGCATTTCAGTCAGCTGCACAGTTCATCTGTCGAGTCGAGTATGGCCAGACCCTGGAGCTTCCTGTTGTTTGGGTTTCCTTTCAAGATTGAATTAATAGATTTTTCGTTTTTTTTTTCTCCAACAAAAAAGCGTGTTTACGTATTTTACGTTTTTAAAATTTAATTGCGTTTTTCAAGGACTTTTTGGCAAGATGGTTTTTCCATTATTTATAGATCATCAGAAAGACAAGAGGGCATTGGTAGATCAAAATTTTCAAATGTTATCAAGGCGCTAAACAATTAAAATTACGTAAATCTTTGCGCTAAAAACGGCAACATTGAAAAGACGAAGTACGAGCACGGATTTCTATTTATAACTGGATAGCGCTTGGCCTATACTACTTACCTAACAACAAATGGTTGGCCCCCATGATTAGAAATAGCCGCCCCAACCAGTATTTTATACAGGCCTGTTAGAAGGGGAGATTTCCCCACCTCAAAATTCTCCCCCCCCCAATCCCAGCACTTACACAAAATTTACATTGAACTGTCTTTTCCCTCCAACCAAGTCGATCCCCCCGAAAGCCTCAATTTACCCTCTCCCTCCCAAAGGCCTGGAGTCTGGATAAAACACTGAGTCTCCATCGACCCCCCCTTCACTTGCCAAATCCTGGAACCGCCACTGATTGTATCATTCATCTACATTCATTTTATTTCGCACTGCTCTTTTATTTAGTAAGGCGTCTTTCATTGATGAAAACCGTGCAGTTGGATGTTAAGCCTTCTTCCCCCATCAGCAGGGTTATTTCTAAGATTGTGAATTTGGGGGAGTCGGGAAAACCTGGGTGTGTGTGGTTATTTTCTAGGATTGTAGGATTGTGAATTTGGGGGTGTCGGAATTTGGAAGTCTCTCCCAAAAAAGGCCGACAAGCAAAAAACGTTATAAAGTCTGACAAAAAAGGTCATCCGAGGATAAAATGTGGGGGTGTCCTTCTCCATTGGAGGGGTGTTCAGGGCTAATTAATATGCCTTTTTATATGCATACCATTGTCACATTGCCAAATTTGGGGCGACCTCAAATTGGGGAGTGTTCGGGGTGTTGTGGGGGGGCGGTAAAAACATCCCTGTATACTAGCAAGGTGGCGAGTAGTGCTGTGCTAGTTACTTGCAAAACGTGACTAGTTATAGTCCCTACTTACAAGGAATACAAATTTGAGGTCGACACTCCCCAAAATTTGGTAGTGTGACAATGGTATGCATACAAAATGCATACTAATTGGCCCTGAACAGCCCCTAAATGGAGAAGGACGCCCCAACTTTTATTCTCGGATGACCTTTTTTTGCTTGTCAGCCTTTTTTGAGACTTGATAACGTTTTTTTTGCTTGTCAGTCTTTTCGGCAGAGACTTCAAAGTTCGAGACACTCCCAAATTTTCTCGACGTCCTCCCAAATTCACAATCCTACAATCCGAGAAATAACCACACACCCCAGAGACTTCAAAGTTCCAACACCTCCCCTCCCCAATTTTACCGACACCCTTCCAAATTCACAATCCTACAATCCGAGAAATAACCACACCCCTCATAGACTTCAAAGTTCCAACACCCCTCCCCCCACAATTTTTTCGACACCCTCCCAAATTCACAATCCTACAATCCGAGAAATAACCACACCCCCCAGATTTCCTTCAATATCCTCAAATTCACAATCCTAGAAATAATCCTGGGCTGGACTGATATTCTAGGGTCGTTCCTGGCACTATATTCAATTCATTTGTCAATAATTGCAGTGTTTATTCTAGGCCTTCTCTGGGGAAGAATTCCCCTCTGTTTAAAAATCCCCCGCCCAAAAAAAATTATATGTTGCATGGGTGGATGAAAATCCCCCCACACACAACACAAGTGTGACGACGGGGGGCTTTTTTGTGAATACTAAGGGCAAAAATGTAAGGATTAAATTTGTTGGCTTGCTTGGGCATTTGGAAAGAGTAAAAATTACTAGGAAGGATGACCTTTTTGCTTGTCACTACATTTCAGG
Source organism: Metaphire vulgaris (assembly GCA_018105865.1). Classification (NCBI taxonomy): domain Eukaryota; kingdom Metazoa; phylum Annelida; class Clitellata; order Crassiclitellata; family Megascolecidae; genus Metaphire; species Metaphire vulgaris. The sequence continues at coordinate 8,830 of JACLAT010000061.1, forward strand.
GGAAGATAACCTTTTATTGCTTGTCAAGATTATAGGACGTTCAGGCCTCGTCCACTCCCCCACATTAACAAATCCCCACCCCCCAATGCCAAGGGGCTAGAATAAACACTGAATAATTGTATCACTCATTTGCGTACATTCATTTTCTTTCACACTGCTCTTTTATTTACTGTAGTAAGGCGTCTTTCATTGATGAATACCGTGCAGTTGAATGTTAAGCCTTTTTACCCAATCAGACAAACATCTCTTGACAAATGGATCACATTATGCAGTAAGCCTAGACGCAGTGGCGGCTTCACCATCAGGGGGGCCAGGAGGCCCGTTACCCCCTATTGAGTGCCTGGTCCCCCCAGAATAACATGAAGAACTCTAAGAAAAATTTTAACAAATTCCAATTATATCGAGAGTTCTGACCTTAATGCTTTATTAAACTTTTGACTATTTTATGTCTTTAACACTTTTAGGCCTAGGTCTACCTCTACCGTATATAGGCCTAAACATCGCGTTTTGTGCGTTACTAATGAATGTTTCTCGTTTTCTTGCTTTTCTTCGTTTATAAACTAATTACGCCAACACTGCAAAACAGTCTTCTTCTGTATGTGCTAACCTGTGCCAGAGGGTTGACAGTCACTTTCCTCCAATTCTCTCTATCTTCTGCCGCTCTGTTTAGGGCTCCAAAGTTCTTTATGTTTGTCCAGTCAAGGACGTCGTCCATCCAGCTTCTTCTCGGTCGACCCCTTCCCTTTGTTCTTTCTATTCTACCTTTTATTATTATCATCAGAGGTAGGTCTCCGGCCGAACCTCTAATGACGTGACCAGCATAGGACATTTTTCTTCGTATGTTTTTCCCATTTCCACGTTGCTATAGTTTTGCTTCTTACTAGAACTATGTCGTTTGTAACTTTGTCCATCCAGCTGATTCTCAAGATCATTCTGTGACACCATAATTCAAAGACAGCGATATATTTCATTATCTTCGTGTTCATTGTCCAGGTTTCGCATCCATAAATCAGCACTGATTGTGAAATCACATCATAGAATTTGTCCAATGTGCCATTTTCATAAACCTCGTCTCCGGACAGTTATGGGACAACGTGCTTCTTGTATGCCAGCGCTACGGAACATAAAGTCGCCCGTCGCTTTTCGCAAACGTTTGAAACACAGGCGTAGCGAGGGAGTAGAGCGACATATGCCCCGGGGCGACGAGGTGAGGGGGCATTAAAATCGGGTTTTGGGGTAAGTTAAATAAAGAAGAAGCAATTGCGACGACCTTTTGCACGTCAGGAGCACGGGGAGAGGGGTGCCGTAGAGAGTTGAGGGGGCGCCGAGAGAACGCAGGTGATGACCTTTTTGCTTATCAGTAGTTTGACGGATGTTGTGTTGTCGGAGGATGACGCCAACAGTACACCTTGTCACCGGGCGCCGGCTACCCTTGGCCTCGCTACGCCCCGGAGTTGAAGACTCACTTTTTAAAACTGTGTTTATAATTAACATTGTAATGCGCTTTTAAACATTTACTGAACAAGCGCAATATAAATAGCTAATGTTGCATGTATGTATAAAATTTTTATAAAATTTTTCTTATTTTCAATTTTAGGTAGGTATAGAATCTTGTCTGACTTTATTGACAGTCAAATTGTTTTATTTGCCACAATTTGAAGACGTACAACAATACAGAGCAACAAATGTATAGATTGTGTACAACCTCGCGTGTCCCCATGACTTTGATCGATCTGTTCTTTTTTGCTGGATCAGGTTGAGTATATCGACTAAAAAGAAGAAATTGAGAGAGAGACTGACAGACAGACAGACAGAGACAGACAGACAGACAGACAGACAGAGACAGACAGAGACAGAGACAGAGAAACAGAGAGACAGAGAGACAAAGACAGGGACAGGAAAAGACAGAGAGCATTTGCAATTATTATTTTTTAAGGCGTAGCTGAGTTTAGTTGTATGAATAAATTCCAGCTGATTTGGATTCCTCGCTGTCATAATAAAGCAATAACTTAAAATAACTTGATTTTTTTCAAAATTATTTCCTGAGGACTAAAATGTGCGCAATCATTTTCAAACGGAAGACTGAGCAACTCACTTAAAACAGTATATTTATAATTCAGTTGATCTCTAGACGTCGCAGGGTTTGAATACACAAACGAATATGTCCAATATGATTTAAATGGATGGTTGTCATAACAGCAATAATGTACGATTTATATCTATAAAATGTCCCTTAAGATATACAGTGTACGCGACATTTCTAAGAAAACGTCAGACTTTAAGATGCCTGAAGTTAAAACAACTCATTTACAATAATCCCCTGCTATAAGACTCCTAAGGCAGTGACTGCGTTATAAAAGGCCGATGAACCAGCGAAGAGGAATTTCAAAGACTTCGTTCGACTGATTCTTCTTGCAGCGGACCGTTCAACTAACGATCGATCGTTGACTGATATATTCGGAACTCTGAATCTTGGTCCGCTGTTCATTTCCAACACTGAAGGTTTTCATCAGTTGATTGCTTTAGTGCTGGTTCTAAAAGTCCTTTTCACTCTATTTTAGAGATTCCGTGAGAGCGATATCAATTCTTGTCACTAATATCCTATTTAATTCTTTTTCTTGGCATGTATTAAACTTCTATTAATGAATTGAATCGTGTGACTTGCATAGTACACTGTACATGAGTATAGGTGCAATTGTTTCTTTTAAGGACTTCGATGCGTTTAATGCAATTGACCGACTCATTGGCCAGATACCCCCCAAAGTGTATCATGCCTAAAACCTCATCCCCCATACAGAAGCGGATCTAGTGGTAGATAAGAGTGGTCAGTTGATCCTTTGGCATCATCTGACCTGTAAATAAAGTGGTCTGTTTTCTGGGAAATGTATTATTAGCAAGAATAAATGACATAAATATAATAACTATAACAACTGCGGTACTTAGGCCCAATGGGTTTCTCATAAGCGATCTGTTCAGTTAGCGCTCAGAAGTATTTATTGTAGGCCTGTTAATTATTAATACTCTGTACAAAATTGCGAAAGGTGAATATTTCCAAATATCAAATGCAAAATTACAGCGTATCTGAAGCTGCTGGACTTCTTTCCTGCATGCTCACTCTTGAACGTGTGGTTCCTTTGTCGCAGGGTTATTTCTAGGATTCTGAATTTGGGGGTGCCGGGAAAATTTGGGGGTGTTGGAATTTGGAAAAGTCTGACAATCCAAAAAACGGTATACAGTCTCCAAAAAAGTCTGACAACCAACAAGACAAAAAACCCAAAAAACCTTATCAAGTATCCAAAAAATCCTGAAAATGTCATTCCTGGCTCATATTGTGGGTGTTGGGTGGGGTCGGTCTCAAATTCGAGGGTGTTGGGGGTGTCAAAATATCCCTCGATTGGGGTGTCGGTCTCAGATTGGGGAAGGGGATGTTGGGGGTGTTAGGGGCGTAAAAATATCCCTGCTTTGTCGGAATATATACAAAATAGATCAATAGATTTAATAACTGCGGAAAATTTAATTAAGTCTTGCCGCAGTGCAAAATGAGGAATGATATCACTTTTGGCAATCTTGAACATGATGCCACCGAAATTTCTTAGAATTGTAGAGGGCCTGAAATGTTTGATGAGAAACGACCTCAAAGGGAAAAGAAATTTTTGATAGACGCATAGACCTACCTGTAAGTTTCATGTTGTGTCCTCTGGTTCCAACATACTGCTTCATTGTATAAAAAATGTATCTTGGCATCTTTACTTGTTTAGTAGCCTATTTTGTACGTCTCAATTTTTTGAAACCAGAATAGGCATGGCGAAGTCAGCCTTCACACAACTTTAAAAGATTCTCACAAATAAACATATTTCAACAACAATAGGGCCTACGGCTCAGAATTCTTCACAGCTACGTTTGGGCGGTTCTGATGTACGGATCGGAAACATGGACTTTGACAAAAACATCAGAAAGGAAACTGGAAGCTGCAGAGATGTGGTTTCTCAGACGTATGCAAAAAATTTCATGGACAGAAAGAATAACCAATGAGGAGGTACTAAAAACCTTTTGGAACAAAAAGAAAATTGCTAAAAACCATAAGAAAGCAGCAGCTTGAATTCTTTGGACATCTAATAAGAAAAGACGGATTGGAAAATCTAGCCATAACAGGAAAAATAGAGGGGAAAAGAGCAAAGAGGAAGACAAATAATAAAGTTTACGGACAGCCTAAGAGAAGCGACAAGAACTACAGACAACACCGAACTGATAAGGAAAGCCAGAAACAGAGAAGAGTGGAAATCCATGGTCGCCGACGTAGCAATACATGACACATGAAGAAGAAGAAGAAGAAGAAGAAGAAGAAGAAGAAGAAGAAGACGTCTCAATTAAATTATGTTGCTGCATAAGAGTCTTTTGTGTTGGGTGCAGACAGATCAGTCGGTCGGAGTGAATACAATCTGCAATGGGGAAAGGAATCCTTATAATCTGCTGGCTGATGGTCTTCGGTACGATCACCTCTCTGTTTCAGGTGATCGAAATGTGCAAAAGTAAGTCACAAAGCTATAGATGAGCTGTCAGATGAAACTGGGGATATTACATCTTACCTTGGTTTCATTAATTGAATCAAAGGGGAATAGTTCATGACTTTTGATAACTCCTGAACATCATTCAGAATAGTTGCTCTTTATTTTAGCAAATATAATAATAATAATAATTATTATTATTTTATTTTATTTTTTATTATTATTACAATAGAACAAGAACCTACTCAATGCATTCTGTGCACGTCTAGAACCGTGTTTTAGTATAATGAATCATTGATTATTACAAAGATATTGCAAATAGGCATAGTAGTAGCTTCGTTATCCCATCACGTCCCATCTTCGAATAAGCTCAATAAATTATATTGTTCTTTCAACGGCGTTTGCGGTTTACCAATGTCTCTTCTTGCTTGGAGGATGTATATAATAATCGTAGCAAAGTAGGCTACAATTTTCTGCTGCAATTTCAAACTTTACTCGAGATGGCCTACAATAGATGAATTTCTTATGACGAATAAAGATTCGATAAGCAGTGAATCTAAAAGTGTATTAAATTATAAAAATAATACTGGAATTTCCATATTATTGCAACTTCGTTTGGCTATTAGGCTATTTATTAATATGCACGTCAAGAGGCCATATTTTTGAAATTACTAAAACACACGACACCAAATATTGAGCACTGTCTGAAAATTGACGGACCACAAATTAACAGCGAGCCGTTGTTTGGAAACCGTGATCTATGCGAAACATCCCATCAGAAGCATTTCCATTTGCCTTATTTCACCAGTATAATGATGGCTACATTATTCAAATATAAGAAGAGACAAGTTCAGTATATTAGCGTATCTTTCTTCTGTGATGCAATGTTCAAAAGTTGTAGCATAAAGAAAGGAAGCAGCCAGACAAAGGAAACATCATTCGTTAAAAGGATAACTAATTGTTTTAATTTTTTAAAATTTAGAAGGCTGCAGTAAACACGAAGACTGTGGAGACGAGAAGTTGTATTGCAACGTAGTATCTTGCTGCGAGTAAGGGTTACTAACTAATCAAAACTTTTGTATGCATTTAACCTCAGTTTAGGCATCGCGATAAACTATAACCGAATCTATCACAGTTGCTGGATTAATCTTGTTCAAATGTATTACCGTAAATCCTCTACAAGGAGCCCCTGGCTTCTATTTAAAACAAACGACTTTTCCCTTTGGTTTGTATAGTAGAGTTCCGGCTCATGCTCGAAGCCCAGCTTATACTAGAACATTTTCACCTTGCTATATTTCACTTGAGTGTGCGCGCGTATATATCACATTAAAGTTATGAGTCTATAAAGAAGGAATATTCCCTTAATTTAACCGTTTGAAAAATTGATTTGTTACGCGTTTCATTATATTAAGAACTTTATTAGAGACTGATAGAGACATTTTTAAGACCAGTATTGTAGACCCGGCGCGGCTTATGCTAGAGAATTTAGGGTAGCCTATATCTATTGAAAAGACCGCAAAAAATGATTCATTAGATAATATGCATGCTCTTTTGTCACAGTATAATTGTCATTGTAAGACGTAGCTTAGTTTTACAAAACAATCGTGTTAGGGCGTTTTCGATATGACAGCATTTAACTTTGCGCAAGGCAATTTGTATAAGCATCAGATTAATAATGATAATAATACGCGATAAAATAAAGCTTTGGTCGGCCAACCAAAGGAGGTTAACCCCAAACCCCCAGTCTTGGCTTCGCCACTGGTACTCCCACAGTTTCGTCGAGACGGGTGGGGATGACATCTCTCTAAATCACATATCTACAGTTCTGGGTCTTATACATATTACCCTATTGTACAAAAGCATTGTCCGACATGTAGAACTCTCTCTCTCTCTCTCAATGTACACCATCTATCTTTCCTGAATTGAATCTTAAAATTTTGGTCGGACAACTAAGGGGTTTTGCCCCCAAAACTCATCTTTTTGATCTGGCTTATCCACCGCAGACTATCACCCGTTTGTCCGTTCGGATACCCTGGATTTGACCTGGACCTTTTATGATTTAGATTTGGTGTGACATCGGTTGATGCTCCTTTGCATTATGAAGTGGCGCTATAGAAGTTTAAGATTAGATTAGACTAGAATCTTCTGAAGCTCCTGGATGTGAAGACATAAGCCTACATGCGTTTAAAGTCATGCGACATTCTTCTTCTTGCGCGAATACACTCAAGATGCTTACCATAAAATATGATTTGAATTTCAGAAGAATTGGTGATTCGATGTCACACGCACGCTGGGTAGGTGGCTTTACTTCTTCAAATAGATTTGACGACGAATATTCGATCCATACGAAAATTTGAAGTTTATTTCTAAATCGGAACTAATTAAACGCCCATCTACCATAGAATAATCGTTCTACTTCTGCAATATGAACGCTTAGTTCAGTGTCTCGCAAACTTTTTACCTCGCGGCACACTAAACAGAACAAATTTTTTTCACGGCACATTCTTCATAAAATTACAAAACCAACCAACAATTTATTAAATTGAGTGTTCTTTATTAAGGAACTGCCGGGTCTGCAGTCACATATAATGATATGTAGATGTAACAAACGCGAAAGTAACGTTCATAGACTGTAGATTCTCGCCGTTGTTTTCCTTAGTGTCGTTTTCACCTTGCATTTTCTCAGATCTTGCCAAAAATTTATCCATTTCAAATTTCATAGGGCTAAATCTCGGTAAAGGCATCAAATTCAACTGTTACTATACTTATAGTTACCCTACTATTGCAACATCTCAACACATGCAATGTAATAATTTCAAAACGGTAATTGGGTCAAATGTATCCTTGCGCGCTCAGACGCTGTTGTTTTTACATTATAAAGGTCGCAAGGGCGGTGACGTCAACGAAAGACGTTAATTTCTGGCAGTTGTATCGTTGCGCGCGCAACGTTATATAAAAAAATGGATGTCCGATATATTGTATTGTAGGCTGTGCCGCAGGCTGGTGTGAGGTTCTATATATGACGCCATTTTTACACTTGCTCATCCGGCAAAATTTTTAGGAAGGGAACAAAAAAATTAAAATAATAGTAAAATTCTGAAATTCTTTCACGGCACAGCTGGAATCTCTAGCGGCACACTAGTGTGCCGCGGCACACAGTTTGCGAGACACTGGCTTAGTTAGAATAAGTAGATGCCATCATAACATAGGTCAAGAAATTTGCCATAAGTCGAGAAGTTTACATAGCACTGGTAAATAAGAACTCTAGCGATCTGTCGCTAGGCGTCGACCAGCAGGAGTTAGATTATATTTTCCCTTTCAAATTCCGCACAGCTGCCCAGAATATAACTGGTATTTTGATTGTTTGCAACTAAGTAAATTATAAAGTGTAGCTACCATATTTGAAAATGGTGAGGGGTGGCACATTATTACGAGAAAATTCCCATTCTTTTTCAAAGCAGAATTCCGGGGTCTACGTTATAAGTAGGCCTGCATACAAGTATACAATTATACATACCATATTTATTATTTCTTCGCAAATCCTTCGTATGTTTATTGTTGTAACTCTGTTGTAGGAAAATGATGGGGGAAAGAAATGAGAATTCAAAAGAAAACTAAAGAACGCTTCTTTATAACAGACATAATACTCGATATATTTAAAATTTTATTTGAATGTAAATAAAAATATTTAAAGTAAGTGGCATCAAGATTGTCGTTCAATTTTGGTTTTAATGAACAGTCTTCCCGATTCTGTGGCTTTTAAAATTAAAATAAACCTGAGAGCGATTTCAAATGTTTTTGTCGCTTTTCTAGTCAGTCTACGGCGTTGTAAAAACAAGTTAACGCTAAATATGCAGTTATGCGCTAAATCGCCTGACAATCTACATCTATATTAATTATTAAAATATAATTGTCAACTTCTGTGGCGCCAGGTTTAATATTCAAATGCCAATGGGCTCAACACAGTAAAGGCGTAGTAATGAATGTATATATAAGATATTATTCCACGTTTATTTCTTAGTCAAATAATAACATCATTTTGAAAATCAGTTCACATTTGCAAAGATATAAACAAATATAGGCTTACATTGGCATGAATTTTATTTGGCCATAGTATATATATATATATATATATATATATATATATATATATATATATATATACATATATATATAGGCCCGAGGAGAGAAGGCGCAGCCGGAACATTGTTCCAGGGCCCATGGAGCTCAAAGGGGCCCGGTCCGGTGATGATGATGTTTCAACAATTGATGCCATGAAAACTGACAAGCATAAAAGGTCATCAACACTTTTTCACACTTGTACTTGTATGTACTTATAAAGTGGACCCCGGAATTCTGCTTTGAAAAGACCGACAAACCAACAAAACGCCACGCCAACAACTTTTTTTCACACACTTGCTAGGTCAGTGGCCCGTGATTATTTTTGCACCGGGCCCCGGAAATTTTCTCAGCGGTCCTGTATATATATATATATATATATATATATATATATATATATATATATATATATATATATATGGTTGCAAATGCGTATTTGCAGGTTTTATAGCATAGGATTAGATATTTGCAACGAATAACGAAGAGAATAATTCATCGGCGCAAACATGGCCCATGTCGTCATGTCCTGACATGGGTATTTTTTGGAGAGATTGTGTCCTTAATGATGTGGACAACTGGATATAGGTGCCTTTTGCTTTAATAATGCTAAAAAGGTCATAACTAGTTCTATGTACTTTTTGCATCTTTTGCCATTTGGCCCAAGCGACTTGTATTGTATAACCAATAGGTTATGGAACCGGAATACCGGGTTTACGGGTCCATGGGGTTAACGTCCTAAACAGTCCGACAAGCCAATGTGTTTAATGTTGAGAAATTAGGACATGACCGTTTTTCTGATCAGGTTTGCGCCACTGGAATAGTTCCGCATTCCTGCGAAATGCGGCAAGATTAGGAACTCAATGAACGCTGCTACAATCCAAGTCCCATCTCCGTCACGTCGTTCTGGATTCTAGATGAGCAGATTAGACAGATTAGAGTTACTGCAGGGGTCTCCAACTCAAATCAGATGGAGGGCCGCATTGGACCACAAACCCATCGTCGCAGGCCGCAAATGATTACAAGTACCGGTAATGCCTTGGTCTAAGGCTAAGTCTATAAGTCCAAGACTAAGTATAATTAACAGTGTAAATTGAAAATGTAGGTAAAGAACACAATGAAACATAGCATCACATATTGTCATTTATTCTTGTTCTATGTCATTGTGGATAAGTAAGCAATTTGGTAATCTCCTAGTCCTAAAAATAACGGTAATAACCGGTCCTATAACTAAAATTGTTATTTTACCAAACTCGGTGGCGGGCAGGATGAAACTGTTCCGATCTTCGGCCCGCGGGCCGCCAGTTGGACAATCCTGAGTTACTGGCACCAAGACGTTTGATAAAATCCAAACATTGAATCGTTACATATCTAGAATACGTAGAGTCTTAAAAGCTCAAGAAATTGGGAAACAGTCATATCTTCGTCCGGTTAGAAATGGCTAAATTTGAGCTCGAAATCGCGGACTGTTAAAAATCAATCAGGCTTTAGCATTGCAAATTTTTTTCTAAATAATTTGACTCATACCCATAATGGAGTCTATCTTGTTGATAATAACATCAGGAGAGATCTTATGAGATTCAAATGAGGATCGTTTCGAATTGCGGATATTTAGTGATGTGTTCATGAACTTCAGGCGCACTTGGGCTATAAAATCAGCATTTATTATACAGTAATTAATGTTTTGCTATGGCATCTCAATCAGCATTCCATTTGATATGAAAGTCAAATTTGTGCAAATCATTATCCAGCTTCGAGGAATACATTTCAATTCATGAATATTCAGTTTGCAATGAATACCTACATATACCAGTAATCATCATCAGTGTTTCTGTCTCTCGACAGGTCCAGGTATCCAGTTATCCCACTCCGATTGATTGCTTGCTTCTTCTTTGAGTTCCTGATATCCTTTATTCATCATCCACTCCAACATCATCTTTCTCGGTCTACCTCTCACTCTCTTTCCCTCCATTTTTCCTTCGATTATTGTTCTTAGTAATATACAAGTAAAATACAAGTAAAGCAATACAGGCCCTCGATTCAAAGGTGTCGTGTGCGTTGAATAGACTGCTCGTATATTGGTCGAAGTGAAGGGAATCTGCAATGGAGACAGGAATCCTCGTACGTCAATGGATGACGATCCTCCTCATGGCAATTCTTCTGTTTCATCTGATCGAAATGTGCAAGGGTAAGCTTTATATATGAAAAAAAGTTTCAGAAAACGCGAATGATTAGAGTTTAGCACAAATTGACGTTAATAATGGATCAGCGTTATAAATCGTGGCCGGACAAAATGTCCGTGGACAAAATGTCACCAACAAAATGTCACAGGTTTGGATTGGGGTTAGGGTTAGGCTTAGGGCTACATTTTATACCCATTACATCTTGCTTATGACATTTTGTCTATATGACATTTTTTCGTGACATTTTGTCCTAGGACATTTTGACTTAGCACCTCATAAATTGTTTTCATTAAAATTATTGCTGTTATAGGTACATACTTTCCAAATATATTCCAGTATAGGCCATATTTACGCTGCGAGAAAGACAAAACTGAGACAGAATGCAATGTAATGTAATGTGGCATTTGTATAGCGCCTCTTCTATTTATACTCAGAGGCGCTCCTGGATTTGGAGTCGCAGGGTAAAGTAGTGAGACTTTAGATTTCGCATTGAGCAGAGCGAGGGAGTAAGAAGTGATTCCCGAATGGAAGGGTTCAAGGCATTCAAGAGGGAGTGTCCAGTCACTGCAAAAGCCCGACACTGGGTAAGAGCAGTGCGTGATCTGGGGACATAAACATTCTTCTGATCAGCGGAGCGGAATCCAAATGGAAATATCAACGCATTGTTAACCAGAGTTAACCAGATAATGCATAATGTCCATTGCACATATGCGTAATGATGTCTTCACGCCTCCATTTGGTTATTGCGCTTTCAGATTTTGCTGCATGTTGCGTGTTATGGTCATATATCAGTAAGAGATAGTCGATTGCTATACAACAATTAAATTCCTCGAGCACGTCAGGGTAGATTAATTGCTGTAGATTGTAGACTGTGCGACGTTCATTATCTCCGGTAAGCTCCTTCACAAATGCGGTGACAATTGAGTGAGGATTGAGGAAATCATCAACAATAATAAATTTTTAATAAATTTTTAACAACGCAACGCAGTCATCGTTTACCCGATTGTCCAGATAACCGGGCCCGTCTTTACGTATTAAATGTCGGGCACAGTGCCCGGAGCCCTGCGCATCGTAGGGCCCAGCGCAATAACGCGATTACTTTTTTTGGTTTTTGGTTTTGCTTGCCAACATTGAGAAACGTTTGGAGATGACCTTTTTTTGCTTGTCGGCATTTTTAAAAAACATTTGAAGATGACCTTTTTTGCTTGTTAACATTGAAAAACGTTTGAAGATGGCCTTTTTCTGCTTGTCGACATTTAAAAGCGTTTGGAGATTACCGTTTTTTGCTTGTCAACATCTGATCTTCAGCAAGGGCTCCGCAGGCCACCAGGTTCCCGGGGCTGCAGGTAGAGAGTGACACGGTAACGGTTACCGCGTGAAATCCGCCGTAATTACTGCGGTAGTGGGGACAATTTGGCCAAAAAGTGCGGTATTGCCGCGATAACGGGTTCTTGTCACGCGGTAATACCGCGGGAACGGGGACATTTACCACGGTAATACCGCGGTGACGGTATCGGTATTATCAAATTTATGATAATAATAATTTTGATGACGTTGTGCAGGCGTTCTTGTTTTTCTACATGGAGAGTACAGTATTTAGTAACCCAGTAGGTTATTTGTTAAGTAGGTATGGGTGGAATTAATACACGGCGCAAAAGCAGCCACCTGGCTTAGCAATGTGCCGGAAGTACTGCCTAGTGCTTTCTTTTCCTGTGTCCATTTTAACTTCTATTGTCTTGGGCACATGGCTTGTTATTTTTCATCACTCGAAGTTATAAATGAAAAATGTACATCGATAAATTGATTAAAAGTAAAAGGACTTTAAGTGAGTGAATATCCTTTTAAACGTATAACTGAGTGAATGAGGCGTGGCCACACTACGAGAAGGTTGCACAATGGAGTGCTGATGCTGTTGTTAATCTTTTATGTTCACTGACTTAAATCTTTAATTATATTACCATTAAACATTCGAAAACACGAAGCTATAATTTTGAGGCAAAACCGTAGTAACGTATAGGCCTAACGATAAGTGTCTTTGTTAACGTATGTTAACGGCTTACTGCGGAGACAATGAGGTGACGAAAAAGTCTGGTGCGTGGATGGGTCGAGGTCGGGGAGAAATGTTTGGGTGCGTGATGGGGATGGGGATAAAATGTTGTCCCCGTGTCATTCTCTACCAGCAGGTAACTAGTCTCGCTTCTTAGAATGACCAATACTAGTTTTCCATTTGTATTTTTTAGTTCACTGCATGGAAGCGTGGGAGTGCGAAACAGGCGAATGGTGTATATTCCAATGTTGCACGTAAGTTTTCTTGAATAGGCCAATACAACGAAGCGTTCATGATTTACTGACATATTTCAATAGATTCAGGTTAGATTAAATAGACATGCAATTATTCAGTTCGCTTGTGTGTTTAGGAGGGAAAACATTGCACTGTTGATTTCTTCACTGCGCTGCTTCTTCGTATATTTTTAGAAAAGTGTAACAGCTTCGCTGACAATTCGAACGATCTCTGTTTAGGGTCGACGTATCGACGTCAAGGTAATTCGCTCAAGTTCTGCAGATATGTTTCACAATAAATGTGACCCGCTGGGAGAAAAGGTACCATATGTGGGGTTCTTGAGTTACATATACTGCATATATCGGGGTTATATTAGCTCAGTCACAGCAAAGTTTTAGAGAAATATACCGTGTCATTTCAGAGATACCAGCATCCAAACATCATGCCCATCAAATTCAAATTTCGAAGAAATTGAACATTTATTAATTATTGATGAAATTGAAGCGTTAAAAATTTTAAAACTATGCAAGAGTTACGGATGAAATCTTATCTCAGTATTAATTGTAATATTTGCAAACTATCTCTAAAGGTTCATCTGTAACTTATCAGTAAAAAGTTGAAATAAATATAATTACTAATACTAGAACACAGTAATTGAAAAAGGTACCATAAGTGAGATAGGACATAATAAAAGGGTTGTAATGTATAATCTAAGCAAGATATACGAGCAAACTGTAATAGAACACAATAAAACTTATAAGGTAATATTAATCAACGTAATTATAGAGTAAATGTAACATATGTAACGGAATGGTGAAAAAGAAAAAACGAGAAACTAGTGTTGTTATTCATAAATAGGCCTAACAGCACAAAATAAGATTAGGCCTAAACTTCACTTTAAAGCAAAGAAAGAAACAAAAATCGCCCGAATTATTGCAGATTTGTAGCTGGTCCTAAGCTCATACGTATTCAAAAGTTTGTAAAAATTAGTAAGTAAGCTTAAACAGAGCATCAAAGTCAGAAGCCAACTTATAGAAAACAACTTACGGTGCTGTAAAACAAGTTAACGCTAAATATACAGGGTGTAAAAGTAAAAACGGGCATCTTGTTTGACATTTAATATCTCGGCCGCGTGTATAGCGATTTCAATAAACTTTATAGGTCGTTTACCTGGGAATGTTTCTGATGTAATTGTGACATTTCATGCTGATAGCTTTAGAGTTTGCTGAAATATGGCAAAACAACTGAAGATAGTCAAGAGACACATTTTGAAATTGACAACGGAATATAACGTCATAGTAAAATGTATCATTTTGAAGTCTAAAATAGCGTCGTTGTCATCGCACCAGACAAGGTCAAGGGTTACTTACGGCCAAAAGATAAACACAGCAGCATTATGATTGGATGCAGGGCTGTCTTGATTTGTTAGGAGAAGATTTTATATTCTAGCAATACGGAGCACCTGCCCACTCTGCTCTCAGGACCCAGGATCTTCTGGAGCAAAATTGTCCAGATTTCATCAAGAAAGATGACTGGCCACCCAACTCCCCAGATATCAATCCACTTGACTTCCACGTCTGGGGAATCATGCTCGGCAGATATCAAAAGTATCAGCCAAAGCCACAGAACATCACGGAGTTGAAGACTGTGCTGAAGAATATCTGGAGAGTTTGCCTGAGGACCAGATCAAGAAGTCGATACTGTCAGTGAAGAAGCGCTTGTCGGCATGTGTGAAGACTGAGGGGGCATTTTGAGTCCCCTTTAAAACGGCCCTTTTCGAGGCCAAAAATAAAAGTAATAATTTTATCACTTTATATTCCGTTGTCAATTTCAAAATTTGGGTCTTTTTAGGTTTTTGGCCATATTTCAGCAAACACTAAAGGCATCAGCATGACATTTGGCAATTAAATCAAAAACATTCCCAGGTATATGGCCTATAAATGCCATTTAAATCTCTACACACACGGCCGAGATATTAAATATCATAAAGGGGGCTAGTTTTTACTTTTACATCCTGTATTTATGCGCTGCATCGCCTGGCACTCTACATCTATATTAATTATTAATTATATTATTCTGTACTTCTATAGAACCAGATTTAATATTCAAATGCAAAAATGCATAGTAACCTTCAAGTTTATAGTTCCAAATATCGTTAGCTTATAATAATATTAACAAAAATTTAAATGGCTACGGACATAATGCCTTTGATGGATTATCTCAGTGTATGGATATTGTCACTTTGGTTTCAACATTTTTTCGATGTATCATTCTCACGGCGAATATACAATGCACAATGTACGATAAACTTTTAAAGGCTTCTACTTTATAACCAATAATAGATATAATTTAACTGTCTTTATTCTTTTCTTCAAATAGCATGGCGATAAAAGATTCGCTGAAATCTTCTCGAAAGACGGTGGCGGCTGTTTATGTTCATAGACGCTTCTCTATTGACGATGAGAATTATTCCTACCTTTGGTGACTAGGACATGCTTCAAAAACGCACTCATTTACCAAATTGCAACGTCTTTTCGCTCGACTGCAATTTGGTTACCTGAGCTTTGTGAGCTCGCTAAGAGTTATGCATATCTATATGGTGTGCCAGTAAATCCCGTTCGGCTTTGAAGCGATGTAACTCTTAATATTTAATGCACGAAGGAAATAAAAATACGAAAGTTGAGAAGATTTACTCGAGAATTCGAAAACTCTAACGTAATTAACATTGTTATAACACATGACGAGGAAAAATGGTAACAAACAGGTAAACCCGAAATTGACGTCAATACAACGTTAACATACGATGCGTCACGTACTCGTAATCGCTTATAACAAAGTTTGCTACAGGCTACGCCCCACCAACTTTCTACGATTTCACTCATTCCACACCATGAAATCCTGGAACCGCCACTGCTAATATTAACATCAAACGGCTTTGATCCACCTCAAGACTTCCTAACAGTCGTCTGTCACAAAATGATATGAGTTTGGACCTAACGTAGAGTGAACTATTTGGCAAGATTAGATTATATTAGATTAGATAGTCCATTAATAGGCGCACTTTAGCACAAATGCGCCGCTGCTGATTGGTCAAAGAATAATGTTTTAAGTCTTGAAAGGAAAACGTCTCGAGAGGTGGTATTGTCCCGTATCTCCGCTTGGGAGAGCATTCCAGTAGTAAGGTCCTAACGTCCTAAATGAACGATCGCCAATCTTTGTGCTGGTTCGAGTAGTGACCAAAGTTCTTGTGTTATCTGATCTGAGCCCGAACGGTCTGTGCATCGACCTCGACTGCTTACGTTCACAGGAAAGGTATTCCGGTGCCTCTCCTCGGAGGAGACACCTATCGTAAGAGTACAGGCACTTCAAGTGTACCTCTGTCAAATTCAAAACTACGATTGAAGTCGACACAATGAAATCCCCAACTTCAATTCAGATACAAAAGCCACAGTGGGTCATATTTGGAGCAATAGCAGTGGTCTTAGTCTTAGTAACCGAAGTTTCAGAAGCAAATCGCTTCATTCAGTAAGTCGACTATACATGTCATGCGACTGATTTTCTTTCATTTTTCACGATCACATCCAGGGTCCGATTTGTGACCTGGAGCAGTGGGAGAGGGATATGTCGAGCTTGGAGGGGATGTAGTTGTTGGGGAAGTGTAGCAGTGGGAGGATATAATGGTGGGGCGATGTAGCAGTAGGGGATGCTGTTGGGCAGTTGGGGGGATACCCCCTTCCCCCTACAAATCGCGCCCTGATCACATCTTCACTAACTCTCTTCATGAGGCGGAACACGTGTTGAAGTCTTGTCTGTTTCAATGTTGCAGACATCTACTTGAATATTTCTCATAATTATTTTTGCCATCGCATATTTTATCCTGCGCGATACTGTGAGATATTCCAAAACGCAGGTATACAGACTTACTGTATATTTATCAATTTCTCCTCATTAAGTCGTCTGAAAAAACAGCATTTAGGAATTTCTGCAAAATTACTTATTTGTTCAGCTGATCAAGAAAAGGATTAGGCCTATTATTCGCTTTCAATTCACAAATGAAAGTTGCCGCGATTATACACCCAGAGAAGATATTGGGCACGGAAATATTATATTCACTAAGTCGAAGTTTAGTCGTGCTGTCACGCTATTATTTTGCTACTCTTCAACAGTCCTCATAGCAGAAACATGACAATAATTGAATTCCTGTCGTGTTATTTTTACGATCGTCTATCTTATCTGACTCTTGCCTTTAAAATAGTGCAATTCCATCGCATTGGTAGTTTATCTAGTTTGTCTTCTTGTTCGGTCATAACTCACACTGAGTCGCGTCTGTCTCTGTCCAATTGCTTTATCTGTCGCTTCATTTGTTCCACTAATTAGAAAGTTAGTCAGTTGGTTAAGATGTGGACCTAGTGCTGACTAAGCCACAGCTGAACGTTCTTCGCATAGACTCTAGATTATGACAGCGTTTCTGTTCGGAACTGCGTAATTAGATTTACATTCCATTGTTATTAGAAAAAGCGCTGCATGAGTGTGCACTACAGTAGCGGTATATCGGGATAGCAGACTATATCAAACCAGTTATAGCAAGGCTCACTAGAGATAAGCCAAGGAACTCTACATTGCCTTATAAGTCTCAGTAAAACACAACTAGGCGAACGAGAGATGGAGATGGAGAAATATCCAGATACATGGAGCCACGGGGTATCGGGCTCGCGATACTCTCCAACTCCTGAACATTGTGACGCCAGACCTCATTCCACCAAATTAGCGGTCACCCAATATTCCCATTCTAAACCCAGTGGACTACAAAACTGGGACATACTGCAACACACAAATATCAAGAACGTTAGAGAGCAACGACAGCACATTGCAGAGAAATGAGATGAGCATGTTCTAAATTGTGTAACTGCAGTTGTGTTACACAGCTGCAGTTTCGTACACTACACTACACTGTGCAAATAATATTTGTAGGTCATGCATATGAGAATCATCTCGCACAAAAGCAATTTTTAGCGAACAAGGTGCTATATGTCTTATTAAAATTGGCCAATAACGTGTAGATTGTAGATATTTAATTGACAATGAACCATGGACCATTGATCACGTGGGTGCTTTAGCTGATACCCGTACTGTTCAAAGGACATTTTGACAATAATGCGAAATTCACTTTCACTTTTGCCTGTATCAGCTAAGTACATGATCTATTTGCCTAGTTGAGTCGTTGATTAAACTACGCAGATGGGGCGACATTTTGTACCTGCAAATATATTGCGCTGAACAAAGAAAACATTATAAATTTTGCAATTGAAAATATCACATAAAAGCGAATTTTCCAGCGAACAAAAACATACATATTTCATGAAAATTGGCCTACGTCTGGAAAAGTTAACACCAAAACGCAAAGAGGTCCCGGCTAAATGAAATATCGTGTCCATATTAACTTCTTAACTTTTGTATCCGTTATTCGGTTTCGACATCACGTTTTTAAGCAAATCGCATCCCATGTCCTTACGGGACTGTATCGAATTTCAAAGTTAAGTCAACTCATCGGCGAAATAGAAACCCTATTCCAATAATACAAAATAATTCATCCTTTTAATTTGCCCACCATTGCCAGCCATCGAATCGAAACCATCTGTAACTTGGAGATAGTTGTGACGATAACGGATCTAAGTACACTTGTAAAAGACGCTTCATCGAACTAAAGCAGACAATGCTTCATAACATATAGCGCAAATTATGTTCCTACCTATTTATTCATTGACACGAACAGCGGGTGTTTTCAAAATGTTTAATTAGTGATCTCGTTAACAGATTGACCTTTAACATATGCAACTCCCAACAACAAATATTTAAACACGGCTACATTCGACTGCAATTAGCTTAGTTTTGAATAACGTTTAAGACCAGTTGTTACCACATCTCGTGGTGGGGTCTGGGACGAAGTCCTAGCCACTAACGCAGTTTGGTGCACTTGAAGCCAATTTTGTGCATTCTAAACAAACATTTGGAAGTTCATGCTACTTTTCAAGATGTCAAAATTTTTTAAGGGGAAATTTCAAACTTGTGTGTTTGTCCCAGAGAATGAATGGAATAAATACTGAGACTACTTACTTATTCACTACGGCATCAAATTTCGAAAGAGAACAACTCGAAGAATTAAAAAAACTATTCAAATCGAAAAAAACTAAGAAGCTTAGTCTATCATCCGCTCGTTCCAAATATTCGCCATAAAACATACTGCATCTTCAGAACTTGAGCGACTTATCTAATTGTAGGACATTGTTACATCCTCATGGTAGTTCTCCTATTTTCTAAAAGCATATGTCAAGCAACGCCTTTAACAAATCATATTTTCAATGGTTTCTTAATAGACGAGACACAAGCTGACCGAATACAATTAAAAATCTACTTTAGCTATTATTAGTCGATAACGATAACACTATGTAGCAATTTTTTTCCTGGCTTCTAAGTGTTATATTTCAGTTGCCTATGTATAAAGGATCTGCAAACATGGCTATAGGCCCTATTCATCATTATATTTGCTTTCATGGGCACAGCTTACAAAAGTTGTTTATTTATACAATGGAAAAAGGTTCATTTTTTCTTCTCGAGAAGGAACATTATGTACTAATTGCAAATAAGCGACAACAGTCAAAATTACTTAAAAGCATTCAGAAATGAGTTGCTTTCGAGATTTGTGTCTGTACTGTCAACAGCTTTCTCAATTAAGACTTCGAACATAGTCCCCATTACGTGTTTGTTATACCGTCCCTGGTAACGATATTCAAAGTCCAGCATATCCTGATGAAAGCGTTCATCTTGCTTATCTGAGTAGGCTCCCAAGTTTTCCTTGAATTTGTCAAGGTGGGCATAAAGAATATGTATTTCAGGACATTTTGCATCTAATTTTGGCATGGTTCTTTATGAGAGACTGGTTCAGCCTCTCATAGTTTTCAGCCTTGTGGTTGCCAAGAAAGCCATACAATACTGCAACGAAACTGTTTCAAGACCCTTTCTCCGTGCTATTCAGCTTCTTGGCGAATACGTCACGCTGTGTGATCTTCTTTATATGTGGTCTGACGAAGATGCCAGCTTTGACTTTTGCCTCCGAAAGCTGTGGAAAAAGATCTAGGAGGTATTTGAAAACTGCGGATTCCTTGTCTTGACAAATTACTTGATGAGACATAACTTGATGTTTGAGCATCTTTCGACGGTCTATCAGCGGCTCCCACTTGATGCTGTTCTTACCTGTGATGAACTCGGTCAGCTGTGGCCAATCCCTTCTACAATAGTGGACCTCAGACCTCGGTGTCCCAGTTGTTATAAAGGCAATGAAAACCAAGAAAATTTTGTAAAACCGCCTTGCAGGCCCATCAGAAATGTTACCATTTTGACCATATTGAAGTCTCCAATGACTTAACAACCATAGTTGTCATACTTCAAGGCACTCAGCAACATCTTGACACTGGTGTAGCCCTCTCTGAGGTGTAGGTGCACAAAGTGAGCCACGGGGAGAGACAAGTACTTGTTACCATTATATTATGAAGTAGCATGTCTTTGAGGTTCTTGGATGAAATCTCTATGAATTGACACCATCACTCAGGTTAAAGGTGATTGCTATGGCCTCGAAAAGACCAGTGACATTGCTGCGGAAGCACAACCCATCTAGCTGACTGAAGAATTTGGAAAAACGTTCGTGACGCTTTCTATGTTCTGTGACCTGCACGCTTTCATCCAACAAGTTCCACTCCTTGAGTCTAGATGTCAGAAGCTCAGCATTGCACTTGGTGAGATCAAGGTCTCTGATCAGGTCATTGAGATCTTTCTGATTGGGGAAGTACGGCTTTCTCATCTCAGCTGTATCTGTACAATTGTAATCTAGATCTGCAATATTTTCCTCGCTGTCTGCCTTGACGCGCTCCCCTGAAGACAGTTGATCCCTCCCTGTAGAGATGGGAATGGAAGATCAGAGCCACAGGGTACCAGTGCGATGCAAACGTAGCAGAATGCATTTGCTGGTTGCAAGCAACCTCTCGATGCCATCTAAATCAAAATTTTCTGGTCACTATTCGCTTACTCAGCAACAAGATACATTAGTACGTTGGCGCCTTTAAAAGTCTATGGATGCAACTGAAAGCTCCCACAAAGTGCAACAGAGTTCTAGAAGATTCCAGAAGGTTATAGAAAATTCTGTTCAGATCTAAAAACTTATGGACAGCTTGCAATGTTCCAGAATAATAAGTATGTCTGCTCAGCTTTGAATGTTAACCGAGAATGTGTTCTATAATACACGAATTTCAAAATATCATTGCCCTGACCCCAAAAGCAAATTCAGTTTGGAACATAAACTGTTTTCTAGTTAGTTTAGGCATAAGGAACTAGGAAAACAAGCTATGAACCCAGGAACAAACAACAATATTTTTTGTTACGTAGTGTAATCAAAAAATCAGTTAATCACAGACGTTTATTTTAATGTATCTAATCAAGAAAACGTACCTGCAACAGCCAGCGAAGCAAAGGAAGTGTTTTGTACGTTCGCAATCACTCGTAGTTTTGCAACCATCTAAAAAGTCAAAATATAAAACCCGTCATTAGTCTTTTAAAAAGCGAAAATTGTCCTAAATCTGAGTTTTTTAAACTGATTTATGACAATTTGGTACTGCTGAAACTGAAAATGACACTGGTTTCTTTGGATCAGGTCAGGTTTTTTGCTAATTTGATTTTAAAAAATCTAGTCTTATAACTAAATCGATTGCAATTTGTAACATCAGAGGGCAACTCCACAAAAAGTTTTGTCTGTTGTCTCACAAGTTATACTTATTTTTGGGTATATTTAGGGTACTGATTCCAAAAATGGCACCAGATTTTTTTCTATCAGCTCTAGTTTTTTTTTATTTTCGGCCATATATTTTAGACTGGAAGTGCGTGATAATTGCCTATATCACAGGGCAAAAACAAAAAATTGTGTTGCTAAGTTTCCCTAGAAGTAAGGTTTGTTTCTTAGTATACTTAGGGTGCTGATTCCAAATATGGCATCAGATTTTCTCTGTCAGCTCTAGTTTTTGAGATTCGGCCATATATGCTAGACTGTAAGTGCGTGATAATTGCCTATATCACAGGGCAAAAACAAAAAATTGTGTTGCTAAGTTTCCCTAGAAGTAAGGCTTGTTTCTTAGTATACTTAGGGTGCTGATTCCAAGTATGGCATCAGATTTTCCCTATCAGCTCTAGTTTTTTTGGATAAGGCCATATATCCTATATTGGAAGTGCATGATAAATGTATATATTTGCTTTAAATAGCTTTTGATTGCTCTCATCTAAAGGTCTTTGTTAATAACATTAAAGCTCTTACATTTCCCGAAGAAATGAATTGAAATATGTGCAGTATAATCAATTATATTATTTAATTAGATAAGCACAATTCATGAAAACTGTTTTGAGGCAATTTTGGACGAAGGAGCATCAACAGATCTTCAGGGCACATTTAAAAATACCATTGTATGTTAAATGCTTGAATGCCATTTTGTTCTTATTTCTAGTGTGACAAAGTGATTGACAACTAAATCAGTAATTAATATAGTTGTATTTAAATATGTAATAGTTGTTGCTTTGAAGATTTTTACTGTTCAATGATAGAATTTGAATTGATTAAGGATTCGGGATCATTCAGCATTTAACGCATTATTAGTAGAACCAAAATACAAGAACGACTAAGCCCCGTATCTAAAAAACTAGAGTTGATTGGGCAAAACGGATAACATTTTTGGAATCAGGGCACCAAAATTACTCGAGAATAGGTCTTACTTTGCAGGCAACAAACTGTTTCTTGACCATTTAATTATAATGAAATCTGCATGACGTAGATAGAAAATACATGCATATAAGAAAAATCATCATGTAGCGATATATAAAAAAGTTGACCTGATTGAGCAAAACCAATGTTATATTTGAATTTAGGACATCGAAATTGTCCTAAATCGGTTGAGAAAACTTAGACAATAAATTTGATGTAAACCAGTGTAATATATATTCACTTTAAACCATGCTATATATATATATATATATATATATATCGTGGTTTAAAGTGGCTTAGAGGTCATCACTGCCTGTAGGAAAGCCACTAGGAGAGCTAACGGTGCTTGAACCTCGCTCTGTCAGCCTACTAATCCAGAGCGCATCCCACTCTGCCATTAATAATAATGACGATAATAATAATAATAATAATAATAATAATAATAATAATAATAATAATAATAATAATAATTATTATTATTATTATAATATAATAATGTAGCTTTTAAAGGAACATTTTCATCGAAAACAAAAACCTGCCAGAGCTGCATTCATTCAAGATTATGACTGACGTCGAGACGAACGACGTCGAAATCGAAGAGTCGAATGAGGAGGCGAGCGAACTGTTCATCGTCGACGACAAAACCGCTCGACAGAAGAAGAAAAAGCAGGATGAATACAAAAGCAAGAACGCCACCAAAGCAGAGCAAGTTCTCTACGAGAATGAAAACGACATAGCTGGGGTAAATGAGCCAGAAATGCCGAAGGAGACAGAGAATGAATCTCCACCTGAAAAATCTGAAGCTACTGAGGGATGGACTGAAGATGAAAAAGACGAAAAGTCTCGCTTTGGAGAAAACATCAAGAAGAAAATGAATCGGAAGAAAACGCCAAAAGCAGGAAAACCAGAGCAAACTGTTCCACCGTCCATACCAATAATCGACCTGTTGCCTGATGGAAGTCCGGTTGGAGCAATACAGGAGCATGACGTCGGCGCCGACAGCAACATGGCTAAAGATATATTCACGTCGGAAGAGGCAAGAGCTCGCGATCGAGTTCAGAACGACACGTACAAGGAGATTGGTCTGCATCGAATTGATGGCATCGAAAGAGGAATTCATGACGTTGTCGTCCGAATGACAACTTAGCCAATATTTTTAATAATTAATAGTGATTTCTTATAATAATAATAATAATAATAATAATAATAATAATAATAATAATAATAATAATAATAGGGCTGGCATTGCTTAAAATATTTGTGTTCCATTAATTAATTTAAAACATTTTAATCGATTAATGTTGATTAATAATTACTTATGACTTTTAGCTGATCTGCTTGCATTTGCAACTCTGCGGTGCGATATATCTGGACCACGGAAAGCAAATTGATTAACTCAGTGAACGCAGTAAACTTTGTCACCATCGTCTACTTTGTCAATTCGTCCCTACCTTTTTAATATCCCCATGCAATTGGTTGTTAAGACTTATTAAGTATGCATTACTACGGAGCTAGCGTGCTAACCCTTGCTTTTGCAATTGCATAAGGATAAACTCTAGCCATTGTTTGAGTCAGTCAACCAATTCATAAATGCAGGCAGATTTTTGTCATTCACGTTTTCTGACATATTTGAATCTTACGCTTGCACATTTCGATCAGATGAAACAGAAGAATTGCCATGAGGAGGATCTTCATCCATTGACGTACGAGGATTTCTGTCTCCATTGCAGAATCCTCTCACTTCGACCAATATACTAACAGTCTACTCTACGCACACAAGACGCCTTTGAAGCGAGGGCTTGCTTTGATTTACTGGTATTTCTACTACAGTATTTGTATTGTAAACTGATTTAATGAACAAAATGCTCTCTCTCTTCGCAGTTGGATAATGAACTGTACAAATTTTACTTTCATATCAAATGTAATGTTGATTGAGAAGTCATAGCAAGACATTAATAACTTTTTAAAATGCTGATATACATTATACAGCCCAAGTGCACCTGAAGTTCATATACACATCAATAAATATCCGCAATTCGAAACGATCTACATTTGAATTTTTGGGATATCTCTCCTAATGTTATTATCAACAAGATAGACTCCATTTAGAGTCCATTATGGGTATGAATTGAATTGAATTTTGAATTGAAAGCATAATTTATTTTTCAACCTCGTACAAATTTCTAGCATATACCTATATAACATGAAAAAGATATATCGACATAACTGGTTGAATGATCATTGACTCTTAACTAAACTCATTAAATAAGTAATTTCCACACAGTAAAAAAACTGGAGCTCATTAGAGGTTTATCCAAACAAGTGCAATTTCACATGATATGTGGCTCATTATTTATATAGGCCCTATTAATACAAACATGTGATTTAAAAGCAGAGTATAACGTGGTCAAAAAGACATCTATTGATAATATCTTAAGCTATGAAGTATGTTGAAAAAGGGCAGACTGATAGGATCATCGGTACCGTTGTTAGTCAACCAGTTATACAGAAATAGCAGGCCTAAAATTATTAATAGGCTGAAAATGACGATGAAGCTATGTGTGGATATGTGGATTTCGGCAACAATAATGTGTAGAAACTAGAAAGTATTATGACCTACCTAGACATTGCGGGAGAAGTTTTTTTAATTTGAGAGGCCTAAACTCTTTTACTTCACAGATGTAAAAACAAATTTTGTGTAGAGGTCTACATGTGAGGTCCTCGGCCTTGGCCTCGGCCTCGGACCTGATGGCCTTGGCCTCGACCCTGTTGTCCTTGGCCTTGTTCTTGGCCTCGGACCTGCAGTCCTTGGCCTTGGCCTCGTGTTACAAGTCCATGGCCTCGCCTTGGCCTTGAAAGTTGTGGCCTTGACTCCAAGTCTGGCCATTTCCAGCTGATTAATTTTAATTATAATTAAATTTGTTAGAAAATTGAGAACTTTTAGCGAGATCGCGACAACTCCAGTAACCAAATTTCTCCCCTCCATTGGAAGTCGAGATAAAGATGTTGCAATTAGGTAAATAAATACGTTTTGAAATCTCGTTTTTCAACCAAGGTAAGATTAATTATAATCGTCTTAGATAAATATCTGTAAACATAAACAACCGCCACCATCTTTCGTGAAGATTTCAGTGAGTCTTATTTCACCAGGCAATCTGGAAGAAGGAAGAACAAAGTTAACATTGTCATTACAAAAAATATTAATACTAATTATTATTAATGGAAAGAACTGGAGCAGTACTTTGCGTCTCGTCCTGAACATTTGAAGAAAGAGATAAAATTAAAAGGTACAAAGAATCCATTGTACGTGAATAATTATAACCCAAATTTGCTTTGAAATGAAGCTGGAAAAGTCGAGACGGAGACAGCATTTAAAATTTCTGAGCAGCTGAATGGACATTTAGTGAAGGTTAATACCTTTATCGCAGTCCTAGCGTTCACACAGCAAAGTGTGATAGGTCTACATTTGTAACTGTTGGCACACTCCAGCATCATAGACTATAGCCAATCTCATGATCAAGGCAGTTTAGTCTACTCAGCGGTTATTCTAGCTACCTGAACATTGAAGGGGGGTTAAAATGTTTGGGGGCCGACAATCTTTTACGTTACAGACGTAAAAACGAATTTTGGACGCAAAATCAGAATGTTCAATAACAAGGTTTTCAGGTTTTTACTGCAGTTCTTAAATTCAAGAACATAGATTGGGAATAGGCAGAGTAGCTCTAGGCAGTGCAGTCTGAACAGACGTTAAGGAACGCATCCTACTTGCCAAAATGTCAAATATTTGAGTTGGGGATTTAATAATGGGGGATTCCCCCAGAAAATGCTTAGAATAAACACTGAGGATACTAATTTACTAAGGCATCAAATTTCGATAGAGGAGAGCTGGAAGAATTAGAAGACTGATCAAATCGAAAGCTAAGAAGCTTATCATCCGTTCATTTCAAATATTCGCCAGAAAACTTACTGCATCTTCAGAACCAGAACGACTTACCTACTGTAGTTGTAGGACATTGTTGCATCCTCAGGTTAGTCCCCCTACCATCTAAAAGCATATGTCAAAACAACATCGTTGACAAATCATTACTGACTAGTCGCAAGTGGGCCGCTGGCATTCAATCAATCAATCAATCAATCAATCAACAGAGTATTTATATAGCGCCTATTTATCTTAATTAAAAGAACTCCCTAAGCGCTCCCGCTGCGGTTAGCGCTGTCGACTATGAAGCAGGCGAGTTAATTACCAGTATACAGGTCAATTTCAATTTCAAAAATTACAATTACAATTACATGAAATTACAATTTCATGTAAACAGTAACCAAAATTCTGGTCCTAACTCCTGCCCGCACTAAGCACAAGATCCTTGGCTTGGGGGTGGATATGACTGCTGCGGTCCAGAGGACGTTTGCTTGGCTCACCAAATTTGACCAACATACTACCAATTAGTGGACATAGCCACAGCTGGCACACCATTGGAGCGTTAGTTAATGTCTTTTCTTAACCGTTCTTTACATCAGTGGTTTTCAGACAGAGCTTACTTAGCCTTCTAAACCACTTAAAATCACATTATTATTATTACTATTATTATTACTATTATTATTATTATTATTGCTATTATTATTATTATTATTATTATTATTATTATTATTATTATTATTATTATTATTATTATTATTATCAACCCATTTCAACTGACTGACGTTGCTTGAGGTGACTTCCATTCAGAGTGAATTGATAACAAAATTTGAGGATGCTCAGGACTAGGAAATTGATATAAATTGATATGCAGGAAATAAGATAAAACATTAGGAAATAAAAACATTAAAACAGGTTTTTAAGAAAAATAAGAAAAACAATAGAAGCGTTTTTACATATACAGTATAGGCTTACTAAACTACCCGATTATAAGCTATAGCCTATCTCTTGATGACGGCATCAAATTTCTATAAAGAAGATTTCGAACAATAATAAAAACTAATCAAATCCGAAGCTTAGAAGATTATCAGCTGTTCGTTTAAAATATTCGCTATGAAAAAAATTATTTAGAACTAGAGCCACTTACGTAACTGTCGAACATTTTCATATTCTCAGCGAGCTCCTCTCTTCCATTTGCAAGCATACAGTACTCAGTGGCGGCTCCACAGGGGGCAGGGGGCCCGTTTCCCACCCCTATTGAGTGCCTGGCCCCCCAGTGGCCATCCTGTTGGGACCCTATACTTAATACTACATACCTAACAACAAATGGTTGCCGGTGACCGGAAGATTCGGTACCGGAAGATTCGGGACGGAAGATTCGGGACGGAAGATTCGGTACCGGAAAATTCGGTACCGGTCACGGAAGATTCGGTACCGTTGGGTGCGCGGGACCCGCTGGGGCTCATGCAACCTTATTGCCCACTTGGGGTGGGCGGATAAGACCGTTCTAACGCGGGGGAGGGAAATAACGACAAGCTACGATAGTAATCGCACGGCGGGTGGGAGCGGTCCGGGAGCCGTTGAATCGGGTCAATTTGCCCTCCGGAAACGGCCTAGCTTAAACCCCGCCTTGCTTTACATGTAAAACGTACTACCGTAGCATATCTATCTATATTAAGGCCTTTTCTATAAGGTCGCATTAAACGGCTCAAGTTCCCTGCACGTATTGCGAGTTTAAACATCTGTTTACACCCATTAAATCGGTGGGGGGAGCAAAAGCGCGCCTGAACGCTGGGTGTCCGATAATGACGCGCGACAGTTAAAGCGGACAATTACCAGCAGCAGGTGAGGCGTCATCTTATGTGTATGTCGAACCGGTACCGAATTATCCGGTACCGAATCTTCCGGTACCGAATCTTCCACAAGTGAAGTTTTGGTACCGAATTCTCCGGTACCGAATCTTCCGGTACCGAATCTTCCGGGAACCATGGTTGCCTCCCCATGATTAGAAGTTGCCACCCAAACGGCCTCCCCACATTCCAAATCCTAGAGCCGCCACTGAAAGTACTGTATGTTAAGCAACGCCGCTAACAAGTCATATTTTCAATGGCTTCTACACAAACGAAGCACAAGCTGACCGAATACAATTACATATTTCTTTTATAGCTATTAGTTGTCGATAACAATAAATCAGTTAATCACTGACATTTATTTGGAATTGTCTAATCAAGAAAACGTACGTGCAGCAGCCAAACCTACTGCACTCGCGGTATCTTGTTGGATCGCAATCACTCGCAGTTTTGCAAGTAGCTAAAAAGTAAAAATAAAAGCAATCATTAATCGCCTTAAAAAGCGAAAATTGGTTATCTTGACAATTGGTCAAACGACGCCTTGTGTTGCATTGTGGAAAATTAATTACAATATATCGACTTTTTATTATTTTCTCATCGCAATCGTCAATCAACTGTCACAACATTCGTCAAAGAATCTTCGGTTACTTAATTAACAGAAGGGAATGCTCTAGCGCACATTTTACTCGTTCGGCCCAAATAACTTGAGATGATGGTAAAATAAAACCCATTGAAAAAGAAATTAATCTGCTCTGGCACGAGAAATAAATTCAAATAATTATATTATAGGCTTAGATCGACTTTCTATTACTCAATTCAAAATGCACTAGCTCGCGCTGTTGCTAAGTCACCTATTATAATTATAATTATAATTATGTCTTTCTCACGACTATAATGCAGCCTATACTGGAATAAATTTTGGAAATATATGACAGCAGTCATTTTAATAACAACACATTATGAGGCGGATAACAACATATTCTATTCCAATGCTAATGCTGATGATAATTATGACAAATATAAGAAGTAAAATGACGAAGATGATTATGGTCGTAGCAATGATGATGATGATGATGATGATGATGATGATGATGATGATGATGATGATGATGATGATGATGATGATGATGATTGTAATGATGATGATGATGATGATGATGATGATGATGATGATGATGATGATGATGATGATGATGATGATGATGGTGATGATGATGATGATGATTTTGCCTCATTCGACTCAAATAACTGGAGATGATGGTATAATAGAACCGCTCGAGAAAGAAATTAATCTGCTTTGGCACGGTGAATAATTGTATTATAAGCTTAGATCTTAATCGTAATTGGTCTCCGACAAGTTACTGGCCTTTGTCTCCTTGACCTCTCTGCTGCATTTGATACCATATAAAGATTACAAAATTCTGCGCTCTCTCTCTCTCTCTCTCTGGCTTGGCATATCTGTACCTTCTATCACAGAGTTGTCCATGGGTTGGGTTAACCCATGGGTTGGGTTGGGTTGGGTTTGGGTCGAAATTTTTAAAAAATTGATGGGTTGGGTTGGGTTAGGTTTCGTGAATCTGCACCAGTTATTCTGTTAACCACGTTAAATATAGGTTTTCTGTTTTCTGCGTTGACAAAATATTAGATTCTTGTATTATGTCATTAAAAATGGCGCCATATACGTTAGCCTACATTCCATCGTAGGCAGTGCATTCAGAAGTCTGTAAACAGTGGACAATAGCTATTCAGATAGATCAAATCATGTGAACGGCTGTTGTTGACTTGTTTTAACGCATTCCTTTTATAAACCGACCACGGCAATAGTTGACAATAGAAAGGCTGGATTAACCATTAAGCATACTAAGCTCGTGCTTATGGCTCCATGAGGGAAGGCGCACAACAGTTTTACCTGTTATGTTTCTCAGTCAAATATTTTGCGATCTAGTTTAATAAATTTATTAATCAGTCGCTTTGTTCTGATCTAAATTTCATCAGAACAACTATGCAAAAAACAGGTTAGATGCCTTATCTCTACTACATAATTATCGATTTTCTTCATGATTTTTGTCCTCCCTTTCTTTCTTTTAGAGCTGTGTGTCTGTGTGTGTGTGTCTTTGTGTGTGTTCTCAGTAACTGTAATTGTGTTCTATCCAGTCTTATAACAGTGAACTATTCTTCTTGTCTGTAAAAAATGATCAAGCGAATCGATGTCTAGCAGCGTAGCCAAGAGGAAGGGGGTTACCCCTGGCTACCGACGAAAATTTTTTTGTTAATGTGCTTCCATCTATTTTTAACTTTCTGACGCGGTTTGGGGGTCAAACCCCCCATGGCTGCCGACGCAACGTGCTTCTTTGACCAGTCTATGTTACGGCACTATGGAAGTTGTTTCTAATACATGCATACATACATTGAATTAAATGCATCACATCACGGCGACGCTGGCATTAATACAATCATTGTTTCTCAATTATGAGAATGATGAATTTCCGGTTTGTTGCAATAACAACTCGAAATAAGCAAATAACTATTTATGTGCTTGAATGTATGTATGTTTTTAAAACTGCGATTGTACTTTCACGTTTTTGTATGGATGGGTTAGGTTGGGTTTGGGTCAGAAAACATGAATTTTGTTTGGGTTGGGTAGGGTTGGATTGGAAATTTGGTGGGTTGGGTTGGGTTTGGGTTGAGAAAACCGACCCATGGACAACTCTGTTCTATCACCCAATTCGAAATGCACTAGCTCGCGCTGTTACTAAGTCACGTAAGTTCTCCCATATAGCACTCATACTAAAATCATTACTCAGGCTTAAAATAACTGAACGTATCCAATATAAGAAAATAGCACTCACATATAGCTCACTTCAGTCATCATACTTGTCTGGTGTCTAACTTAGAACGCTACTAGGCTTAACACTTAAGCCTACTCGACCCACACGATCGTCAGCTCATCTCGCTCTGTCACGCCCGTTGAATCAGTCATCCCTGAAAATTTGCAACCGTGCCTTCTCATACGCCGCACCTAAACTTTGGGATTCGATCCCAGCATCCCTCCGCAGACTTGGACACCTTCAGACAATAAAATCTGAATCCTCATTTCCTATAATTGCTGCATTATCTCCTCAAGTCTTTAGGTATAAGCTAAAATCCTTCCTTTTTCTGAAATCATTTCCTCCTTAGCTATAACAACCTAGCCTCATTGCCCTTCGGATATTGACTATTGCCTGACTGATCATTTACTTTTCCCATAGCTATTGATGATGATGATGATGATGATGATGATAATTATGATGATGATAGTGATGATGACGACAACGACGACGACGATGATGACGATAACTAAGATTATGTATACACTGTATATATTGCATATATGACAGCTTTATACACACACACATATATATATATATATATATATATATATATATATATATATATATATACATAGATATAAAACTATAGCATGATTTAAAGTGGCTCCGAGGGCATTACTACCTGTCGGAAAGCCACTCGGGGAGTTAACTGGCTTGAACCTCGCTCCGTCAGCCTATACTGATCCAGCGAACATCCCACTCTGCCATCTTCCAACTTCAATAATAATAATAATAATGATGGTAATAATAATAATAATAATAATAATAATAATAATAATAATAATAATAATAACGCTGGCATTGATTAAAACATGTTTGTTCGATTAACTATAAAAATGTAATTCATAAATGTCGATTAATAACTACTTATTAGCTGATCTGCTTGCATTGGAACTCTGCGATGTATTTGAACCAAAGAGAGCATCGTATACTTTGCCAATTCGTCACTAGATTTTTAATATCCCGATGCAATTGGTTTTTGAAACTTAGTAAGTATGCATCATTATGCAGCAGCCGCAGCTAGCGTGCCAACTCTTGCTTTCGCAATTGCATCAAGATATATACTCTAGCTAATGTTTCAGTCAGTCAATTCAAAAATTTAGGCAAACTTTTTGTCATTCACGTTTTCTGATATATTTGAATCTTACGCTTGCACATTTCGATCACATGAAACAGAAGAATTGCCACGAGGAGGATCTTCATCCATTGACGTACGAGGATTCCTGTCTCCATTGCAGATTACCTTCACTTCGACCAATATACGAGAACACACTGCCTCCGTGGATTGTAGGCTATTCGCTCGGACCGACTGAGCTGTCTGCACTCAACACGAAGACATTTATACAGCAACAGCCAACTTCATACCATAGTAATATCGATAACTATTCTCCAACGTTTATTGTTTATTAAAATGTTTATTTCCGAATTTAAAAATTTATCCGGCAAGATTTGAATTTCAAATCGACTGAAACGCCGATCTAGCGCGAGCTTTGCTTGTTGACCCCGGATATAACGGATGCAAATAGGTCAATATACACCTGAGATTACCAGGTGTTCATGCATCCCATTAAACTCACATAAATAATTTAGGATTTACAGTTCGTTTGAATATATCAGATATATCCGTAAATTGACAAAATATTGAGCTACTTAGAGTGTATTTATTTTTCTTTTGCAGGCGTCCTACCGTTCATTTTGCATCGTATCTTTATTAAAGCTGTACATTTTTCGAGTTAGAAGCTTAATTAAAGAAATTCGCGGCTATTTGGCAACGAATTCGCGGCGTCGCGCATTGCTTACATATAACTCCATTCACTTGTAAACGTAGTACAATACACCAGAATTTGATTGCGTGCAACGTACAGTTTCACAAACAAGTTCTTCCATTAAACTGATTGCTAAAATTATACTTTCTCGAAAATAATACAAATTATGCGTATATGCTTTAAAAAAGTCAAAGTCCTTTTCAAAGCTCACGGACTCATATAGGGTGACGCTGATATCACACCGAGACCAGCAAAAAGTGAACCACAGTAGTCGAGCCTTGAGCAAATAAATGCACGAATCAAAGTAGAAGCGGATGACATGTCTAGTGTACGTCGAATCACTCTAATTTGGCGGAGATGATAGAAGCAACTGCGACAAAGTGAGTTAATATGGCCTATAAAGGTTAACTCAGAGTCACGAATTAGCCTATACCAAGATCACGGACAGAAGAGGAGAAAGATATATGATCAAATTGTGAGAGCTGACCTCGAGTACCAAACAAGGTGAGCTGAGTTTTAGCTGGATTATGTAAAAGCAGTGGCGGCTCTAGGATTTGGCAAGTGGGGGGCCGTTGGGGTGGCAACTTTTAATCATGGGGGCCAACCATTTGTTGTTTAATGTATGTAGCATTAAGTATAGGGTCCCAACTGGGGGACCACTGGGGGGGCAGGCACTCAATGGGGAAAGGGGCACGCGCCCCCTGCCCCCCGGTGGAACCGCCACTGTGTAAAAGACGATTTGATTGCACCCATGAACGAAGTAAGTCAGAGGCTTTAAAAAATTCACGAGTGATCTGCAGTACATTAGTGGGTCTTGGACTGTGAATTGGCTTGAATATCATCAGCTTACATATGTGTTTTAAAATTATAAGGAGCAACAGGCGTGCAACATCAGCAGTACATAGTATACAGTATACAGAAGCGACCCAATTGGACCGAACCCTGAGAGACTCCACATGTGACTTGCACTTCACGGGAGTAGGTAGAACCAAGCGATGCAATCATGCGGCGTTCAGAGAGATAGGATTTTAACCAGGCCAGAGGAACACCAGAGACACCAAATGAGACAGAGAGGCGCTATAGAAGAATATCGTGGTCAACCGTGTCAAAGACAGCACGGACATCAAATAGGGCAAGAGGAGTGACTTCTGACCGATCGATGGCCCTATAGAGATCTGAGAGAAGATGTAAGAGAAGCGTTTCAGTGGAGAGAGAAAACAGCACGGAAATCAGACTGATATTTCGGCAGCAATTCATTAACCTCAATATATGGAAGCAGCTGAAGAGTGACAACCTTCTCAAGGACCTTAGATAAGAAACTGAGGTTTGAGAAATGGCGATAGTTTGACATTTCACAATCGTCAAGGCCAGGTTGCTTTAGCCTAGGCTTAACTATTTCCAGTTTCTGCGATGCATGTAGGCAGCTTTCTTTTACAACCGCCATCTAGCGAGTAGAGCTGAATCGACCTTAAGGCTCCTATGGATCCCGAACCGTGACCTCCTGAACTATCGTCCAACGTTGTTAGCACTCTGATAACTTCCCGCCCCTTCCTTTATGCTACCTAAAGGTAATTCTTGTTCCTGTTTTCAATTAGTCAATATATGAAGGAACTAGACTCCGCTGTTGAGAAGATGACAGAGTTTCTGCAAAGTCAGCAACTACAGTGCATTTTGCATGTGAAACAATGATTCGTCTTTGCTGACTAATTGTCTTGCACTTTGAGTCGACTGCTCATCGCATAACCTCAATGAGTGCAACCTGCAATGGAGACAGGAATCATCGTACGAAATAGGCAAGAACAGTCTTTGTGTGTTTTTCTTCTTATCTGATCCAAATGTTCAGAAATACGGTAAGTTTCTTATTTGAAATTTAATCTCAGGAAAGCCTTGAAATTATGACTTAGCATTCAGCTGATAGATAGCACCATCATAAGTAGATGAACACGTTCTCTGGCCACCGTTGCTTTAGACAGTACTGTAACCTCTTTGACATTCTTGGCTATCAGGTTTTCTCCACAAACCAGATATATTTATGAGGAGCGTTGCGTACAGTACATGACTGTTTCTCGCAGACCTGCCTCTTTGCATTAAACCGCTAGCAGCATGGTGCATTTTGCTATTCAATTTGCTAGGTCGCTTGTCAAAACTTGTGTCACAATTTTCTAAAATTTCGTTCTAAAACGTTTTCTTTTAGATCTTGATTGCATAACCACAACACAATACATAACTGTTTTGAGTGATTTCGTGTAAACGATGCTCTGTTAGAAGCAAATGAAGCGCCAATTTTACTGCTGTCTTTCTTATTTTTACCCTTGTTAATATTATCTATAATATTAAGATCCTTGCTCTGTATGTCTCTCTGTTACCTTCAAGCGTTCTCATTGGTTGACTATTGGTAGACGGTTTAGTCCTTACGTCGCGATGCGTTGGTGAGCGAGCGTTTGACGAAGCGCACGTTTAATTGTTCTGTCAACGTCGCGATGCGTTGGTGGGCGATGTTCGAAGACGACGTTGCTATTGGTAACCAAACGGTTTAGTCGAAGAAGCGTTTGACGAAGCGTACGTTCAGTTGTTCATTGCAGCGTCATAATGTGTCGCGATGCGTTGGTGGGCGTAGCTTGAGGAATTTGCGCAATTTTAAAGTACACAAAAAATACGTGTACAGCGTCACAAATGGTCACAGTTGCGTGATTTTAACGTACATAGGCCTAATTATTACGTGGCGCAGAGCTTGGCTAGGTGGCGATCATTGAAATGTTGTTCAGCATGAATTCAATGATTGGGTATTAGGTATAGGTATTGGATTAGTATTATCCTGCACTGCGAGCGAAGCGAGAATTTTTCTAGTTATTCATTATTATTAATAATATTATTATTTATAATTATTACTAGCTGTCAACCCGTAAAAATTACGGTGAGGATTGGCTATTTCCTACCCTAATTTATTGCAGAAATTCATATTATTGCGTATCTTCTTCAGGTGTCGTGCATTTCTACGTTGACGATTATGGACTTCCATTTCTTTCTGTTGTGTGCTGCTTGTGTGAGTTCTAATTCTGTAGTTACACCCGCTACATCAAGCAGTACGCTACTGATTTACGTCATGTTTTGTCTTCCTCTTGATCTTTTGCCGTCGACTTTTCCAGTAGTTACCAGTGTTGTATCAGTTAACTGTAACTATAACTGAAATATCAGTTAACTGAAAAACAGCAAATCAGTTAACTGTAACTGTAACTGAAAAATCCCAGTAACTGTAACTGAAGATTAAATAACTGAATAGTTAAAATAACTAAAAAATGACAAACTTAAGAAGTCAAACACCACACAAAAAGATCTTCGATTGAACACATTGAAACTCTCTATCTTCCGAAATTATTTATGTCATGTTTATGGACCAAATAATCTGCATGCCATTTTCAATTGTACTGATAATTATGTTAATGTAAATATATGTGACTTTGGTCGGTGGTCTCGGGAAATCTTTGTATAGTCGGTTATTGTCTCCTCGGCTCTAAGCTTTGCAGTCATGCCTAACAATAGCCTACAGGTATCAGGCCGCAAGGGTCGAGCTCCCTCCCCGATTTGAGAGGTTAGGGAAGGGTAGGGAGGGGGGAAACATTGGAGGTTGTGTCCCCCACTTTTTCTAGGTGTACTATGGCTGAATAAACAGGCCGTCAAATATACCAAGCCGGCGGAGGGGTTTTGCTCCACTCCCCTCAAGACCTCCGCTCTCAGTGACTTGGAAACTTTAATTATTGTAGCCTACTTTGTCCACAAGGTCAATCAATGGTCAGCTTGACCTTGTTAACTGCCACCGATAAACAAAAACATTGGAGTTTTAAAGAAAGTGATTTTCTTAATTTAAAGGTTTGGTTATACTTTTTCAGTTGATTTCTTTATAGAGAGATAGACCTTATTACTTTTTAACATTTGTTAATGTAGATCTTAATATTTTGACATAAAATCGATATTCTAGATGGTATAATAGCGGGGAATTCACATTTGCACAAAATGAAATTTTTGGCTTTATATGACCCGGAATTAGATACCATGAAACTCGAATATATCTAAATTTTTATCACAGTCCCTTGAGCTTCAATATATATATATATATATATATATATATATATATATATATGTGTGTGTGTGTGTGTGTGTGTGTGTGTGTGTTTTCTGGTTCCAATATACTATTTTTTTAAATATTCTTGATTTTTTCCGTCTATCCCTGCCTCTTTCATACATTCAAAAGTTTATTATTCCGGACATTATCGAACGCCTTTTCATAATCGATTAGGCATATGTACAAGTCTTTCAGCATCTCAATACATCGTTCATTTAACATTCTTTAAATGTATATTTGGGTTTCTACAGCCACAGTCCTTTTTAAATCCAAATTTTCCCCCAGATGCCTTGTGTCTAATTTTTATTCTTGTTATCATTAATAGTGTTCTCAAAAGTAATTTTTCCAGATGGCTAATTAGATTAATTGTTCTGAATGATTCACAGCCTGTAGCATTTTTTTAATAAGAATAATAATTGACCTACCCATTTTTGGGAATTGTTCCGTTATCATAGATTAAGTTTGACAGTCATTTAGTGCAAGCAATTTGTCCTTAATCGCATTGAAAAGTAAGCATAGCGACGCTGTGACATTTACAACCAGTCTGTATAATACACTGTAATATCGCGCGAACCGTTGACTGCCACCGCAAATTATATTAATATTATTGTAACGACTCCTACTTGTTTACAAATCATAGATTTAACATACAGCTGTATAGATAATAGGGAACCATAGAAGTATGTCGAAATATTAAGTTAGTGCCAACGTGTTTTTTCGTACGATACGTGTATTTCATTTACGGACATAAAATACGTATAATACGCGCATTTTATTGGGGACGGGGACGTTACGTACGGTCGAATCTTGATACCGACCTCCATAGTATTATTTAGAAGTAGGCCTATAGTTTGTAGGGCGTAACCATAATCCTCTATAGCCTAGAGCACTTGGTAGAACTGATCAGATATTCAGATGTTATACACAGTGGCGGCTCCACCGGAGGGGCCAGGGGGTGGGGTCAGGGGGTCGTGCCACCCTATTGAGTGCCTGCCCCCCAGTTGCCCCCCTGTTGGGACCCTATACTTAATGCTGTATACATTAAACAACAAATGGTTGGCCCCATGATTAGAAGTTGCACCCCAACGGCCCCCCACTTGCCAAATCCTGGAGACACCACTGTTATACACAGTATAGGCCTACATATCCTGGTGTCCATAGTCGGTGTCAAGCAGTATGTCCCCAGGCTTCAGTTGCTGACATTAGGGTTCAATTTGTATCAATTGCTAATCGTAACAAGATCAGCATACGCTTTTCTTATCGCTTGTATTAATATTGTATTTTCTTCCTGGAAATAGAGAAATTCCTGTGTTATCGCAGTGCAAATGCTCTGCACGTGCCATTCACGACATATAAAAATATTCTCGTAGTCATTATTGTAGGAAGCAACTGTAGTTTTAGTGAATACAACTTTATCGCATATCTAGTTTAACCAGTGATATTACAAAACGACTGGGCTATATGGCAGGACATATGCTTGATAACGCGAAGGTCGTGGGTAATGATTTAAAAATAATGATTTCAAAATAAACCTCAGTACACTAGGATACTTGATTTGGATGGTTACAACAGTGGTTCTCACTCAGGGCACCCTACTGAACCACTCTGAAACCTTGTTATTACTATTATGTGATATACGCGGTCAAGAAGTAAAAGAAACACGTGATCTAATTCTTGTTCATCTAGCTGCGTCGCATTGCTGTTTGTTCAATAGGTCATGGTCATTCTGTGCAATTTTCATGCATTTATGTTTAATTGTAGTATAGTAAGTAAGTAAGTAAGTAAAATATCGTTAATTTCTATAGCGCCTTCAAGATCCGCACCGAAGTAGCTCTTAATTCCTAGGCGTTAATAATAGTATGAAGTAGCTATAGAAAAAGGTCATGTCATTTATGCAGGGTCATTTAACCCAAGGGGTCAGTGTAGTTGGGACGTTACAGCTATGGAAGAAATGATTTTTGAAGAGAAATTACTTGAGTTTGGAGATACAAACTTGAAGAAATGTTGCAAGAGGAGAAGTACATTGTGACGCAGAATTTGCTATTTGACCATGCTGGAATGCTGGAATTTAGATCCAAAGTTCTGGTGCAGCATAGGAAAATCATGGTTGCAAATTTTGAGGTATGATTGATTCAGAGGACGAAGGAGAGTGACATGAGAGGAAGCTCGAGTGGATCTGTGATGTTGTGGGATTATAAGATTTCCTAGGTAGACTGGTTTTGATGTCAGTATATAAGTTTCATCTAATAAGTACCTAAGTTAGTGAAGTCTCGTGAATTTATTTATGTAGCGCTTCACATCAGTACAGTAGCTGCGGAATGTTCTTAGGAATCTTCTTAACTAGAATTCGGTTTCCACGATTTCTGTTCTTGTTTTCGTAGGCATTGGACACATTTCGTAGTCCGGATCCAGTGTTAACGACGCATAGATGTGGGAATCGTCTTCGTAAACTGAAGGCCATTGGAGACTTTGATAGTGGTCTTCAGGTGTGCTGTCACTTCTGTTGACCGACGTTTTTCTGTGTATATACATATATCTAGTATCATCATTCTAAGTAGGTTAGTAGGTAAGTAAGTAAAATCTC
Organism: Metaphire vulgaris; assembly: GCA_018105865.1. Taxonomy (NCBI): domain Eukaryota; kingdom Metazoa; phylum Annelida; class Clitellata; order Crassiclitellata; family Megascolecidae; genus Metaphire; species Metaphire vulgaris. The sequence goes on from JACLAT010000061.1 coordinate 48,817, forward strand.
GTAAATTTGCATAGCGCTTTGGAAAGTAGTACGGTAGTAGCTGCTTATTCTTATGCACTTAATTTTTCTTGAAATAGCTATTTGGCAGGATGGATTGTAGGCCGGGCAAAAGTTAGTGTATCCATGAGGCAGCGGGTCGAGTTGTTGTAGTTATGGACGAAATGACTTTTCAAATAGGAAGGTTTTAAGTTTAGACCTAAAGGTTTGAGGAGTTTGCGAGGGAATTGAAGGAAATGAGGAATCAGAGCTTAGGCTTAATGTTTGACCATGGAGTAGGCTGGCAATCAATGAACGATATTGTTTGTTGCTGAAGAACTTGAGACTAAAATTGCGGAAACAAATTAAAATACAGTCATTCTTCTGAAGAGATACATTCTGGCCATTTATTAAATCAGTAGTCTCCAGTCAAACACTGTCCGTAGATATGATACATTTGTCTAGCTAAAAAAACTTGGGAGAAAATGTATATTTTTTTCTATTGGATGCAGACTAAGTTCAGTTGATAATGCAGATTTTATTTGCAGAGAAAGTGTGATACGTTCATTCATTTCAGTGCCCAATTTATATTGCAGCAATTGTAGATAATCTTTTTGAAAGAATATTGCATATTCTGATGTTGAATATAAATGCAGTGTATGCTTGCTAAGTTGGTTCTGAAAAGATAAGAGATTTTAAAACTAGCATTGATTTATCGAATGGTCACATTTAACAATACAAAAATGTTAATAAAAATTGGCATTATAAAAGATACAGTATAGTTTTTGTCTTATCAGTATTATCACTATAGATAGCCATAGTGCACGTTGACTCACTTGGACGTTCGATATACATCCACCAAGATCACTATGATGCAAGCAATGAAGATAACCACTACAGAAGATGTTACTCCATAAACTATAGAAATTACAATAGTTTAATTGCAGATTTTTATAGCGCCTCCATTAAGGTGAATTTTTATATTTTTATTATTATATATATACATACAAACAAACAGCACTTTTTTAGTGCACGAGTGGTGGACAGATGGAATGAACTGGATGAGAGGATAGTAACGGCTACAACTGTGAACGAGTTCAAAATAAACCTCAGTAGTTTAGGATATTAGATTGGACGGGAACAACAGTGGTTCTCACACAGGGCAGTCCCTACTGAACCACTTTAAACCTTGTTTTATATATATATATATATATATATATATATATATATATATATAAAGAATCGTGAAAAAGACAGAATAGGCATAGCTGAACAGGATATAAGAAAGACAATAACGATATTTGCTCTGGTCTTTTTTATAATTGATGAGCAGCGGGCAGGTAGGTCCACTGTTTTTATATAATTGATTGGTTCCAGCCAATTGCAATAATAATATTGCTTTGAAGTCGGACTAAACTAATCAAGTTATTACAGGAAATCATGAAGATCATGATAACAAGCTATGATTCAAGATTTATAGTTCTTTATTTTAACAAATGTTTATAGAATACTCCTTTTTAAACTATTGGTATGTACTGCTGAAGCATACAATCCTAATTTAAATGTGCCAACACTGTATCTTAGAAAACGAATATCGAATCTTACTTATAAAAAACTGTGCATCGGCATTCATGTTGGGATATTTGGCAGCTTCATTTGTAGAAGATTTTTCTGTGGCCGAAGACGTTGTTGGTGAAGCTGTAATTCTCCCTGAAATTAGACATCGACGCTGCATGACAGTCCATCACAAGTCGCGAAGTAACACAAAAGGCAAAAAATTCAGCTACTAGGCTAAATACCCAAACATACAACTCTAAGTTCGTTCAAACGAGGCAACTGCGGCATCACTAACATAGGCCTTCTGAAATTCTCACTTTATTAGCACCAGGTTTATTGTCGCGGCTCAACTGTTCAAGACCAAGACTTTGAAGTTCAGCACCAAGTCTCTGACAACTCGAGACCGAGACCGAGACTTGCGAAGTTGAATCTCGAGGCCGAGAATCAAGTCACGATAACAACAGTCCTGATTATTTGCGTGGCTCTACATTCTAGTTATTCCTCTCTCGCCAACCCCCAACGATAAGTGCTCTCTGAAAGATTTTCCGTTTGCCTTTCAAAGCTTGAAGTGGTTTCACTTGTTTCAGCCATCGATGGCAATGGACATACTGTAATGCATTTGCTGAACCGTAAAAGTTCGCTGATATTTACATATCGATTTCGGCCTTTTTCTATCTGTCACTCTCACGACCTATGCATACAATGTGCGTTCTCTAACGTTTTTAAACATTATAATTCATCAAATTAATTGCTGACAGCTGTATGTATGTATGCTGAATTGCTCGAAGTCGAGAGCGTATGATATGCACAGAGCATCAAATCAGAGCTCAGGTGTGCGAAGATGAGACTGAAAGAATTTGAAGTGAGATGAAGAAGATTAAAAGATTATGTAGCCTTTTGAAAATCCGCTGAATGTTTTGCATATGAAGTCTAAAAATCGTCGTTGTACATGTCTTACCTACGAATAAAATGTAGAAAAAGCTAAGTTTAAATCTCGCGAGCATTATTGTCGTTGAATCTCCAGATACTGCGTTTGTTTAAGCTTTTCAAATTACATCCCGTTGTGGTTCTTCTATTCCTAAGGACTTTCAGTCTGTATTACTACGGTAAAGCTTTTAATTCCGTTCTGCAGCCCAGTAGGCCTATAGTGCAGAATGAAACTGAATTAGTCGTTACTCATTCAAGTACAATGGGGCATCTATGTCTACTAGTTTTAGACATTAGGCTATAGGACGCCAAGGCTGATTGGTCGCTGTTAATTTGTCCGCCAAATTACGGCAAAGCCGGCGACAAGCCGCAAATGAAAATGGAGTCAGACGCCCATCGTCTTTTGACGAACGAGCACAGTGTGTTAATTTGTCATATGTATAAAGCTAATTGCTGACAGCAGGATGTAGACTGGCGTGTAACGTGTGATTAATTTGTCAGAGGCTGTCGCCAAACGAGAAAGTATAGACAAATAGTAGGCCTACATAACAGATGGCCAAGCATGTGATTTACTCTTTCTCCCATTATTACTCAATTTGAAACTCTATGACAAGAAAGAAGCAAGCCCTTGAAAATGCGTACTCAAGTGGATTGTGATGGGCTCATTTTGTTCTAGGCTTACTTTTTAGTGGGAATAACACTAAATGTTCAATAATAGCGTGTTTGACGGAGGGAACCAGGAGACAAGGCAGACCCAGAACCAGCTGGATAGACAAAATTATGTCATGGTTTAACATGAAAAGAGCTCCTCTAATGGAAGCAGCTAAAAAAGGAAGCAGTGGAGAATTATTGTTCAACGTTGCGGCCTACCTTCGCATAGCGACGACGGCTTCATGACTTGACACGCATGGCATAACACTAAATGCAAAGCTTTTGTATAGGCCTACTATGTGTTATTCTTTCCTCAATTTAACCTCCTTGTATATCGGAAATAATTGGACTTAATAATGAATCTGACTCTGATGGTGATTTTGCTTTGATGTGACTTTGGACTGCTGCAAAGTGCATAAAGATAATGGCGCTACAGAAGTTCTCTAGTTAGCCAACATCGCATCGCCTTGTCTTAAATGTAGTAAAAAGAAAAGCCTAATCAACACTGTTCGTACAAGACAAAAGTAGTGGATAGGCCATGTTCTGAGAGAAGAATCAAACCTACTAAGAAAAGTACTAGAAGGAAAGATGAATGGGAAAGCACAGAAAGGGCGACCAAGGACATCAATGCTGGAGTGGATGTTGGACACTACAGAAAAAACAAGTATTCAGCCCTGAAGATAAAAGCTCAAGATAGAGAGGAGTGGCGACGCTGGAGTATGGACCCTGTCTTTGGACAGAGTACTCGTAATACAGGCTTCATGAATCAGCTATGTTTTGATTTATATGCGCATTTGATGTGTTCAAACCTTCTAAGCTATTTACAGTACCGGCAATACCAATTTTGACAATTTTATTTTAACATCTACTAATTGTGATGCTGGCGTGTGCATTTTCAACCAGGAAGCATGTAGTGACATTAATAATTATGTACATAACGAACTACTGATGTTGTTATAAACAAGCTGTTACTCTCGCTTTAGGCCTACTGTTTCTAGATATGAAGACCTAACTAGGATGTGACAGCAGCTCGGAAATGCTCGTTTAGTCATATTAAAATAGAATAATGACTGTACAGCACACTGTGTCCTTCCATAGAACTAGTTCACATTTATATGATTCTGTCTAGCGAACTTTTATTAATACTTGGAATTTACAATATCAATATTATTGTCAGATATTTGCATGGCTATTTTAAAGATTGAATTTATTATATTTTTTACATGTCAGTTTGGAATTGAAATTATTCATCAGGTCTAAGCTTTTGTATAAAGCTGTCTCTTCAACCAGTCATTGCGATTTGAAATTGAAGATATTTACTTGACTTATTATTATTATTATTATTATTATTATTATTATTATTATTATTATTATTATTATTATTAATGTTCTGATTAATGTGAAGAATGATCTTATGCCAAAGAACCAGTCAGCATACCGAAAGGGGGCACTCCACCGAGACAACCATACTAAGAATCTACAACGACATTGTAGACGCCATTGCCAATGGTCGTGTAGCTGTTCTTTGCCTCCTCGACCTTTCCGCGGCCTTTGATACTGTCGATCATGCTACCCTCATTCGACGTCTTGAAATATCTTATGGCCTCAAGGGGCAGGTCTTATCCTGGCTCCGTGACTATGTAACGGGCAGAATGCAGTCGGTCCGCTGTAACGGCCGAACGTCATCATACAGCAATGCCCTGAGTGGTGTTCCCCAGGGGTCTGTGTTGGGCCCTCTTTTGTTCATATTGTATGTTGCTGATGTTGGCCGAATCATCAAAGCCTTTGGACTAGACTCGCACAGTTATGCTGATGATAGCCAAATATATTCCTTCTGTCTACCGGCAGACTCGGATAGATTGCGGTCAAGGATCATTGAATGCATAGCTGAGGTCAAATCATGGATGTCATCTAATCGCCTGTCGCTTAACTCAGGGAAGACTGAGTTCCTTTGGCTAAGCTCCCCGAGAAGGAGATCCCAAATAAACAGGACACCGTTTGAAATAGAGGACACTGTCATTGCTCCCTCTACCACCGTACGACTGCTCGGCGTTATTTTTGATGAGACACTGTCGTTCACGGATCATATAAGTAATGTGACACGTGTCTGTTATTATCACTTGCGGAGAATCAGAAGCATCAGGCGATATATACCAATGGATGCTGCGATACAACTGATTCGGGCGCTTGTTCTATCCAGGGTTGACCAATGCAATGGAGTCCTCCTCGGCCTTCCCGAGAGCCAGCTAAGCCGCCTCCAGTCGGTGCTCAATGCATCCTCTCGCTTGATCTTTGGAGCCCGCTGGAATGATCACGTGACACCGTTGCTTAGAGACAAGCTTCACTGGCTTGGGGTTCGAGAACGCATCACCTACCAGCGATGCCTGATTACATATCGGGCCCTGAACGACACCACCTGTCCTGACTACATATCAACACTCGTATGCAGGGCAACGACGAACGACAGACGCGCGGAACTTCGATCCAGTAGTCGGACATTTTTGATCGTCCCTCCGCCTTCGAAGACTGCCGTGTTCGGTGACAGATCAGTCACGCGGGGAAACCCAGCCCTGTGGAACTCGTTGCCAAGCGATGTTATTAATGCGAAGTCCGTCGGCTGTTTTGAGAAGCTCCTAAAGACACACTTATTTAACATATCTTATAAGTGACTCCTTTGTAAAGCGCTCTTGACTTTAGCTCCAGTTATGCTACTGCGCTATATAAATTGTCGTAGATAATAATAATAATAATAATAATGTGGTAACTCTTTCAAACGAACTGCGTGAACACATTACAAAGTTACAAAGACGTGTTATGTTAAAAATGTTAGCATTAGACTTTGGTCTAATGCTAACTTTTCAGCCGCTATTGTGTTTGAAGAGAAAATTCTAGAATATACAGGGCGTTTCTGAAAAAAAACCTCACCAGAAATACTATGATTTCTTAAAAATTCCTAAATATGTTCCAATATATATATTTCTGTCAAAACTGTCCACACGTGTACAGCACATACTGTATTTTCCCACCTTTCTGCTTATTTTCATCTCATTTGCATGTAAGGTGGCCATATTGTGAGATATCAAAATAGAACTTCGATTTTTACTACTCAGTCGCAGCATGACAGGCCGAAATATCTAGCTTCATATAAATTTGGTTTCATGTCAATGTTGATAGCTATATAGTAGTAGTAGTAGTAGTAGTAGTAGTAGTAGTAGTAGTAGTAGTAGGTAGTAGTAGTAGTAGTAGTAGTAGTAGTAGTAGTAGTAGTAGTAGTAAAGTTTAAATCGAATGCAAATTTTTTAAAAATGTTTTTAAATTCGCAGAATTGGTTTATTAACATGCGATGAATGATTTATAAGCCATTCCATTCCAGACATATCTAGCAAATGTAATTCGCTGATATTTTACTTTTCTCGTCTTATTTGAGTCTTGGTTGATAATCGTCCGACTCACTGCTGACCGCTAATATCTGTCGGGGGCGAGATTAGCATTTATTTTAACTCATTAAAAAATTTTGCTCCGAATTGTCCTGCTCTGAATTGTCCGGCTCCGAATTGCCCTAGATCCCATACACCATAACTGATGGTGATAGTAATTTTTGGAAAGCATTTGAGGTTTTCAGGAGCATGAAGAAGAAGTAGAGTTTATTAGCATTGACTTTTTAATTAACAAGCAGAGTACGACAATGCTCTGGATTCAGAAGAGAATTTAAGAGTGCTTCCGAAACAATGGGGATGTTTTTCACTTGTCCTCAGTATCATTGCTTTCAGTGATGGGTAATGTCAGGCTATTCTGAACAGTGTGCGTCTGAGCTCCAAGGCTGCTGATGCAGTTAAGCACATATGCAATGGTGTGAGAAGAGGTATGTTATTTACACTGTAGATGCCCACCTAGATGTAATTCCATGTTTGATGCTGTTTGCCGAATGTTGGGGTTGAAGGGAAAATGAGATGACATTTGTTCAGCATTGGAACTCCCTAAACTCAAACCCGCTGATATTGATTTCTTCGAGCGAATGTATCCATTTGTTGCAGCCACTAGCATCAACTCTTGATACACTTCAACATCAGAATTAATGCTTTTATGGTGTGCTGGTGCCGAAATTAAAACAGTTACGCTTATTATTCAAATCCAAGATAGCAACAATCTTGTATATTGCAAACCGCTTATAGGCTATTTTCGTAAAAATGAGTTGAAGAGTTAACTCACATAATTATAGAGTTTAGTTTAACTCATTCAAACCACATTGATTTTAGTTTGAGTTCAAACTCATTTCATTGAGCATGAGTTGTGAGTTTGAGTTATATCCTTTATTGCATGAGTTTTCCCAAAACTGTATATAAGTTTATAGACCTACACGTTGCCAAATGCCAAGCTCATCTAACTTTCCTTCTACGCTATATGTATCATTTACACGTTCAATCTTACTGACCACAGTGAGTTGTACAAGAGTTTCATCATATTTGAAATTTAAAAAGGTGTGTGGAATCATACTTATGAGATGAAAGTTTTTATTCAGAATTGTTTTAGCGCATGTGTTGCACTGCGAACTTGTAATGTAAATGTAATGTAATGTGGAATTGTATAGCGTCCCTTCTATTTCTACTCAGAGGCGTTCCTGGTATTGGAGTTGCAGGGTAAAGTAGTGAGACTTTAGCTTTCGCATTGAGCAGAGCGAGAGAGGAAGAGGTGATTCCTGAATGGATGGGTTTAAGGCATTCCAGAGGGAGGGTCCAGTCACTGCAAAAGCCCGACGCTGAGTAAGATCATTGCGTGATCTGGGGACATTAACATTCTTCTGTTCAGTGGAGCGGAGCAGGCGATGAGCAGTGGAAGAGGGTGGTTTGAAAGCTCAGTAATGTAAGATGGTGCCTGACCTCGAAGTGCTACAGAAACAATAATTACTTGTTTGAATTTAATGCGGTCAGAAACTGGAAGCCAGTGGAGGGTGTTAAGCGTAAAGTCTGAGATGCTATAGCAGCGAGGAGCTTTAGCCACAAGACGAGCCGCAGCATTTAGGACAGATTGCAAAGTGGGGAGCAGGTTTGTGAGCAGTCCAAGATAAAGAGAATTGCAATAGTCTAACCTACTAGCCACAAAAGCATGAACCAGAGGTTTGGCTGCAGATAAAGAAAGCGAAGAACGGATAACCCTAATTTGCCTAAGTTGGTAAAAGCAGGATCAAGAGAGTCTAGCAAAGTGCTCTTTGAAGGTCAATTTACTGTCAAAGTAAATACCAAGGTTTTTGATACAATTTGAGAAAGATAGATTAGGAAAGAGAGAATTCAGCAAGTCATAGTCATTTTTTCAATGTAGGTGTTCAGTACCAAGCCAGATAAGTTGAGTTTTGTCAGGGTTTAGTCGAAGTCTATTGGAAAACATCCAATCACGAAGAGTAGGAATTACAATGTCTACTGATTGAGTGAGGTCAATATGAGAAGTGTGAGGGCAATGTCGGTAAATTTGAATGTCATCAGCATAGAGGTGTACAGTGAAGACAAACTAACTAATTAAAGAGCTTTAAAGTGCTTAATACATAAATGTTCGTAATAATAATAATAATAATAATAATTATTATTATTATTATTATTATTATTATTATTATTATTATTACTACTAGGCCTACTATTAATAGGAAATTAAAGAAATACTTCAATTGAATTTGAATTAATAATTATTATAGTTGTCAACTATATCAATGCAATTGTGATTACGAGATATTTGTCGACACTATTGTCTTTTACCTATAATTAATATTCTATTATCATTGATGAAAACATAACATTGTCCATGAAATGGGAAATAACTAAGGGCAGTGACGTTGTTTTATATAGTTCTGTAATGCACTTCGAATGCAGATAATATTCCTCATAAAATTAGTGAACAGTTTGAATTGCAACAGGAATAATGATGTTCAAACGCAAGTGTGCCTTTTAGAGCTGATTAGAATAGAATATTAAGAACTTTTAGCTAGTTCACGAAATCTTCTGTAACCAAATATCTGGCCTCCATTGGAATTAGTCAAAGAAGTAGGTTTTGAAACCTTTTGTTTGTTAGCGAAGGTAAGATTAATTCTCGTTGTCTTAGAGAAACGTCTGTAAACATAAACAACCGCCACCATCTTTCGTGAAGATTTCAGTGAGTCATATTTCGTCAGGCTATCTGGAAAAAAGAAGAAAAAAGTTAACATTGTCATTACAAATATTAATTAATTATTAATGGAAAGAAATTGAACAGTACTTTGCGTCTCGTTCTGGACATTCGAAAAAGAGGTAAAATTAAAAGGTACAAAGAATCAATTGTACGTGAATAATTATGACCCAAAATTGCTTTGAAATTAAGTTGGCAAGGTCGAGGGGGTGACAGCATTTGAAATTTCTGAGCAACTGATTGGACATTTGATGGAGGATAATAGGCCTACTTTCATCGCAGTTCTAGCGTTCACACAGCAGTTAGTGATAGGCATAGATCCCTTAAGCCAGCGGTTCTCAACCTTTATAGTGCCGCGACCCTTTTAATTCAATTCCCATGATGTGGCGACCCCCAACCAGGCCCGCCGAGAGAAATTCGGGCCCCTGCAGAATAAAATTTCTTGACGACCTTTTTTTTCTTTTTTGCTTGTAAGCCTTTTTTACATCTTAAAATGAGCTGATGACCTCTTTTTCTCGTCAGCCTTTTTACATGTTAAAATGAGTAAAATTTGCGCAATCACAATAAAAGAGACAACTCTATATTTCTGAAGGTCTCCGGCGACCCCCTGGCAAATCGTCATTCGACCCCCGTGGGGGTCGCGACCCACAGGTTGAGAACCGCTGCCTTAAGCGAAGGACTTGCGGCTAGCGTCCTCGGGTATACGCGAACTTGGGTTCATTGAATTTTTGACCCCCGCAGCATCTATTACATGCCATAACTTAAGTTCGGGTACAGATACCGCTTTAAAATTTGGCAGTCTAACTAGTCCTCTGCTTAAGGGGTCTATGGTGATAGGCATACATTTGCAAATTTGGCACACTCTAGTTACTGATCATAAACTATGACCTATCTCTTGCTCACGGCATTTAAGACTACACAGTGGATATTCTAGCCACCTAGACATTGGTGGAAGTTTAAAATTTGGGGAAAGGGGAAATCTTTTACGTTACAGGTGTAAAAACGAATCTTGGACGCAAAATCAAAGTGTTCAATAAAAAGGTTTTCCGTTTTTTTTTACTGCAGTTCTTAAATTCAAGAACATAGATTGGGAATAGACGGAGTAGCTCTAGGCTGGTCACTTATTATTTAACATATGCAACACCCCACAACAAATATTTAAACATGACTAAATTGGACTGCGATGAGCTTAGTTTTGAATACCGTTTAAGACAAGTAGTACCACATCCTGTGGTGGGGTCTGGGGTGAAGTCCCAGCCACCAACGCAGTCTGCTGCATTTGAAGTCAATTTTATGCAGTCTAAACAGACATTGGGGAGGTCATGCTACTTACCAAAATGTCAAAATTTTGGAAAGGGGAGATACATTTTAAACTTGGAGAGGGAATTCCCTCTACAGGATGCCTAGAATAAACACTGAGGCTACTTATTTACTGCGGCATCAAATTTCAATAGAATCAACTATTCAAATCGAAATCTAAGAAGCTTATCATCCGTTCGTTTGAAATATTTGCCATAAAACATACTGCATCTTCAGAACTAGATCGCCTTACCAAGTTGTAGGACATTGTTACATACTCAGGGTAGTCCCCCTACCATCTTAAAGCATATGTTAAGGCATCGCTTTAACAAATCATATTTTCAATGGTTTCTTCACAAACGAGACACAATCTGACCGAATACAATTACAAAGTTACTTTAGCTATTATTAGTCGATAACAATAAATCAGTTAATCAAAGACGTTTATTTGGATTTAGGCCTATCTAATCAAGAAAACCTACTGGCAACAGCCATTCCAATCGCATTTGCTGTAGCCTTTAGCAGTGCAATCTCGATCCCAATCGCAAAGCTCTAAAAAGTCAAAATAAACAAACTAGGCCTATCACCAGTAGTTAAAAAGCGAAAATTAGTTATCTTGACAATTGGGCAAACGAAGCTTTGTGGGGCATTGTGAAAAATTCATTACTATATATCGACTTTTGATTATTTTCTCATCGCAATCGTCACTCAACTGTCACAGAATTCGTCAAAGAATATTTGCATTATAAAGTCGTGAATGAGGCGGTATGTCACGAGCTGCTTCGATCACATTCAGCCCCTTGTTCCGGAGATCCTTGATAGCGAAGCTAACAGCGTCCTCGTGCCAGGTCTCGGTGAGAATCAGAAAGTTTAAACAATGTTCGTGGACTAACCCTCTGCTTAAACAATTTGCATCTGTGGCCTCTTGTGCTGCTATAGTGTGCCAATGTAAAGAATCGATCGTACGGTAAGTAAGTATGGCACATCTACATCTCCAGTCATTATTTTGTACGTTTCAATAAAATCCACTCTCTCTCTCTTCCTCTTTCAAATGTTGTCAATCCAAAATTTTGAAGTCTTTTTTCGTAGCTTAAATTATGGCATCCATTGACCGTCTTTGTTGCTCGACTTTGCACTTTTTCCTAAAAGGTCTATATTTTTTCGTGAATGAACAGTGAACACAATATTCTATATGGGACTTTCTACTGTATAGTTTTACGATTATCTCTTTTTCTTGCTTTTCATACTTCTATGAATGACTATCCCTAAGTCGTCTTCTTTTTCTGTTGTGGTTACAACCTTCCCCTTAGGATTTTATATATATGTTGTTCATATCTAATGGCATGTTCTGATTACTTGAGCATACTGCTGCTGTATTTTACATGTACCTGTTAGCTGCTGTATTTTACCTATTAGCACTGAATTGGATGTCTATTTTGCTGAATGTGTTATAAGTTTATTGGCTCAAATTTCATTGAAGGATTCCTTGCACATGATTTAGGACATATGGTCACTCTAACCATGTCACGATATTGGCTGGATATTCTTCTTACATATTGAATCAATATTTGTTAAATAGTTAAACAACCATGAGACTGGATTATGTAATATGTTTGAGGAATCTATGTTTGAGGAATCTAGCAGTGTCAACTTGATTAGGCCCTATAAGTAAAAAAAAAATAGTTCTGAATAATATGTTTGTAAGAATGAAAAACAGCTCTGTTAAGAATATCCGTGTAAGATTCAGCTTGACTAATTTGATTCAATTTGATGATTGAACGATAATGTAGAACTTTGATTGCAAGGATGTATGATTAGTTAATTTGAACACAAATTTCTATCAATACCAGTACATAATAGTAGTGTATGGTGATGATTGCATTTACATTCAGGAATAGATGGGAAAGTCTTAAGACTGCTATAGGATTTGTATTGGAAACAGGAAGCTGCAATCAGAATAAACGGGACCATAGGAAAATGGATTAAGATACGGAAAGGGGCAAGACGGGGTGCGGAATGTCGCCAGATTCGTTCAACCTCTATGGTGAGAAAATCATAATAGTAATCAAAGATCTAAAAGGTGTTAAACGGAAGAAGAAATGTAAATAATCTTAGGCTATAGAAGATGCCACTTTAATAACTGATTCAGAGGAAAAACTGCAGGAACTTATAACTGATGATGGTGATGATGATGATGACAACGACGACGACGATGATGATGATGATGATGATGACGATGATGATGATGATGATGATGGTGGTGGTGGTGGTGGGGTGGCGACGAAGACGATGATGGATTAGGGCTGGCATTGATTCAGATATTTTTGTTCAATTAATTAGAAAAATTTTAATCGATTAGTGTCGATTAATAATTACTTATGGCTTTTAACTGATCTGCTTGGATTGCAACTCTGCGATGTTTCTGGAGCACGGAAAGCAAACTGTTTAACGCAGTCAGAGCAAAACGCAGTAAACTTTGTCACCATCGTCTACTCTGCCAATTCGTCCCTAGCTTTTTAATATCCCCATGCAATTGGTTCATGAGACTTAGTAAGTATGCATAATTACGCAGCTAGCGTGCCATCCCTTGCTTTCGCAATTGCATCGGCTAATGTTTGAGTCAGTCAATTCATAAATGTAGGCAAAATGTTTGTCATTCACGTTTTCTGACATATTTGAATCTTACGCTTGCACGTCTCGGTCAGATGAAACAGAAGAATTGCCATGAGGAGGATCTTCATCCATTGACGTACGAGGATTCCTGTCTCCATTGCAGATTACCTTCACTTCGACCAATATACGAGAGAGCACTGCCTCCGTGGATTGTATTCGCTCGGACCGACTGAGCTGTCTGCGCTCAACACGAAGACATTTATCCAGCAACAGTCGCAGCTTCTTATCACTGATATCATAGCAATATTGATGTATTGATGACTGCTCTCCCAGACAACTGCTTATCTGCGAATTTAAAAATTAATCCGGCAAGATTTGAAACTGAAATCGACTGAAACGCAGATTCAACGCGAACGTTGCTTGTAGTCACTCTAGATAACGGGTGCAAATAGATCAATAATTATACACCTGAGATAACCAGGTGTCCTGCATTACATTAAGTTAAACGTACATAAATAAGTTTAGATGTGCAGTTCGTACCTCAGTTGCTATAGTCCTCAGGCGTGAAATTTCACGAATACTAGTGCATCGCGTAGCGTACCTGCTTCACTTATCTCAGCATTTTGCCACTGCTCTTCATTTTACCACCGCCATCTAGCGAGTAGGACTGAATCGACCTTAAAGCTCCTGTGGATCTCGAACCGGTGACCTTCTGCTTTATCGTCCAACGTTGTTACCATTCTGTTAACTTCCCACCCCTTCCTATATGCTATTTAAGGGTTATTCTTGTTATTGTTTTCAATCAATCAAGGTGAAGTCTAACGAAATGCAAAGCAAATCAGCTTGGCGAAATTGCCGTGATATCTTGAATATTATTAATCTGCACCTGGACTGTTCAGTGTTGTTATTCATGTATTCCGATTAAATCAAGAGAGTTTCGTGGTCGACGCTCTTCGCGGTTCATCTGAAAGGCAATTAATTATTAGGAAAAGCTATTTTGTGTTTGAATCAATTGTTCGTCTTTGTTTTGTTGATTAATTGTCTTGCACTTTGAGTCGACTGCTCATCGCATGACCTCAATGAGTGCAACCTGAAATGGAGACAGGAATCCTCGTACCCAATTGGGTAGCAATCGTCTTTGTAGTATTTCTTCGGATTTGATCGAAATGTACGGAAGCATGTTTCGGATTTGAAATTTAATCTCTGGAAAACCCGGACATTTTGACTAATCCAACGGTTCTCAAACCTTTTAGGATTTCTTGCGCGACAGTCCCTTAGAAAAATTGTTGATGACTCGCGGACCTTGTAAAGTTTGTAATTAAAGGCCAATTGTTTCGACAATTGATTACTCAATCAGAAAATTGAAATGTTAATTAACAAATTTAAATTCAAATGCAGTCAGCACTCTTATGGCCATCAGCGCGTTTTGTGCTGGTGAGATATATTGAGGAAGTAATTCTTTTACGGTCCTTCTGAGACCGCTTGGCGGTCCCCTGTGGGATAGCGGACTCCAGTTTGAGAACCACTGAAAACTTGCAACTAATGGATAGCACCATCATAGTAGATGGACACGTTGTCTATTTCAAAATGATCACCTCTTTGTTATCATTATGTTTACATATTCCTGTCAATATGGAATATCATCTGCTTTATATTTTAGCCTCCTTGGCATTCTTGACTATACAGTACGGTTTTCTCAACAAACCAGATATATTCATGACGCGCTTTGTTTGTATGGATGTTTCTAGCAGTACTGTCCGTTTGAATTAAGTCACTAGTTTGATGCATGTTGATATTCAATTTGTTAGGACGTGTGTCAAGATTTGTGTCAAAAATTGTGTCAAATTTCGTTATAAAATGTTTTCGCTTCTTACATCGCATAGCGACGATACATAAAATAAATTGTTTTGAGTAATTTCGTATAAACGGTGCTCTGTTAGAAGAAATTAAGCTTTAATTTTACGTCTGATAAATATTTGAATGTTTTCGTTATTATTATTCCTGTTATAATTATAATTATAATTATAATTATAATTACTATATCACTATATTATAATTATTATATCTGGACTAGAGACTGTACAAGCCATTGTTCGTCGTCGACGTCTCGGCCTCTTTGAGCACGTCGCAAGACTCCCACCAGCAGTGCCTGCCTTAGCTGCACTTAAACTAGCAACGCGACTTCGAGACAGAGACATGAGGATTTCAGGATGGAATCGTCCACGAGGCAGACCATCAATCACTTGGCTTCACCAAATCCATGGGTACTGTGGATTATCAGTGTCCAAAGCCTTCCAATGTGCGCAGAACAGACAGTTATGGCGTACAATCGCAACGGCCGAAAGGCTATGCGCTTAAATAATAATAATAATAATAATAATAATAATAATAATAATAATAATAATATATTAAATTATTATTATTATTATTATTATTATTATTATTATTATTATTATTATTATAGTCATCATCATTTTCATCATGACTATTTGTTAACCCGTTAGGCCTATCTGTTAGAAGAAAATGAAGCTTCAATTTTGCGTCTGGCAAAATATTTGAATGTTTTTTTATTATTATTATTATTATTATTATTATTATTATTATTATTATTATCATCATCATCATCATCATCGCTAGTTGTTAGCCAGTCAAAAATGACGGGAGAGTGGAAAGATTGGCTATTTCCTACCCAGATTTATTGCAGGAGTTCATATTATTACATTGCTTGTTGTTCAGGTCACGCCCGCCTAGAAAAAGTCCGGGCTTCTGTGCAGAGGAGCCGACGGGCCCCTCGCCAGCCTTAAAAACATTTCTGATTACCTTTTTTGCTTGTCACTGATTTCTATACGGTGTTGCAACTCTCGAAAACTAGTGATGATCTTATTTTTGCTTGTCGCCTTTTCTCACGGTGTTTATTCTTCAGGGTCCGGGCCCCCTTTTATTCGTCGGGCCCCTGTACATATTACATGGTGCCCTCCTTTTTAGTGTTGTTCTTCTTAATAATACATCTTCATAATCGGCCCGGTCCCCCTCCAGATCGCCGAGCCCCTGTGCATTTGCTCCCTCTCGGCGGCCATGCTTTAGGTGTCGTATATTTCTACGCTGACGACTATGGACTTCGATTTCTTTCTTTTTCTGGTGTGGTTATGAATCCCCTTCCCCTTATAAGGATAGCATCTGCGAAGCACTGCGATCTGCATTTGCTTCAGACATGGGTGCATTTTTTAAAACCCAACCCAACCCATCACTATTCAAACCCAACCCACGGAAACAGCTGGGTTACTTGACCTAAAGGTCCTAACCCAACCCCTACATAATTTTTTTAGATCCTTTATTTTTTAGATCCTTCGGGATCCTTTCTTCTTCATTTCACAGACCAACGGGAATGTATTCCATATAGCAGGTTTAATATTTCTGGATGCTTTTAACCCCTTAACTGGGGACTCCGTATATATCCGTCCATTTTACATTGAGTTACAGTTAAATACCCAGTTAAGGGGTTAACTTGTATTGTCCCGTTACTACTGGGAAAAGGCATCGAATCAGATTAAAGGTAATTTGCAGTAATTTAAAAAAATCACTTATATGTAAACATTTGTACAATATAACACAACAACCTGACAACCCAATCCAATCCAACATAAAACGGGAATTTCGGACTCAAACCAACCCATGGGTGGACCCAACCCATGTCCATGTCTGATGTGCTTATGCCAAAAGGTGTGATCGTTAAAGACAATATTTCTGGAATTGATGTTGGCATCAGGAATTTTGGAATGAAGATCCTATACATGGTTGGTAAAACTAATCCGAGTTTGATTAAAATAATAATATTAATTAATTATTACAATCGATCGCATTTTTAAACTTTCTATCTTATAGGTACCATTGAGTTGATAAATAAAGAACATATATTGCAATTGAACAGAGGTTTATTTCAACTTAAAAGGCAAAATTACGGGAGGCTGTTCACCAAAACAAAGTCTAACCGCAACCTTAATACAGCTATTTAAAGTATTTTCATCTGAATTTTCAAAATTTTGAATTTTATGTATATTGAGTCTTGATTCACTTCGAGTCATAGTTTGCAATAGAGACACCCTCCTCGATCTCCGTTAGGAATCTCATTTCCTTTTCCGTCCAATGCCTACAACAGTGTCTATAATAATAAGCATACGCAAGTTTGGGAGGAAGGACGTGGGTGGTAATAATAAATATAGTGTCTAATTAATAACTCATCAAACGCCAGCAATAATCTACAGATTAATAGATTATGCACCCCCAGTAAATGAATGTACGAAGCGCCTAACGCAGAAGTTACCTGCATGGATGAACCGACATTTATTGTCTTTAAACAATAATAACGAATTAAGCTTTTAATGAAATTAAGGCAACTAACACCTCAGCCTCCTCGACCCACACGTTCCTCATCTTACCTCACTCTGTCACGCCCACTCAATCAATCATCCCTGAAAATTTGCAACCGTGCCTTCTCATACGCCTCACCTGAACTTTGGAACTCTATCACAGCTTCCCTCCGCAGACTTGGACACTTTCAAAGAATAAAATCTGAATCCTCATGTCCTATAATTCCTGCATTGTCTCCTCAAGTCTTCAGGTCTAAGCTTAAATCCTTCCTTTTTCTTAAATCATTTCCTCCATAGCTGTAACAACCTAGCCTCACTGCCCTTTGGATGTTGACTATTGCCTGGCTGATCATATACCTTCCCCATAGCTATTTTAAGAAAGGCTGAGCGCCTAAGAATAAGCAGCTACTGATCTACTGCTTTCCAAGGCGCTATAGAAGTCCATGGGATTTTACTTTTACTTTACTTTTTCATTGACGTCCTGAAATATTTCAATGTTGCTACGACATCTCTTTTTTAAAAGTGGTACAGACAATCAAAATATCAAAACACCAATCGTTGCTCAAATTCTGGGCAGCTGTGAGTTTTAGTCTACCTGCGCTATATAAATTTATCGACATTTGCTACAATAGCATCTAACAAGCTGTTCAAATCGCAGAAATTGAAAGACAATAATTAATTGCAGCGATGTGACGTCTCGAGACACTGTCTCGTCTCGAGACAGTCTCGAGACAGTGTTTTCAATGTCTTGGTCTTGGTCTTGCTGGCCAGTGTCTCGGTCTTGGTCTCGGTCTCGTCATTATTGTCTTGGTCTTGAGATTTAAGTTTCGAGACAGTGGGTTTTTCCACTGTTTTTGTCAAAAACAAGATGAAACATATCCGACAAATCATCCACAACAAAGAATGCTCACAAATTCTATGGTAAAAATTTAATTGTCGGGTGCAGTCTGCCAGTCAGTTTAGATGAGCATCCAAATTTTCGTAATTTTATTGCTGATGTTGATAAGAAAATTTGTGAATCCTGTTTTGTCTGTTTTCCTAATGTTTAAAATTACTGTCTTGGTCATGGTTTTGGTCTTGAACCCTAATGTCTTGGTCTTGGTCTTAGCCTTGGTCTTGACGCATAATGGCCTGGTCTTAGTCTTGGTCTTGATGGTTGATGTCTTGGTCTTGATCTTGGTCTTGCCACTTACTGTCTTGATCACATCCCTGATTAATTGTGACAGATAAGTTCTGATTTCGAAGGAAACTTTGCATTTTTGTACGATTGTAAGCATCACCATTGAATCTACTTAAATAAATGGATCTACTTGCCCATCAGCCCAAACATTGGGTCAAGCGATAATCTGAAAATAAAATAACAATTTAAATGGGGAAATAAGGTGTTTTAATTGAAGCCAGAAAATTCTATTAGAAGATTTGCGGTAACGCAATTCAACCAGCTTAAGTTATTCCAACAAATATGAGCGCTATTGTTAAGGCTTGTAGACTATGGCGATTGGCGATAGTTAAACAAAGGCTAAATACGTAATAAGGCTACATTAGTTAGTCATTCTTACTCGCATTTGTTGGAAGCGTTGCAAGTCTCCGAGATGGGACAGTCTTCATTTCGACTGCAGTCCCCTAATTCACGAAATTCCAAAACTAAGTCTTATTAGTAATTCAAATAGCATTAGAAAATATCTGGTTGCGTTTATGAACATTTTAGGTCGTTTGGGCACAGCCCCTTACAGAAGGAAAGAAGTACCAATAGGCCCTTCATATTTATAGTTTAAAAGTTATAAATCGTGAAACAGGGCAAAACAAAATGTTTTAGATTGGGATATTTTACATAGACATATCAAAAGAAATATTAATCCACCCCAGAGATTAACAACAACAACAATAATAACAACAACAACAACAACAACAACAATAATAATAATAATAATACAATAATGGTTGAACGCCAACTTCGCCTGTAGTCACCGGAGATAAAGGGTGCAAATAGATTAATAACTGAGACAACCAGAGGTGAATACATTCCATTAAACGCTCATAAATTTATTAATTATCGGCAAAAAGATCAATAACTGAGATAGCCAGCCTAGCCAGGTGTTCATACATTCCCATAAGCGCTCACAAATTTAGTATCGGCATTTCATTCTGAACTTTTTCAGATACTATGTTTGCAAATTGATAAAATAGTGAATTAGTTAGCGGCTAACTGTTAGCCTATCTTAACTAAGATTCGCCCGTACGTTACGTCCCCTGGAAAAATACGCCTATCATACGTATATTATGCTCAAATATAGGCCTAATATTGGCCTACGCGTATCATACGTAAAAATTGTAACGATCTAAGCAAGAGCGCATATCAGTCCCTAACAGATTTGATTAAATTATTTTGTAAATGTAGGTCATGAGATACAGTAGCATCTGAAATCCAACCTTCTACTAATACAAATCAAATGGAAACCACGTTAAGAGACAACTCCAAAAACTGCTCTTTCCAAATTTACCCTTCAAATCCAGATGAAATAAAGAATATTACAGTCATTAGTTAATCAGAAACACAAAAATTCCCATGGACATGATGAATTAAATCAGAATATAATAATTACTTGTGCTGAATACATAGCAGAACCCTTATCCGACATTATGAATTCATCCTTTTTAACAGGAATTATTCCTTATAAAACTAACACAGCTAAAATTACACCAATCTATAAATCTGATGCTAAAACATGTGAATCTAATTATAGGCAGATTTCTAATCTATCTATATTCTCCAAGATTCTTGAAAAAGCTATGTATATTAGAATTATGAACTATTTAAACAAATTCAATATGCTATCTGATTTTCAATTTGGGTTTAGACTTGGTTACTCTACCTTTATGCCGATTATTAACTTAGTAGATTCATTAACATCAGACTTTGAAGAACATAAAAGCGTCATAGGTATCTTTCTGGATGTAATGTCATGTAATGTAACAAAATATTTGTATAGCGCTTCTTCTGAAGAATCACTCAGAAGAGCTCCCACAGCAAATTACTGCATAATGACAAATAGATAAGTTTTAAGTCGTTCCAAAAAGTGGGCCATAGAATTAGGAGTTGCTAAGCCACGCATATTGGCATCAAGAGCATTCCAAGGGATAGGGCCAACTGATTCAAAACCTCGTTTCAGGAACATGGAGGTTCGTGCTTGGGGCACACTGAGAAGACCATTGGTTGTGGACCGATGACATGGCCGACCAGGGATAAAGCTAAGAGGCTGGAGTAGCTCTGAAAGGTAAGATGGAGTGGCACCATAAAGAGAGAGTGCAACCGCTCTCAACATACGAAACTCAACTCGAGCAGGTTAAGGCAGCCAGTGTAGAACAGACATATAATCACTAATGTGATTACGTCTTGTGACACCAGCACTCACCCTGGCTGCCAAACGAAGAACCATCTGGAGTTTATCAATGTTAAAAATATGTTTAAAAAGCATTTGATTCATTGGACCATGGAATTCTTTTGAAAAACCTCTGTTACTATGGATTTAGAGAAATATCGTTAAATTGTCTCTCGCATTTCCTTTTGAACAGGAAGAAATACACGTTGGTAAGTAATGAAGTATCCCCAATACAACAAAACTGTTCAAATATTTTCTTTTTGCAGATGATACGAGCTTCACTATGAGTCACATCGACCCTAAAGAACTAGTAAGGTTAATAAATAATGAACTAATTAAAATTTCAACTTGGTTTAACTCTAACAAATTAGTGCTTAACCTTGATAAGACTCATTATATGTATTTTCACACCAAAAAACCCATTTAATTAATAATCTAGCTCAGATAAAAATAAATGAGGCTGCAATAATGGAAAAACCAACTATTAAATTTCTAGAAATACACTTGGACCAGCACCTAAGTTGGAAATATTTTTCTAAGGAGTTAACTAATAAAGTGGCAAAAATAAATATATTTAGACATTGGAAAACATCTTAGATCATGGTGCCATTCAGCAATTATACTTTGCACTAATTCACTCGAACTTATATCGCACAAAAATATGAGGAAGCAATTAAAAATCAAACCCTAAAAATAATCAAACTATTCAAAATAAATCTATCAGACTAATATTTAGAGACGGTGGTTACTCAGGTACTACAAATCTATATTACAAACACAAAATTTTAAACATCAAAAGCTTGTACAAAATACAAACTCTATTTGTTTTCAGATTTAACAATAATCTTCTGCCTCAATATTATCAAACTAGTAAATTTTTGAAAGTGAAACCCATAAACTGAAAGTTAACCTCAGGGGCCCATATAATATTTTCCCCCAAATGCTTCAATTAACAGAAGAAAATTTACAACTAAATTAACAGAACCAAGACTTTGGAATACTCTACCCTCTGACCTGCAAAACATAAGACATTGGCACTACTTTAAAAAGGCTATAAAAAGTCACCTCGTAACTCAACAAAAATAAACTTAGAACTTTGACTCATATATGGATGTTAATCTATAACACTAACATTGCCTGAAGTAGATAATTAAGTATTATTTTGCTTATTTAACATTCAATTCAGTAATGTAAAAATATGATAGGCTTGACTTAGGCCTACGAAAGATAAGATCGCGGCGCGACGGTAGGGAGAGGAAAGGAGCGCGGTAGATGGTCCGGCAGATCCCTAGGTAGTACCTAGAAAATTTCCCACTGTGAGGTAGTTCCCGATTCGAACTATGTAGAGCCACGTAATAATTAGGCCTATGTATGTTAAAATCACGCAACTGTGACCATTTGTGACGCTGTACACTTATTTTTGTGTACGTTAAAATGTACGTTAAAATTGCGCAACTTCCTCAAGCTACGAACAATTGTTACCAATAGCAACGTCGTCGCACGCCCACCCCTCTGACGCTGCAATGACTCGACTAAACCGGTTCTACGAACAATTGTTACCAATAGCAACGTCGTCTTCGAACATCGCCCACCAACGCATCGCGACGTAAGGACTAAACCGTCTACCAATAGTCAACCAATCAGAACGCTTGAAGGTAACAGACATATAGAATAAGGATTTTAATATTATAGATGGCTGATTCTTCTCTCTACCTTTCTATTGGACCTTACTTCTTCTATCTCAGGTACTACCTTGTCTTCTCCAATCTTAGGTACTGACTCTACCTCTGCCATCTCAGACACTACTTCGACTTCTCAGGTACTACCTCGCTCTCTCAGGTACTACCTGTCGCAGTCTGCTCCTGCGTGCAGATGCTTTTGACTGTTTCGCTGCATTTCCAGTGGCGGTTCCAGGAATTCTTGGTGGAGGATGAAATAATTTTTTGGAAGTTGGTGCGAGGATGAAAAGGGAAGAAGAAAGACATGAAAAAAGAGAAAAAATGTCATTGTTAGTAGTGTTTTGCTCACTAAATGTTAAGAAACCTTGCCAAAAAGGTCAACGAATAAGTAATACAATTGTTGGAATACGATGCAATTCAAACTGATTTATTAATGAAGCAATAACGTCTTAAAAGTTCCCAAAAGCTATTAGAATTCTTAATTAAACACATTGACTTTTCACTACGAATTAAATTCGCTATTGAGAAATTTAAATATCCGAGTTAAATAAGTATTTAAGGCGTGACAAAGCTTTACGATGAATAAATGCCGGTGCTGAACATCCGTTTCGTTGCTGGGTTGACTTTTGGAACACTGCAGTCACTAGCTTTTATTGCAGTTGTCTTCTTTGCAGATGGTGATTTTGTGAAAGATTTTATCGACGCCTGCGCAAAATCGAGAGTGCAGAATTTTCTTTGGCCAGTACAATACAGCTTTACACCTGATACATAAATTTTCCCCATCACTGGTTTCTCAATAATTGTCGAGCCATCATCTTCTCCAAGTTCCGCTTGTTTTTTTGCTGCCTCCACCATTGCCGAAATGAATTCAAACTCCTATGGACGATCGCCCAAATCTTTTTCTTTCTCTGTGTCTTTATTTGTTTGGGTCTTTTCTCCGCACAGAATGTCCTGTGTCATTTTTCAAAATGACGCAGGACATGCTAGATTTTCAAAATACATTAGGCCTATAGAACATTTGTCTTATTAAAAAGCATCTGCCAGTCCACAGACCACTGAAACAGGCTCTTCAGATCCTCCTGTAGAATTTTAGAATCGTCAACAGAGTCAATAAGCTTTCAAGTTTACATTTAAGTCTGACGATTTCACAAACTCTCGACATAAATCACATGTGAATTTTTAACATGAACAGAATCGTGTTTAGTCGATTTAGTAAAATTTCTACTCAGACTTAAAAGCGATGAAGCTACAAATCTAATTGGCTGAAATTCAAAGCGTGAATTGTGAATCCTTTGAAAGTGAGAAATTAAGAGTATGAAGTCGTTTTCAGAATTCACCAAATAATACACTGCAGTACATGTCTTGTTCGTATTCGTAGCCGCAAAATGCTATGTTCTGGAAAAAGCATATCATTGTTCCAGTATAGACATCAACAGTCATCGAACCAGAGCAATATACGGTCATATGTATTGGATTTGCACTTAGTGTGAAACTTTTACCTATGCATTCACATGGTCGTTTTATCAATGATAGTCAATGTATAGTCATCCTCGGTTATTTTTGTTATTCTCTTATTAGACCTACAGTATTTAATTTACACGAGCAGCTAATTAGGCGATTGGAATTTAGGGAATAGCCAGTGAAAAGACTATCAAAGCGAATTGTTTTCATTATAGTCTCCTGTTGCGCAATTGACATATATGTGAGGTTGTGAGTAGATTGTCGTTTGTTCAGAATCTGTTGCACTTAATTCTGGTCTTTCGTTCAAGGCTTCGTAAACTGCCTCATTGGGATTATTGATGATATCATCTGAATGATGTATTTGTTCTTCAGCTTCTGGTGTGTTTTGATTCACTGGAGTCAATTCCTGTTGTGGCAAATTGCGATCTAAATAGGATAAAATCGGTTCTTTATTAGCACAATATGTAACTTAATCGCAGTCAGAAATGTGCACTGATAGCAATTCAATTTTTGGTTTCTACTAGTCCAAGCAAATTTAATCGCTCTTATCTAGGTTTTAGCAATTCGGCGCGGACAATTGGGTGCAAAGTTTCAGTGAGTTTAAATAAATGCTAATCTTGCCCCGACGGTTGGGTGAGAACAATAAGAGGATGTAGCCAGAACATCAATTTATTGAACTAACATTATCATTCAGTGAACTTCAATACAAGATGCACAGTATCATTATTTGTAGACACGAACTACATGTCATCAATTATAGAGCAGGTTGTATAACTTTATCGATATATTTTGAACCAGTCATATTTTGAAACAGTTTACAACTTTATACAACTTTCGTGGCATTAATTCGTGGCATTAATTCTATTACATTTTTCTAATAAATTCTTTCTTTAATTCTACTACATTCTTTCTTTTGGCACCAATTTGTCCGCTCCAAATTGCCCGCGCCGAATTTTCTGCGCCGAGTTGTCCGCGCCGAATTATCCGGCTCCGAATTGCCCGGTCACCCTTATTTTACTGTCAAGTCTCTGATCTGCTCATTTGACGGCTTTGATCGATCTTTTGACTTTAAATTCTACAATTTGTACTGAATGTTGCAGTTCCCCGTTGTTTCAACATCTACAGTTTTATATTTATTACACATGCACTGGTTTTTAGTGTGTGATTGCATTGCATTTCAATAAACTGAACTAACTGAATCTGTGCATTGATACTAACACTCAGATTCACTTTGTTCCTGTGCTCTAGCTGAGGCTACTGGCCCTCAGGGTGATCAAAATTTCATCTTATTGCTAAGCGACTTTTAAACCTGTATTATCGTTGAATAGAAAATGCACAGCCATATAATTTGTTTACATTGCATTACATTATAACTTGAAGCTGTTTTGAAGTAACAAAAAGCAGTCAAAAGATTCAACGAATGTTCACATATAGACAGAAATCAACATTAATAAGGTTACTTCTGCTATTCTCTCTACGTACTTGAATGCCTAAGAAAGGTATATCAACATTAATGTCGTGCGCTGAAAGAAAAGTTCACGCACCTATGCACACATTTGGCATAGTTATAAATACTGACTATATAAAGTGTGCGTTGGTTTCTTAATAAATTTCAAATGACGTGACCAAAAATTCCCTATTCAACTGTCCTTAAGTTATCTATCATTGTTTCACCCAATACTTTACCTTTTCCCTTTATTCGACGGTAGAGCAGAAATACAAGAACAGCCATCGTTAAACTACACCCGATCACAAACATCAATATGCTCATGGTGTTAAAGTGATCCTTACATTCGAAATCTTCAGTTTGTGAAGACCTACCTAAAATGAAAGGCACTGAATGTTGTCCGCATGCATTTTTTATATTTCAGTTGCACAATAGGTTCGCAATGACACTTCTGTCAGAGAAGTGAAAATATTTGGTAAACTGAGTTGAGCCAAAAATTAGATGATTTTTGCGCTTACATATAATTTATTATCTTTCGGAGTCACACTCAAAATAATAGACGTAAAATTCCACAATAATTGTGCGCTTCTCTGGTGAACAAAACATTGTATCACATTTTATAGGTCAGTAGGGAAATGTAGGCCTATATAGACTGTGCGAACATCTTCTGATGAGTTATGCAGTTTTTCCAGACGAAAAAGTAATATTGATTAGACGTTGAACGAGTTGTGGCGGTTCCACGTGGGGGGTGAGTGGGGATGCATCCCCACCGGACTTTTTGTTTATTATTTTTTGCTTGTGAAACCTATTTTTGGGTAAACGTCTAGTAAAACTACGGGGAATATCTGCGAATGACCCCTTTTTGCTTGTCAGCCTATTTTTCGGTGAAAGTGTAGTAAAACCAGGGAAAAAATTCGTGTTGTCAGCTTATTTTTGGGCAAAATTTTTATTGAATTTTTCCTTCTCTTTTCATCCCCCACCAACTTCCTATGAATTCTTTTCATCGCCCACCAAGAAATCCTGGAACCGCCACTGTGAACTGTTTATAATATCTCCGTATGAATTTGCTCTTTAAAAACATCCAGTACATAATATATCAAAGTTAAACCTCGCACAACTAGGGGTTGGTTGCCACCCCTTCGACTTTCTAAAATTTCCTCAGACCTGATAAAATAATTTCAAACGCTTTTAAAATTAAAATATAGAATAGAAGGTCTATTCATACGCATTGCGAATTATTAATACGCATTGCGATCTATTTTTAAGATCTTTTTGCCTGGGTTACGCGCTTAAATTATATATATTTTAAATTAAGGCACTAGTCCTATAAATTAACAATATAAACCTACTTACCTATAAATAAGTGAGTCCAAGTGTACATGTAGTGATAGTCGGACGTGTCACTGAGGGCGTTGCATTTAATTGGAGTGAAGGTAATATTGCAAATAATGGCGCTATTTTGTAACTTCAAAACATTGAAGGTTGCTGCCATTGTGTCTGAGATACTTGTTCTGTTGTTGGGTGTTCGTGTAGAAGTCATCTTAAAAGCGTTGCTGCTGAATGCACCGCCTCTAATCAGACAGCAATCGGCCTTTGGTTTTGCGTTTCCGTTGTAGTTAACAAGACACTGAATTTTGTTTACAGCATATTCTTCCGTTTCATTCAAAACACTTGAATTGCAAATGGGATCAGAATCTAAACATAAGTAGCAGACATAATAATTTTACCTTTTACGGTTCTCAGTGCACTGTCACTTGCATTCTCAAATTTCTCTACGCAGTTCATCTTAGCTTTGGTTTGACAGCGCAGTCTTTTGAGAAAATGTACAAAGAAAATGGTTCCTACCTTTCAATCGACGGGTCGAAAACTGTATTTCACCTTAGCTATTGTCTTGTTTTGTTGTTTTGGTGTGCATTGATAGAATATATATATATATATATATATATATATATATACAGGATTTATCAATACACATCATTGGCGTCTACATAAATTTTTCCAGGGGGTACAAAACAGGGTCTTGTGTCGAAGGAAACAAAAAGTACTGTGCAAGACTGCCAAGATCTAGCGGACAAATTATAAATTATTTAGCGCTGTGAGAAAGTTCGTAGGATTCTTATATAAATTAACATTTTAACTTAGTAATATAAGTGATTTTTTAAATAATTTTTTTCATAAGTTCCCAATTTTTCCAGGGATGCAATTTCACCCTTTTGCACCTCCCTCCGGACGCCCATGATACACATGTATATTTAATGGACAATCTTTAACGCAATTTATAATGCATGAATTATTGAATTTTATGTAGCTGTTTATTGCTATTTTTTAAAATTAATAGACAAAATAAGTAAACAGCTACATAAAAAACTATGTCTTTTGACTACACAGACGACGTGAGCCAGAAATCCCAACACACTCCCTGACACACTCTTGCAAATGGAGACTGAAGCCTCAAAACTCGGTCTTCATATCTCATGGTAAAAAACGAAAGTGCAGAACATCAGTTTTGGTCGTGCCAGTCCATCACTCTACCTGTGATCTGAAACTGCGGAATCGGTCGGAAGCTTCTGCTATCAGTTCCAACATACTAAAGATGGCCAACTCACGCGAGAAATCCATCAGACGCATGGAAATTGCTTCCACTGTTCTACAGCGACTGGGAAGAACATGGAAACAACGCAGGTTGAGCATTGAGACCAAATTTCGTCTCTACAAGTGCCTCATCCTTTCCGTCCTTCTTTGTCACAGCGAAACCTGAACATTGAACAATGACCAAACAGGACTGGATGAGACTGTGGAAGCATTTCATGCTATAAATTCCAGCGTCGAATCCCCGGAATCAAATGGTCAGACTTTGCCACCAATGTGGAGATATACCAGCTAACTGGCCAGGAGACACTGCACGACATGGTCCGCCGACGTCGCCTAGGACTCTTTGGACACATCGCTAGACTACCGACCGATGTGCCAGCATCAGCCGCACTGCATCTTGCTGCAGCCCCTATCCGCGACGGAGACCCTTCATGCATTGGCTAGAGCAGGCCCTACGGCAGACCACTCACAACTTGGTGTCACCACATCCATAACGACTGCGGATTGCCTCCACTTGAAGCTCATCGCTCTGCACAGGACAGGACTTTATGGCGAGAATTTGTTACGGCCAAGAAGGCTGCGCGCGATGATTGATATGTAGCTGTTTTTTATTTTCAATTATTTATAAAGAACCAGTTGATTACCTTGAAAATGAATTCATAACAAATCCTATAATATCTAAATTCTATATTCTATAATGTCTATGTGGTCTGTCAGAATCCATAAAATTAATATAAGTAAGTAGGTAAAACACGGAATTTCTTTAGCGCTGCCCGAAAGCTTGGCGCAATGCACCAGCTTATTCACGAGCGCTCAATCTGGATAAAATCAATAGTCCGTAATCCGTAGTCCGTTGTGATCAAAGTTGTAGGTCCAGGTAGACAGCCGCATAGTGTGCTGTACATTTCTCTTGTAATTATCTAATGCTTGTTCTTTTGTTAAACCTGATACTGTTCTCGCATTCCTCTAGAAATACCAAACTATTTCTAAAAACAGAAGATTATTATACTGTATTTTTATCAGCTAATATTTTACGATGATACCTAGAACAACGAGTTCCGCAGATGCCGAATGATCGTCGTCTCTGCTAGGTAGCGGTCTTTGGAAACAATTGTAATTTCCGGCATCAGACAGCTCAATAGGATTGATTTCTATGTCGAATTGTCCAGATTCATTTCTTATTATCTTATACTTCGATGGAACATTGCCAGTGAAATTGCCATTGAGGTAAATTTGTTCAGGACCTGTGTCGTCAGATGGAGTGAAGTCCCAGTCGATCAACTGCTTCTCTTGACTTGTGTCATCAGTTGTGCGTCGACATTTCAGTTCAGTTCGGTTGCCTTTGAGGGAAACTGTGTTCCTTGGTTTAATTACCAAAATGGCAGAAATCTGCTTTGAGAAGACTGTCAGAATGCCAAAAATCACTATTCAAAAATGAAAACGAGTTTCACACAGTGTTTGAAAGAAGCTCTTGTATCATTATATAAATATTGCAATAAAATACGTCACGGTGTTTTTTAACATGTAAACTACGGAGGTCGCGGCCTACCAGTTGTTTTCCTGGCCCCGCAGTAATTATGGCGGTACACCTTTCATAAAATGTTAGCAGAGTTACACGAGCGTAGAAACTGTTGCGCATCGCCCTCATACCTGACTGTCTGCACTTTTCATCCGACATTAGAAATTTTATTCTATTACCATTATGGCTGATTTGTCGGTAGCCGGGCAGAATAAACTAATTAGTTTTCATCCGGAATTTTAAAAGTTTTTCATCGGCCCCCTTATTAATTTCCCTTAAAAACACATTGAAATACGCGATGTTTGCATCACGCATAATGATATACATAAATAATATAATGCGCGTGTTGAGCGCATCATCATCATTGTTATTATTGTTATTGTTATTGTTCATGACAATTTATATAGCGCCGTAGCATAGCAAGGGCCAAAGTCAAAGGCGCTTTACAAAAAAACATGGGAACGAGATGTTAAATAGGTGAGTCTTTGATCGCAAAGTCCTCTAATGAAGTGGCCGCCGACACTGAAGCCGGTAACGAATTCCAGAGGAGAGGGTTTCCTCGGGAAAAAGAACGTTCGCCGAAGTTGAGTGTCTTCGACGGAGGTGGGACGTACAGGTGAACCCGGCTGCTGGAGCGCAGTTGGAGCCGTCGGTCGTTCGTAGTCGTCCTCCGAATCAAGGTCGCTAAGTATTCCGGACAAGAGGGATCGTTTAGTGCCCGGAACGTCAGCCAGCAGCGCTTGAATGCAATGCGCTCCGGGATCCGTAACCAGTGTAGCTTGTCCCTAAGTAGCGAGTTCACGTGATCATGCCACCGGACCCGAAATATCAGCCGGGCTGAAGCGTTGATGATCGACTGGAGGCGAGCGAGCTGACAGAATCATCATCATCATCATCATCATCATCATCATGACAGAATCATCATCATCATCATCCAACTCCATGGGCGCTGTACCCGTAGGTGTCGACGACCTGATTCACAATTTGTCTCCATCTTTCTCGGCCCTGCGTCGCTCTGATCAATGTGTGCAGCTCCGCGTTCCCCCATTCTTCTATATCGTCCAACCACTCTCTTCTCGGTCTCCCTCTTCGATTTTCTCCATCTGTTGTTCCCAGTATGATCTTTTTCTCCAGTCATTGCCTTTCATCCTGCATATGTGCCCAAAGAAGTTAATTTTTCTCCGTATCAATATTTGCAATAATGTTTGTTTTATTCTCAATTCTTTCTCGTATCGTTGTGTTCTTTATTTTCTGTTGCCATCTGATGTTCAGAATTTTCCTATAGCATTTAATTTCAAAGGCTAGTAGTCGGTCTTCGTTCTTCTTTTTTATGGTCCAGGTTTCCGATACGTATAGTAGTACACTAAAGATGCACGTTCTTAGTATTTCCAGTTTTGTCTCGACTTTCATTACCTTGCTTTTCCATATTGTTTAAAACCCTTCCATTGCTCCTGTTGCCTTTGCTATTCTTCTTTTTATCTCCTGGCTGCAGTCGTTATCCCATGTCAGCAGGCTTCCAAGGTATTCAAATTCTGTTACGTGTTTGATTTTATCTCCATTTACTGTTATGTTTACCGTGACCTCTTGTTGTCCAAACGCCATTGTTTTTTTCTATGTTTACCCTCAATCCCATAGGCTCTGAAGCTTCCACCACATTATTGAGGCTTTCTTGTAAGCTTTTAATTTCTTCTTCTTTTAGGTCTATGTCGTCTGCGAATCTCAGGTTGTTTACCATCTCTTGACTCCTTTTCTCTTGTTTTCTCCTGCATCCATTACCCTTTCTAGATATGCAATCAAGTTAATGGTTGAGACTGGGTCTCCTTGTTTTGTTCCCTCTTTCTGTTTGAACCATTCTCCTATAGGTCTTGTCCTACTCTTACTGCTGCCTTTGCGGTTTTATACATGATTTGTAGCGATCTTGTGGGTTTGCTGTCTACCACATAGGAGTCCAAGGTTGTCCAGATCATTTCGTGTTCTACTGTATCGAACGCCTTCTTGAACTCTATGAAGCAGTTGTATATTAGCTTGTTATTTCTCCAAGATTTCTCCGCTATGAGTCTCACTATCAGAATTTACTGTGTAGAGCTTCTGTTCTTTAGGAATCCTGTTGAGCGTATAAATAGTCTTAAATGCTGGTTAATTTGTCAATGAATCAAAAATTAATTAGCTGATCAATACTATTTCAGCCGTAAATTCACTTGCTATTCCTTTAGTGTCTTGTTTTCTACACACTGCTCAGAATATATTTCGTCGGACGGAAACGTTTACTGTTCATAGCGTTTCTGAAGTTTGCTAACATTAAATGACATTGAACATCATTTTTTACAATCGATTTCTAAATTAAAATTCTAAGAGATCAACAATCTGCCTATGCAAGAAGAATCCAACGTTTACAATATTATTATGGTATACACAATCAAATTGCTCGCTAATAGAAGAAACAATCGTCCTTAACCCATTTGTGACCAATGTTCCACTTGTGGAACACTAGATTAAAAATTGTGTAATTCAGTAGTCATGCACTAAATTGTTCTCTAAAGTGCTATTTTGGTAACAGCTATGTTGCTATTTATTGTTTAACTTATGTTTTACCCCGTTTGAGCAATAATTATAATTTTCTGAATTTTTCCGAATTTAATGTCGGTATTGGGAAATTTCTCACTTACCTGTAGTCAGAAAAAACGGTAAGGAATATTTTAAAATATATTGCTTCTATTTTGATGTTTAAAATACTAAAATACTATAGTAATTACTTAATTAAAAGTAAACTAATTTAAATGGAAGTCCGCGTGTAATCGTTGTTTGTCTGATATGTTCCACTTCTGGAACATTGGGCACTTGGGTTACCAAAATCGGTCGTCGAATTTGCATCAGTGAGTTCCATTGCTAACTCATATGTGACGTCCTGAAAGACATTTGTTGACAATATCTCACTTATAGCCTAATTACAAGTTTTAATATGTATGCTTGTATTACCTACTGATTGGTGTGTGTCAACGAGGTTTTGGATATGTTAGAAAGGGAAATGCCTAAGATGTTCCTAAATGCCTAAGATTTTATAATACCACCTGTAAATGGTGAAAGTGAAGGTGACAGTGAGGATAGCAGTGAAGAAGGATGTGGAGTGAGACCATTCGCTGATCATCTCTCAGCTCAAATCCAGAAAGGCGACAATGACAGACTAGCATAATTTATGGATGAAAGTCGTATTCTTGTGCTCGGAAGTACTAATAATGATGATGTACCTGCTAATGAAGTGTCGTCATTTTCTGTCGCTGCTGCATATGATACAGAAGCAGGTCACGTGTTTCCTGCGTCGTCTGATCAAAAACAGAGCCAACTGACTCCAAAAATCACCAAGACTAAAGCACCATAGGAAAGCACACAAAGTTTTCAAACCTGGAGAACTAACGGTTACAGATCAAGTTCCACAAGTGCAAGACAGTTCGCCACGAGTCTGGAAGAAGGCTTGACTTGAAGTCAAAACATAATGAAAAATTCTGCTGGAATGGTAGTGACTGCAGTATAATACCAGATCTGAACCCAAGTGGCTACTTTGAGCTATTTTGGGACAATACAGTTGAAAACTGTCAGTATTATCAACACTCTAATCCAACGAGAAAGATCCCAGATCATCATTCACCGTTGGTGTCGAAGAACTGAAAGTTGTTGTGGCGATATTAATGATATCTGGTTACAGTACCGTGCCTAGAAGACTGTATTGGAGCAGTGAAAGTGACGTACGAAATTAGCTTATTTCAAGTGCAATGAGTCGCATTCGCTTTGATGAAATCCTTGCCTAACTCCATTACGCGAATAATGCTAAACTGCTGCCTGCAGATAAATTCACCAAAGTTCGACCTTGAATGACAATTATATGAAGCATTGGTTATATCTGTCATGTTTCTGTATGTTGCTTTTAATGAAAATGAAACATTATTCCACAACTGCTATGCTCAGCCACTTTGATTTAATCTAAATTTTATATTACCAAAATTATTTAACGTAAGTGTCCAATGTTCCACAAGTGGAACACAATTTCAAAATCATAATTTGGCAATATGCATGCAATTTAGTTAAAACTAAGATTAGTTTTGATGTTCTGTCACTGAATACTAAATTATATTGTATGTCAAACTTAAAATAAAAAGTCGGGCATTAATGGGTTAAACCATCAATAACAGCAGCGATGTGATTTTACCATTAATTAGAGACATGCATTGACTTGATCTTTTCTTGGTAGAGGTCTTAACTAATTCTACATTGCAGTTACTTTCATTGCTTGGAATTATTTAAAATAGTTGAAAGTGCGCAATTCTCTTTTGTTTTTTTTTCAGTTTCGTGTTTTAGCAGCTAACCTTTTATGATGGATAAACGACTGATTTAATATTTTGTTAAATCATGGATCTCCGGATATTTGCTCATATCCCAGATGCTAAATACTGTAGATTTATGTAAGTGAAAACAGTAATACACTTACCGAGGAGCAATTTCCAAAATGCCATTGCTGAATTCAAATTTGCTAAGCAGTCAACAAATCAAACTAATGCTGAGTCCATATGTTTTGTAATACGTACATTAAAAAGTCAAGCGAATAGACGAGAAGTCGGATAAAGAAATTCAAACCCCCATGTGCATTGATTAATGGCGCTCATCCTCTGAGTAAATAACGTTTGTCAAACGTGGCCCTCTATTCTAGAAAGTAATTTAATATTCAAACAAAGTGAAAGCCAAATGTAGTTTGACAGTGAACTTGTTTTAACGATTTGCGCATCAATTTACTTGCGGATATTTGGATGCTATTAAGGCCTTTGACAATAGCCTCTTTGCTTTTAACCTAAAACTGAATGTAACAATCGCTAGGCAGAGGCTTTCAGGCCTAGCAAGCCGATCAGCAATTATTTCTGACGGTTCTTGGAAGTAGTCTAAAAGCTTAGCTTGGACACAAAAAGTGTTTCACTATTGTTACATCTTTAGTCCGACCTAAACTTTTAGACTACTTGAATCAACGACTTCATCTTGTCTCCCAAAAGTGTGCTATTTGAATTCCGGAAAGCTGAGGTTGACGGGTGAACGTTGTATAGCTCTATACACATCAGTGGAACGGTCTAAAACGACAGGATGTCTCTCTCGGGAGTCACTAGGCTGAAGTGTTGTACTCATGTCGTCGGGTAGTGCATGAAGTCCACCTCACCCACCCCCTAATTGTGGGAGACCTAAGTAGCTGTAATGGGATGCTCAACCACTAGTTGAGTGGAACATTGCGG
This sequence comes from Metaphire vulgaris, assembly GCA_018105865.1. Taxonomy (NCBI): domain Eukaryota; kingdom Metazoa; phylum Annelida; class Clitellata; order Crassiclitellata; family Megascolecidae; genus Metaphire; species Metaphire vulgaris. The sequence goes on from JACLAT010000061.1 coordinate 83,702, forward strand.
TGAAACGAACGGGTGAGGACTGACGCCCAACTGTGGGTTAAACAGTGTTGGGAAGGCAACGGGAAACCGCCCCACTATCTTTTTCCAAGTATACTCCATATGATGACACAGCTCGATATTGAACAAGCTAGCGACGTCAACGGGACTCCACAGATGCTGGGGAGTGTCGCGTCCGGCAATGGAGGGAGCTAGGCCTCCAGGGTCGTCAACCAGCGAAAACCTTCCACAAATATCAACAGAAAACGAATATCCTTGAAGGTGGGAACTTGGAATGTACGGACTATGCTCAGACAAGGAAAACTCGCCAACGTCATACGAGACATGAGAAGAGAGAACTTTGACATGTGAAACGAGGTGGGAAATGGGAGGAGACTTCAATAGTGAAGGAACCAGATATACAGAAGGAAAAAAGAACCAAAGAGGTGTTGAGATACTATTAAATGCAACACTAGCAAAAAGAGTCAAGAAGATAGAAAGACACAAAGACCGAATACTGGTTGTGGCACTTGAAGCAGAACCGGTAGACATAGCAATTGTACAGGTATACATACCAGCAACCAATTGTCCAGATGAAGAAGTAGAAAACATATACGAATCACTGGAAAACATAATTGGAAATGAAAAAGGAAAAAGCTACTTGATAACTATGGGAGATTTGAACGCTGTAGTAGGGAAAGAAAGGCAAGAAAAAAGTGTTAGAAACTTTTGCCTTGGTATCCAAAATGAAGTGAAGGCACCCGCCCTCGGGCCCCGAGGTGGGGGCGACACAATCGACCCAAAAAAATTTGGAAGGTGTTTTACCTCACGATTAGATTGCATTTAGAATTTAATTAATTGACCTCTCAACTTTCGAAAAGTCGTCGTGACAAGCAGAAAAGGTCATCAACTATTTAACTACATGACGACAAATCGTCTATGCAATTTTACTATGCGAAATAGCTGGCTGGTGAACTGTTTCTTTGATTGTCAGGATTTTTCAGAAGTTGAGGTCGCCATCAGTACATCTTGCCACTGGCCGTTGGACACCATCGCTAAGCCACTGGTTTGACCAAGCGTTTTGAAATTGACGATGACTTGAAATTATATTGAGGAGAGAATTGTGAAGCGAACAAGAACTAAACCATTCTAAAGCATGGGCGGTGTGTTTTTGCTATTAAACCATTAATGCTCTACCCTGGCTTCTTTATGTCTGGATCGGTGTTGTAAAGAAAGACAAACGAAGACGATGCAAAAGCTATTTGCGATCAGCTTCGTTTCGCGATTTTCGTTGCTCAACTCGATACGGTCAACTCTGTAAGTTTAACCCATGGAGGCAGGGCCATATTAAGGCGGGGGCTGAGGGGGCTGTAGCCCCCGGCCCATCATGAAAATAGGCCCACCGATTTTCGAGATAACCTTTTTTTGCTTGTCAGAGATTTTCAGTATAGGCGGCGGCCTTTTTTCAGCCCCCCGGCCCACTCGGACCTTAATCCGGCCCTGCATGGAGGTATTATCCGCAGGAGACGGCATTACATCATTTGGCTGAAGCCGACTATCTGAGAAATTCCCAGACGGCAGCCACACTTGTTGACTCAAAACATCATCGTCTGAGCCATGGGGAATAGGATTTGGCATGTACCAGCAAGGACCCTTACCGGTGAAATGTTGCACCCACGGTGCGATCCCGCTGCGTACACTCATAGGCTGCACAGGCTGGCATTACTCTAAATTAATTTCCACGGATAATTTAAAGGAATAATATAATTCAGACTTAACACTACTCCTGTATTAGTCCGAGTCAACCACAATGGCCGCTAACCATGGAGGTACTATTTTAGCCTACGCGCTACTGGCTTCACGCAGCCTGGGCTAGAAATGACGTAATGCCGTCTCCTGGGATAATACCTCCATTGTTTAACACTTCTCATCAGCACTGTCTCTTTTTTTAAAAACCCAAGGTTCAATAAGCCTAAGAGCATTTTGAATAACACGGTCTCAATAGAAGCCTATAATCTATTGGACTGTGGACAAATGGAACTGTTTGGACGAGGTGGGAGTGACAGTTGAAACAGTAAACGATTCAAAGGTTATCACGGAAAACTAGGTTATTGAATATAGAGAGTTACTACAGTGATTTCACACAGGCTTACTTAACCTCCTAAATCACTTTAAATCGCATTATTATTATTATTATTATTATTATTATTATTATTATTATTATTTAATAGCAACGGACTTTGTAAGAGTGAAATTGCTGGCTTTGAAAGTGACTGGGATCCATGTGGATTCAATCGGCGACGGAGGATCGTTAGTTTGCCCCAATAGTTGGGGGTACTCACGGGGTGCACCTTCTTGAGTGAAGTGCGTGATCTCATCTAACAGATAGCATTAGTCAAGTCAGTACCACACCTCGGCGCTCGGGGGCGGTTGTTCCTACTCCATCGCTACGCCACTGGGTCAAACGAAGTCAAGAATGGGTCGGTGCTCTCCATCGCGATCCATCTTGTGCTGTGCTTAGTAGATGTAAACACTTGCGTCATGGTAGCATCACACGTATACGAGTCAGATAAATCAATAAGCGCAGACTTCGACACCACTAGCTGCCACTTTAATACTGATCTGTGCGTAAGTGTATGAGCGTACAGTCAACTCTACACTGTTGGTCTGTTCTTCAAGCACTGTCATGTGCAGGGCCGTCGAGAGAAAATACGGGCCGAGGGACAAATATTGATTCCGGGCCTCTTGTTTCAGAACCTTGAAAAGCAAAAAAGGTTATCCTTTATCCTCATGTTTAATAAATGCTGACAAGCAACAGTAGCGTCATTTCACACTTTTCTTGAGGGGCAAGATCATTTTTGGGCCAATTCTGGGCAATTGTTGGGCAATTTTTGGCAAACTTTGGACAAGTTTTGGCCAATTTTGGCAAATTTGTAATTTTTGAAAGAAATGTTTGCAAATTTTTGGCAAATTTTGGCGATTTATTGCACATTTCACATTAATTAATTTATTTAATACATTATAAGTTATATCTTCATTTTCTTGGGGCTGTGGCCCGTTGCCCCCCAAATGACGCCCCTGATGACAAGAAAAAAGGTCGTCTCATATTAAATAATTGCTGACAAGCAAAAAAGGTCCTCATTTACATCTTTTACATTGAAATAATTTTTCTGGTCAGCGCGGGCCCTTTGTTTATCGCCTGCCCGGGTAAAAATGTACCCACTGTCCCCCCTCTCGTCGGCCCTGACCATGTGCCTACGTACTATATATATATATATATATATATATATATATATATATATATATATAATATATTATTCAAGAACACACACACACAAGGACCTAGAAGCTAGAAGTTTCTATTACTAAGTCAGTGTCCATTGAGCAAACATAACATCGACTTCAGTGAAGTTGCTTCATTGAATTTAAGAACAAGGTTTCTTGATTTTCTAGTTGCAATCGAAATCTAGTGAAATTATGTTTTCGCATGTAGGCCTATCTGTGTTCGTAGGCCTATCTGTTTATCACGCGGTGGTTCATTTCGCGATTCCAAGATGGGAAGAAATTCTCTTGAAAAGTCTTGACGAACACAACCAAAATCTGAAATCCATGTACCTAAACCTATCTTCAACACTTCAAACAGTTAACAGAAGTTTGGTCGAGAATTTGAAACATCAAGAGCAGAAATTTAAAATCGAAATTGAAAAAGCGAATGAAAAACTTAATTGCATCTTTGATGAGGTCAAAGGGGGCCTTCAGAACATACGGTCTCAGGGTGAGTGAATGAATACTGTAGTTCTTCAGTAAATCCCTAGCTTAAATACACGCAAAACAAACAATTTCTCAAAAATAACTTTTAGATTCTTGATACCTGCTTAGTTGTTACATTATGCTTTACAATTGCCTCTAAATATAGAAAAACTTGAAAATTATGTTTGCTTCAATGCACCCAAAATACAGTATGCATATTTGTGAGAAAAGGGGATTGCTTTTATAAAGGAATGGAGACCTTGCGAGTCAAAAATTACGTAATTTCATGCAAATTATGTCTACTACTACTACTACTACTACTACTACTACTACTACTACTACTAATAATAATAATAATAATAATAATAATAATAATAATAATAATAATAACAACTGGATTTTCAGTGCTATGGAAGGATTTCTCCTGTGTTGAAAACCAATATCTCTTATGCATACTTCTAATCCAGCTTCTGTTTGTCCGCTACATCTGTTATCTTTGTCTCTACCAAAAATGACACAATTCACAGTATACAATTTACATGTATAATAATATTTATAATGTGATTTAAAGTGGTTTAGGAGGCTAAGTAAACCTGCGTGAAAACCGCTATGTTAACTCTCCACATTCAATAACCTCGTTTTCCGAGATAGCCTCTAATTCCATCGACTGTTTAAACTGTCACTCCCCCTCGTCCAAACGGTTCCATTTTTCTACAGCTCTTGCGCTAGCATTTTTTCTTGTCATCGCCCTCTGCTTGAACAATTTGAATCGATTTATTATTAATGATATGGATCTGGGAGACTGGGAGTGCGGAAAGTTAGCAGAGTGGTAACAACGTTGGACAATAGAGCAGAAAGAAGGTCGCGTCTGGGAGACCGACAAGGAGCACTAAAGTCGACTCAGCTCTACTCGCTAAAGGGAGGTGGTAAAATGAGGAGCAGTGGTAAAATGCTGCGATAAGTCAAACATGTACGCTACGCGATACACTAGCCCCGTATCCTTGGTATTGCATGCCTGCCAGAGGGCTATAGCAACGGAGATCAGCGTCGCCATATTGCCTGTGAGGTCCCGGAAGGACTTTGAATTTTGACTTTTGATATGGATCTGGGCTAAAAGACACCTGTTTGGCTTCATCTGTATGCCGCCATGAACTATGTTGGGTTTATTTTTCCGCTTTAAATTGGTTCTGATTCAAGCGGTTTTCGTGCCACATCCTAGACATCCAGACACCTATTGCGTCTATGATTGCTTTCCAAATATCGTTTGTCATCTAATTTATCTTTTTCTATATTTGAAAAGAGAACAGAACCTGAATTTATTATAAAAGAAATATTAAAATTATCAGATGATAAACTCGTTAATGTTAGATTCGGACAGTATGTGTTTATTGATTAGCATAAAGGGAGATGAATACGTCATCATCACCGTCATCATCATCATCAATATCATCATCATCACCATCATCATCAACATCATCATAATCATCTTCATCTTCTTCATCATCATCATCGTCATCATCATTGAACTTCTATAGCGTCAATTTAGTAATGTTCTTCACATCAGTAGAAGGTCGTTCCGTGATTTGAATCGGATTCCCCTAAAATAGAATCCAATAAGGCAATCCGTTAACTATGAACCCGAACTTTTCCGTCTTGGTTTAAATTCAGTTGTTGCTTAAAAGATGTGTTCTTTGCTACTTTTTAAGAGGAGCGCGATGATGTCTGTCTGTCGGAGGTGTGTATCAGCGCATCGTCGTCGGTGTCTAAGGCCATGGACCGATCGGTGGAACCGTGCCAGGACTTCTATCAATTCGCCTGCGGAGGTTGGATCCGGGAGAATCCCGTGTTGCCCGGAGAGATCAACGGAGCGTACCACGACATTACGACTAAAAACATGGTTCACCTGATTGAAGCTCTCGGTGAGTGTTAATAAAGCAACATCAAAAGTGAACTCCGAATAAACTTTCGAACTTAATATACAGTAGAACTTCGTTATAACGGACTCGGTTATGACGTATACTTGGTTATAATGTATACAATGCGCTGTCTCGAGTGATGCGCTACCGAATTGGATGTTTTAGGATACAACGTTACCTCGGATATAACGTATAACATTTTACAGGCCCGCTAAGTACGCTATAACGAAGGATCTACTGTACTCACATTTGAATAATAATAATAATAATAATAATAATAATAATAATAATAATAACAATAACAATAATCTTATGCAACTAGCTGTTAACTTGTCAAAAATGGCGGAGAAGAGTGGCTATCTCCTTCCCAGATTTATTGCAAAAGTTCATATTATTACATATAACAATTTTTTAAAATCTGAAAATGTAAAGTGAATGCGAGATTATCATTTAAATTTTTTCCTACGTGCTCATTGGGTGGTATTGCCTCATCACAGGGGGTTGCACACAATAACGGAACCTACGACTACGGTTTGGGCCTACGATTCCATTGGAATTTGTTCTCCCACGGGTATGCGCCCTCCAGTGGACTCTGAAAAAGCATTTGATCGAGTGGACTGGACTGGACACTCATAATGGAATAGACTACATAGGGCCTAGACAGAAAACTCATCGGAAACCTGTACATGAATCAATAAATATCTATCTTTGTGAATGGAAAAGACTCTGAACCAGGAACTCTGAGAAGTGGGTAAGACAAATCTATCTCTCACCGCTGCTATTCAGTATCTACACAAGCACAAGATTTGCTGATGATCAGGCAATTAGGACAAACACCAACCATGGATTACAAAGGTTGATGGACTCTCTTAACGCAACATCAAAGGATTACGGAATGAAAATCAATTTAAAGAAGACAAAGGCAATGAAAATCAGCAAACACAGTGGATAAATGAAAATAATCCTTGATGGAGTGAACATAGAACAGGTAGAAGAATTCTGCTATCTTGAAAGCTTACTTGATACAAAGGCCAAGTGTCATAAAGAAATAAGGTGAAGAATTGCCATGGGGAAAGAAACCTTTATGAACAAAAGAGAACTACAGAGAAGACATTTTAACAGAAATCTGAAAAAAACGATTGGCCAAAACGCTGATCTGGCCAGTGACATTCTATGGATCAGAAACTTAGACGTGCAAGAGGATAGGATAGAAGAAAAGCCTAATTAACACTATTCGTGCAAGACAAAAGAAGTGGATAGAGCATGTTCCGAGAGAAGAATCATGCCTACTAAGAGATGTACTAGAAGGAAAGATGAATGGAAAGGTACAGAAAGGGCGACCAAGGACATCGATGCTGGAGTTCGACACTACGGGAACAAACAAGTATTCAGCCCTGAAGATAAAAGCTCAAGTTAGAGAGAGGAATGGTGACGCTGGAATATGGACCCCGTCTTTTGACAGAGCACCTGAATAAGAAGGTAGAAACGTATTATCTCTTTTCGCAGAATTCGTGTTATTTTACCGAAGTTTGCGAAAATTGTCTACAGCTTCTTTATCAACACTTTTTTATTTCTGTACCAAGCGCCCCTAGTCGACTAAGATGTGAATGGGCGTTAACTCGGTTGAATGAAAGGCGGAGAGTTAAGTAAAATTAACTGCGCAAAATGCTATTGCATTTGCAAAAAATCTGTTAGTAAAACAGCCATTCTCTCTTTCATTTTTGATGGATTAGCAGCTAGTAATAATACTAATAATTAATTTGTAGTAGGCAAGTTGTAATAGTAGTAGGCCTACTAGTAGTGGTAGTAGCAGCAGCAATAATAATAATAATAATAATAATAATAACAATAATAATAATATTATTATTATTAATAGTAGTAGTAGTAGTAATAGTAGTAGTTGTTGTTGTTGTTGTTCTTGTTCTTGTTGTTGCAATGATAAAAACAGGGCTTTCTGAACAGCGTCCTATATTTTTGCTCAACATAACAGAGTCGAAGGAAATGGCCGTTGAGTTCAGTGAAGCGGAACAGAAGGCAAAGCTGTTTTACGCCTCTTGTATGGACGCAACGGACGCGATGGAGGAGCTGGGAGTGCAGCCTATCCTAGATCTCATCGCCTCCATAGGTGGCTGGAGGCTGATCCAGACCCGGACGGATACGGCGCTTTTAGACATCCGGTCCTGGAACTTCCAGGACACTCTTGCGAAAGTACACGCGCACTTGGAAGAGGACGTCCCTTACTTTGAAATGTTTGTCAGGAAAAACGTCGTGGACATAAAAAATGCCACTCAAAATGGACTTTGGGTAAAGACTTTTACTTTTTGAAACTAGCGGTACCCTGCGACGCGTTGCAGTCGCTTAATTCGGCTCTCCCTCTCCGGGAGAAAACGAAGCATATCCGAAGTTTCATGACGCCGTCTCTTTGCTCGCAAATGTACATTCTCAAGGGTGGCTGTGCTCGTCGGTCTGTCGTTTCCTATGCTTGGCTTTTCCTTGCTGGAAAAAGTGCCTCCTCAAGTCTGCCTGCTCGTCGCTCTACTGATTCCTGCGCTCGACTTCTTCTTGCTCGCAAACGTGCATTGTCAAGTGTGGCTGCCCGTTGCTCTACTGTTTCCTGTGCTCAACTTCTTCTTACTCGCAAACGTGCATTGTCAAGTGTGGCTGCCCGTTGCTCTACTTTTCCTCTATTCGTATTTGTTTTGTCTTGTTTTTCTTTTCTGTTGTCCTGTTTACTCGTCGTAATAATTCCGCTCTACGTGTACGATGACCTAATTTTGATTTTCTGCGTGGCATATGACTTAACGTTATTTACTCTCTCCTATCCTTCTCCCTCTGCCTCTCCCTTTCCGTCTACCCCTCCTCTCCTCTCCGTCTCCCTCTATCGGCTGACAATAGATTACATCGCTTATTTGATACTAACGTGAACGCGTTAGCCTTTTCCAATTCATTAGTTGTGAACTAACGGAAAGACGTTGGCTTTCATTGTTTAAACGATAAAATTCACAATTGTAGAATATTATTATTATTATCGTATGCTTCAAGTGCTGAAAGAAGTCAGCCATTTGACTGCGACATCATTTGCTGAGTGTAATGTCTGAAGACCGCCATCCTCGAGTCTTGCTATAATGACAAGAGTCAACTACGTGATTCGTTGTTTGCACTTAACCGCAGATACACAGATCTGAGTCGTCCAACCCCCACTTCCGGCGACAGTATTTGCAGTGATCCTGCGCTGCCCGGAAGCGGTTCAACAGAGGCACCAAAGATGACGTGGCAGGGTGTCGAATCCTGGTTGTCGGATAGCGGGATCTTCTACCAGATGGTAGTTGATCGCCTGGGCCGACTTAGAGTCGTCTCCAATGACCAACGACGTCTGTGGGCTTCTTGTCGCTTGGCGGCTGACAGGCCTTCGACGTTTAATTGTAGAGTAATTGCTTGGTTATTCAAATCATTAGAATCAAATCATTAATCTATGATTAATTCTTCATCGATACTACTATGCTACTGGTTTCTAGGAGACTTACAAGAACGCTAATTAGACTGCCCCGTTTGCCCATTTAACACGTTGACTGCGGCCTATTAAATAACTGAGACGCGGACGACCTCCGTGGCTTTCCAGTTCCTATACAAAATGCGTGCGATCATGCGTGAAGTGAGTGACAGCCGTTAGATTATTCCAAAGGCCCGATCACGTTAGACGCCTACAGAGGAAAATATCTTGAAACAGATGCAAATGTTTAGAGGCTAGAGCCACCTGTTACTAGAATGACTTTCTCTTTCCTCAGGTATGCACCAATTCATACGAAAAAGTGCAGGTGGTTTGTAATGTGCTCCATAACCGCGCTACGTAGACCTTGTCAGGGACTAGTAGTTATCTCAACAATGGCGATTGGATAAAACAATCAATGTCACGGGTCAAGAATGCAAAGCAATAAAAATGGCAATTATTGTGGCAAAGTGGACGCTATAGCCGATATAAATTCCAGGACCTTAGTAAGGACCTCAATTATCTGGTCCAAAAACGCTGACGGCATTACGTCTATGGTGATACAAGTTATTTGGGGTATTTATATTGAAGCTGAGGCATGGGGTTTAGAAGGTGGGTCATTTAGAAGGCCAATCGACGTTCTTCAGTAGAATGTGGCGCTTCCGATTGGTCATTTAGTCCACCTGCAACAATAGACGGCGCGCCAATCTCAAGTGAAACCAAGACTTCTATTGTAATTAGTATGGAGCGAATTGAGCTTCGTTATTGAGGCGGCGGAGCATGAGTATATTGTGGTTTTTTGAACAAGTGTTTATAGGACAAATATTCATACATTTTCTATAAAATTTGCTTGTCTTGATCGGTCACTCATTTTAGTAGCTAGAGGAAGCAGAAAAATGAATCCAAGATCCGTATAAGCTAAGATATTTGGCATTGAACTAAGGACGTCATATGACGTCCCTAGCGCCCTGAGAAACCAAAATAAGGACGTCAGTTGACGTCCCTAGCGTTCAACGTGTTAAGTGACTCTTCAGCAACTCTCACTTGTATAAATCGATTCCTGACGATTAAAACTGTATTCGAACATTTAACATTTTACGTCGATTATTTATTAAGTTTTAAACTGTTTTAATAGCGATGATACTCTTGGTGATTGGTCTAGCCCAATGGTACTCAAACTGTTTTGATGGCGGTCCACATCTAGTTTTCCATCTTTCGTGTGGGTCCACTAGTTACAAGAGAAGTCCAATTACAGTATTCCTGTGACAACTACGGCATAGTAGGCAACTACGAGTAACTGATGGTCGTCTTAATAGACTCATGAGTGAACCAGGGCAACATAAAGCAAGACTAAATTAAAAATTGCATCGTAGAATGAATTTTAGCTGAATAAAAAATCAAATAGAGCAGATCTTAAAGCACGCTTTGCAGTCCCACTCAATGACTAGTGTGAAATTGTTTCTTCGACTGCATAATTGAAACATAATCAGGCGAATAACCAGTCACAGCAATACGCATTGCATTGTGCAGGTGTTGGTTTGTTATAACACTGCGTTATTTAGATTTAACAATGTTCATAACAGGAAATGCTGATTCACACGCATATTATATGTGTGTCAGGACAGAAATTGCTAACTTCTTGGTTACAGGGTAATGAGAATCTGGAAAAAAGTTATCCCAAAAGTTTGTTATAACAAACTTCACGGAGTTTATGTTTCAAACATCAAATTCTTGCATGTCAGCTGCCTCAGTCTGCAATAATGCCTGATTAACATTTGCAAAAACTGAACTGCCAAGTCCATTCACCATCAAGCTTAACAGTGAAAAGATCAGAGACAAATAAAAAGATCGGCTTCAGCCATCTGAAATCAAAGAAACGTTCCTTAAACTCGGTTTTCAACCTGCAAAGAAACATTTACTTCTCAGAAACATGTTGACCAATTGGTGGAAGGACAGTTCCTAATTTATAAAAATGAAGCATCTTGCCGTCTTCCGAGTCATTTATGAAAATATCTAATTTTGTTGCAAATAAAAAGGATTTCTCATTTTTAAGTCCACCACTGTTTTCTCTGAGCCTTGAAGTTGCATCCAGATGTTCCATGATGTCAGCAATAAATGCTAACTGTGCAGTCACTGTGCAACTAACTGTGCAACATAATCCTGAATAAAATTAAAAATTCAGTAACTTTTTTGTTTGTAGCGATTGAAGAAACTCTGAAATATTTTCTCTCAGGTTCCAGAATCTTTCCAAACCTCTCTCTTTGCTCAACCACATGATGTCATTGTAAAGCAGCAAACCTCCAATTCTACCAACACATTTTCAAGGAATGAAAGCAAACGACGATACTACAGTATAGTGCTGACAATATTCGGGCTCAAAATTTCTCACGACACAGAAAGCTGTGGCGATCCACAAAAACGTCCTCGCGGTCCGGATTGTGGACCGTGGGCCGCGGTTTGAGTACCCCTGGGTCACTCTAGTCTATGCATTAAAAAACGTCGTTTCTTGCGTTCGTTCACTTAAATTCAGACACAGGTGAATCTAAAACGCTTTTTGACGAAAGCGCGTGATAGAAACCATCCCGAAATCGAACGGAAGGTTCTGTAAGATTTTTCAAAGCATTTGGTCAAGAACTTTCGAATATTAGCCATTATGTACAAACGAACATTAATTTTTATTAGTTATTAAGATAAGATAGCATATTTGTTTATAGTATACTACTTAAATAACGTATATATACTTCTACAATTCAGAAGAATGGGCGGGAAGATAGAAGAATAGAAGAGTGGTAATATCATTGGGCAGGCACGCCGACGGACCGAGTTCAATTCCGTAGGAGCTCCTAAGGTCGACTCAGCCTTAATCGCTAGAGGGTGGTGGCAACACCAAAATGAGTAATAATGGCAACATTGCGAAAGTAACCATGGGTTCGGCGGAAGAGGCTGGCCATGTATGGCTTAGCCACATATGGGATGATGGCCACAAAAAGGAACAGCACCGGACGCTACGGGCATTGAGCCTACGGGTGAAACCTTTACTTTTTACTTTTAATACAGAAGTACATATATATATATATATATATATATATATATATATATATATATATATATTAAGAAGTAAAAGAAGTAAAGAAGTATTCAGAAGTAAAGAATTAAAGTTTCTTAACTTTTACTCCTTCCAGGTAGGACCAAGTGGACTTATGCTGGAAGAATCTGTTTACAACTCAGACGAAGTTGCAACTGACGAAGTTGGTACTGGTAAAAATGGCATTTGCAAAAATATTTTGATGCATTACATATTTGACCAAAATAATCTGTGCACTTGAGACCATCAATTCTAATGCTTTCAGGCATCAAGTTTTTCCTTTGTGCTCAACGAATAATTACCGGCATCTGGCATACAGAGATTTCAGGAGCTGTCTTCTTCGTTCGCCCTTTACGTGTCGTCGACTCATCGCAACCCTGTTCCTCCACAACGAACGTTCTGTCGCCTGCTTTGTTCTCCACGTCTTGTAATGGATAGATCAATGTGTTCTAGGTCACTTTTGATGTTTTGGATCCATTTCAGTCTTGGTCTTCTCCGTCTACTTTTCCTATTTTCTGAGACCAATTTCATTGCCTGTCCGGTGATTCTCCATTCTCCTCCATTCTCTCCACATGTCCGTGCCGCATTAATCTTCTGCGTCTGATTATTGTTTCTAGTGTTTCCGATCCTCTTCGCTTCCTTATTTCTTCATTTGCCAATTTCTCTGTCCATGGCATTTTCAGCATTTTCCTTTGCCATTTGCGATGCGCTCCTTCTAGTCTTTTTATACCTGATGTAGTTATGGTCCACGTTTCAGATGCGTATAGTAGGATGGACATGACCAGCCATTTGCACAGCTTTGTTTTTGTCGCCTGTTTGAGACTCTTACTGCTCCATAGCTTGGTGAGTGTACCAAAGGCCGAGCTTGCTTTTCCGATCCTGCTATGGTTGTCTTTATTGCTGCTGCCATCTTGCGTTATCGTGCTCCCCAGGTAACAGAAATGCTTCACCAGTTCGAAATCATTTCCCACGATTGTTATCTTCGCATCATGAGAGTTGTTTCCTATTTCCACGACTTTGGTATATTGTGTGCTTATATGGAGTCCTACAGTTGTATTTTACTCGCCTTTTCTTCGCTGACTCTTCTTGCCAGTTCTTCTTGGCCTATTGCTTATTCGCTCACGAGGACTACGTCATCTACGAAATCCAGGCCTGTCAATCGTGCTTCTCTGTAGAAAGTAATTCCATGCTGGTTGTTATTAGTTGCTTTTTCATGATTCAGTTCTTTAGCAGGAGGAACAGTACACAGCCCTGTCGGACTCCGGTGACGTTTTGGAACCAGTCCTCCCAGCCTGTCCCTCTGTTCGTATTGAACTCATGACGCCTTCGTAGAATTTCTGTATTATTTTAATGATCTTTTTGGGGATCCCATAGCTCCTGAGTTTACCTCTCACCGACGGACGGTGTACGCTGTCGAAGGCTTTCTTGAGGTCAATACAGTTTACGATCAGTGTCGCGTCTGTAACAGTGGCCTTTTCTATTATTTGGTTTCCAACTGTTTGTTGGAAGTGCCTAAAGCTCAATAATATCACTAAAATGTATTTAAGCCAGAAAACGGAAGAAGATGTGCTTCAAATTCGGTGTTCTATTGCTATCATTACTATCGAGAGTTTAACCTTCCACCCATCCACCACCTACACCGGTGCTAAGACAAAATGTCCGCGGACAAAATGTCACGGACAAAATGTCATGGGTACAAAATGTCAGCGGACAAAATGTAGCCCTAACTCTAACCCTAACCCTAAACCGTGACATTTTGTCCGTGACTTTTGTCTGCTGACATTTGTCCGTGACATTTTGTTCGTGACATTTTGTTCGTGATATTTTGTCCGCGGACATTTTGTCAGGCCACTCCTGCACTTTTTCATTCATTGCACTCCCCATCCACTGGTAGGAACTTCACCCACCCCCACGAAGATGGAGACGTTAAGACTGGCTTTATCAATGCATGCAGTATATCAGTAAACGATACACTTATTACGAGTATTCACTTGCCAGTTACCAATTAGCCAGTGAGTTGGTTTCTGTTTTTTTAAATGTCAAAGAGAGAGCGAGAGAGACAGAGACAGAGAGACAGAGACAGAGAGACAGACAAAGAGACAGAGAGAGGCTGACAACAAATGAACATGTATACAGTAAATCGTATTTTTGTTGAAATTTCAGACGATGTTGCCTCTGATAGAGTCCATGGTGGACGTGAGCGTTATTCTTGGCGCCAAGAACGACGAGCAGACGAGAGACGCAATGACAAAAGTCTTGAAATTTTCAAAAAAACTGAAAAATGTTAGTGAACATCGGCGAAAATCATGGCGCTAGCCCCTATAGAATAAACATTTGGGCCGCCAAGGAGGGAGGATATGGGAGATGTAGCCGTAAATACAAAATATCCTATGGATATGCACTTGTGTCCGCCCGTTTCCCGCAATTGATGACTTTACGAATGTCTGGAGCCTCGACTCTGTGGTCGGTTAAATATTAATTTTTACAGACCCCATAAATTAATTGACCCAACGATTCTGAATATGCTAGGAGCAGAATCTCTTGGGTAAAATTTTCGTTCCCTTCCAAACTTCTGATCCTACAATTAAGCCTCTATTAGTTCGATAACTGTAATGCATATTATACACAATTTTCGACTTATTATGATAATATGAACTTTTATTTCATAGTATGTCCTTCAGCGATGAACAAATAGCATGATGATGAAGTTAAAATAAGCCGAAGTGAAATTGTTTTGAATTTCTTTAGATAACGAAGCCGCATGCTACAATTCCCGATGCCTTCGTTACACTTGCAGAGCTACAAGAACTATCGCCATTTGTAAGTGACCGTCTCTTACGAGAATAGCAAGAAATAAGATAGAAAATATTGTCCTGACCTGCCCGTCCCCCACTCGAAGTCTAAAACTTCGGACGTGGACATAGACCGACCTCTGTTTTTCGAAAACTCAGCCGCTGGTTACCTCGCACCGTGTTAGATTCTGCAGATCACCCATCAGGAATTCTTATTTCGCTCTCCGAAAATCGAATTTCACAATTTTTTCGCCAGATATTCAAACAAGTAGCACTAGAAGCCTCGGTCAATCGTCCTAATGCAGACGATGGCAATACCTGTGGTGGCGCTGTATGCATTGTCGTTTGACTCTGCTTGAAGATGAATTGGAAGAAATACATTAACCAGCGTCTAGAGAACACCGGGTACAGCGTTAACGATTCCGAATTGATCACTCTGTCACAGAAGAGATATTTCATAGAACTTTCTAAGCTGGTGAAACCGATGCTGGAATCTGAAGACGATCTTGAGTAAGTCTATAATATAATATAATAATATAACAAGGTTTAAAGTGGTTCAGTAGGTACTGCCCTGTGTGAGAACCACTGACAAGACAAGACATAACAAGCAATGGCATCGCATATGATTCTTATAGCCAGCCTATGCACGGAAAACCGTTTGGCATGTCATAGCATAGGATCTAAGGCAAACATTTGATTCAATAACTGCAATTCACTGCATTAGACATTTACTATAAACAGTAAAATATTAATTATGGTCTCGTCTTTTCTAAGCATATTGTAGTTAGCTCCTATTCTGTAAGCATATATGTAAGAGGGCATTATAAAGATAATGGAATCTGAAGTGACCTTTTGACTCTAGCCATTAACCTAAGAAGCAAACTGTTATTGGAATTCTGAGACCCTTCAAACTAATAATAACTCTATGCGAGTAGTTAATTATTGGTGCTGCCACCTGGAGAATGCAATGGTAACGCGTGCTTCTAATAATGCTTTGCTTTGTATCTATTCTGGTTCGAAGAATACTTCATAACTACATGTTGTGGCATCTCGTTCACCATCACATCAATTACCTTTCAAAGGACGTCAGGAAAGCCTACGAGAATGTCTTGGAATATGCAGAGCACAAGAGTAAGGAAGGAAGTGGCGCTATAGAAGTTGCGGACGACTGAATTGGAGTAATACAAATGGCATAAGCAATATAGGCCATAAGTATAGGTTGGCATAATGCGAATATAGAACTAGTTTTCTAAATATTCTCTCTAATGGGATTCTTGTATTGGACTATAACACTGACAACGACGACAAAAACAATGATGGTCATTATCGTTTTGGGTTTATTATTATTATTATTATTATTATTATTATTATTATTATTATTATTATTATTATTATTATTATTATTATTGTTGTTGTTGTTGTTGTTGTTGTTGTTGTTGTAACCAGACGGTGCCAAGGCACTGAAATGTGCTGAAGATACCGACAAGCGACTTCCTTTGGCAACTGGAGCTCTCTTCATTCGAAATCGACTGTCCGATGACACCAAATATTCAGTCTGTGTTCAATCTGCAATCATCATTATTATTGCCTTTGAACAAATAGAACAAAGTGTAGTTAGTTAATAACCTGATCAATCGTCATACGGGGGAATTTTTAATCCTTTTTCAAGGAATACCCCGTAATTCAGTCTGTACAGACAATATGGATAATAGGTCTTATTATATGACGATATTTGGGGAGAGGTAACCCACAGACCCCGAAGGAATTTTAGATAAATTGATGACACTAAACGGATTAAATCAACCTCTGTCTGGTCGCCGTGTTCCTGTGAATGTAGGTCGAATTGGTGGTGAAATATGTCACAGCGGCCTTCAAACAGAATGCTCCAAGGCTGTCTTGGATAGATGCACAGACGCTGAAAGAGGCTATAGAAAAGGTTGAATGTTCACCAGAAATAACATTTTACTAACTATAGATGTTGCTATTTGGGCAAGGTAGGCATAATTTTGTGATTCTTCTCCTATCGAAACATTTTCAAATCGTAGAATCGCGGTATACATTTGTCGGTATGTGTTAGTGCATTGTTAGTGTTGGTATAAGTGCTTTATTTGAAGGACTGACTGTTGATTTGCCTATTGTAGGTGGATGCATGTGAGGATATTATCGCCTACCCAGACTATATTAAGGACAAGGCATACATGAACAGAGTTTATCGTGATGTATGTAAAATACTTGGTATCAGTCTACACCGTTAAAACATAGAAAGAATGCCTAACTTATGAAAATATATATCATTATTTCAATAATAATTTATTAATTCGCTCTGAAAGTTTTCTGATTATATTATTTCACTGCCGGTGTCGTACAAATTTATTTTCCCAAAAAATTATTTCCTGGACGGATCCTGCGGTTGCTAGAGAAATAAATCATGCGGCATACGCATACATTATTTTCGCCTATCAATATAACATCTAAAAAATAGCTTTAATCATTTTAATGCATACAGTTGATAGCAGGTAATAAATTTATCTCCTACATATACTGTAACTATATAGCCTACTGTTGGTGAGGAAATAATATTATGACCGGTAATAAATTTATTTCCTAGTCCACCTCTCTATCTAAACCTGTGTAAAGCATTGGTTAGAAATGAAATTAATTAATTTTCTACCTATTTGCACATAACTACATAGGCTGCTTTTGGTGGGGAAATATAATTATAGCCGGTGATAAATTTATTTCTTGTCTATCTATCTATACTTGGAAATACATTTCAACCAGATCGACATCAAAACCGACGCCTACTTTGATAACCTCGTTGCCATTGCAAAGTCTAAGCTGCACAACAACCTTATGATGCTACGAACTACGAACATGCCAGACCATATCAGGTAGGAGAACACCCGTTCAGGAAGTCAGAAAATTTCACATGTTTCCAGTGCACTTCCACCGTGGTTCCCTGTTACGAAACTACACTTCAAAACTAGTTCTATATTGCAATTGTAGTACTGGAGATTATTCGCTGACGCAGGTAAAAGCCGAATACCGTCTTCATCTGAACAGGTTGGTGGTTTCGGCTGGCTTCATTCAGGCTCCCTACTTCATCAATCACTTTCCAGCGTAAGTCATTCCTGCATCAGCAATCACACCTCACTGCAACGTTAATTATGGCGTATATCGCTTCTATCTACAGTAGAGCTTCGTTATGATGGACCTGGTTATAAAGTTTACTCGACGATAACGTACCGCAATGTAGGGTCCCGTGTGATGCGCCACTGTACTGGATGGCATTGGATATAACGTACCTTGGATATAACGAACTTCATTCTTTACAGAGGCGGAAGATGGCAGAGTGGGTTACGTGCTGGAGCGTCAGGCTGACGGAGCGGGTTCAAGCCCCGTTAGTGCCCCTAGTGGCTTTCACACAGGCAGTAATGCCTCCTAGGCCACTTTAAATCATGCTAAGACCCGCTAAATACGTTATAACGAAGTTTTACTGCACATTTTACAGAAGCTGTATTACTATGAAACCATTCGTTGAATATTTAACACTATGTTGTCATATATGTGATTATAAGCCTATGTATCAGTGCTGTCTTTCAAGATATAGATAAATAAATAAAATACTATTGAAAAATGATCCTATTAAGACATATCATTTAAAATATTTCAATGGTAGACCAATTTTTAATTAAGCTTTCATCTGAGGTTTTTATTGCAGTAGAGATTCTGCTTCACCTACGTCATCCAATATTAAAGTAAGTCTGACGGTTCTGATTGAGTAACAGTTTGCTTGAAATGTAGATCCTTAAATTTTGGGGCCATGGGAACGGTCATCGGCCATGAACTGACCCATGGATTTGACACGAACGGTAAGCACACGCGTATATTTCTATTTATGGTCTAAATCTAATTATTGCCGTGTTTCTAGTAATAAACGCAATGGCATGAGAGATAGACAGAGAGACAGACAGAGACAGATAAAAAGACAGACAGAGACAGAAAGACAGAGACAGGCAGAGAGACAGAGAGACAGACAGAGAGACATTTTGCCTTTACTGTATTTTCAGGAAGACATTTTGATAAGCACGGAAATCTTCGCGATTGGTGGAGTGAAGCTTCGTCGGAAAAGTTTAAGAACCAGACAGAATGTTTCATAAAGCAATATTCGAACTATTCCCACAACGGATATAAGGTCTGATAATGATGATGATGATGATGGTGATGATGATGGTGATGATGGTGGTGATGATGATGAAGATGGTGATGATGATGGCAATAATAATAATAATTATAATTATAATAATTATAATAATAATAAATATATTGCTTCGATTCGTAGGGCATGCGATTTCCAAAGTTAGTTCATAACTGCTTTAATATACTGTAGACAATAGCTTAGCCACGGGGAGAATCTAATCTTAAACTTCTATAGCGCCACTTTCATAATGCACAGGTGCATCAACCGTTGGCACAAAGAAGCATGAGAGTCGGCCCTATACTGGATGGGAACTGTCGCGGGATTTGCGCAAAACTGTTGAAATTTTTTTCGAGGGGTAGTGGCGTTAAGTAGAAGGATGACAACGGTTTCGCTTGCTGGCAATTTTACTGGAAAATGTCGATGTACTCCTATTTTGGAACCCTGGGTGTGCCACTGATTGTAGATAAAGACTTGGCCGAAACAAATTAGCTGAAAACAATCTCAATAGATATTATTTCTACCAAGTGGGCTATTGATGTCGCTGTCTTAAGTTTTGGAATATTTACTCCACTGCGAGAATGATTTATACATCTATGTTAGGGCTTGTCCACAAATGACGTAACGCGCCTAGGGGAGGAGGTCCGGATATTTGTTACGAAGTGCGACGAGGGGAGGGGGATTCCGTAAACGTGACGTGACGCAACACTACATTTTAAGTGACGGCCTTTTCTTCTTTGCTTGTCAGGGTATTTGGAAGGGAAAATATAAGGATGACATTTTTGTGGCTTGTCAGTATGTTTGGAGAGGGAAAAAATAGAAGAATGAATTACCTTTTTTGCTTGTCAGGACTTTTCGGAAGACCAAAAGGGTGATCGGCCCGTTGTTACGTCATACTTTTGGGTGGTCTGACTTTTTTGTTACGTCTCGTTACGTAGAGAGGAGAAGTCAAATAAGTGCCCAAATCACGTTACGTCATTTATGGACGACCTCTTAATGTTTTATTTGTAAGAATATTATGTATTCATATCCTGGTCGGTAGCCATCATTGTCAATTGATGAGACGGTCTGACAGACGCATGTCAGTCAAACGTCATTAGGACTTCCATTGCAATTATTGCTGTGTCTGCTGCGGGGATCAGGTGAAAGGTGATCAGACAGCCGGTGAGAACATCGCAGACAACGGAGGTCTCCATTCTGCCTTCGACGCATATTTAAACTGGAAGCGAGACCACCCACCTGAGTATCTCCTACCTGGACTCAACTTCACCCACGAACAGCTGTTCTTCATCGGGTTTGCTCAGGTAGTGCGTTCACCTTTGAACAACGATCGAGCCAGCTTTGAATTAAAACGCATCGGTTAAACCAGCTATAGGGGCTTGTCCGAAGCATCAGACCCCAAATTTTTAAACCTTCTGCGCGTTCCAAATTCCAATGGCCAAACCAGCTGTTTGCATATGGCCTAGGCTCCAGCATAGAAATTATAAAAGAAACGTCTATAGCTTTCGTCGTGGAAAGGCGTGAACATAGCTGTAAATTTGGATGTACACTGTAAATGAAAAAGGTGGAATATTCCACTTAGGGGTGGAAATATTCCACCCTGGGGTGGAAATGCCCAAAATTTACACCCTATCTATGTGAAAGGTGGAACGGAGGTCTTTGATGGTGGAATGTCACCACCCTGGGGTGGATTTTCGTCACTCTAAAGGTAGATGCTCACAGAACCTTCGCACTATTGTATCACATTGTAGCCGCCCCAACTATGACCGCCCCAGCTATACATATATTTACACATACATATATATACACATATATTTGTATATATACAAATATATGTGTATATATGTATATGTATATATACTGCACATGCACATAAATATATATACGTATATGTACATATAAATACATATGCATACATAAAC
Organism: Metaphire vulgaris; assembly: GCA_018105865.1. NCBI lineage: Eukaryota > Metazoa > Annelida > Clitellata > Crassiclitellata > Megascolecidae > Metaphire > Metaphire vulgaris. Next base: position 104,828 of record JACLAT010000061.1, read on the forward strand.
AGACACACATATATAAATGCATATATGCATATGAATAAATACATATCTATGTATATGTATATATGTATTTATGTTTATACATGTATCTACCTATCTATGTATGTATATGTACAGTATATACAGTATGTACGCATGCATGAATATTGATGTATAATATATATATATATATATTAGGGTGATTCTAAAAAATAAAATTTTGAATTTTAAATCGGCCAACCCCCCATATTTTTCCATTTGATATTAATGACTTGTGGTAATTTTTTCAGATTTAAAAAAAACATTTAGGACTAGCACAATCACAGTGAAGTTTTAAGTATGAGTCATTCAAAGCCAATTCAACAAATGGCTCCAGGTCGACCATCTCAAAAAATTATGAAATTCACCACACATGTTCCTCAAGCATCCAAGTGAAAGTGTACAAAATTTTAGACTGCTCTCTTGAGTAGTTTTTGAGATATTCAACTTTTATTGCACCTAGAGGGCCGTTTTTGGGCGTTTCGCGGCAGCCGCTTAAATTTCTCACAAATTCAGACCCCTATAACTTCAGAAATATCATAGCTAGAAGGCTGAATCTTTCTGAACTTATTCATTACTAGTATTATTTTACAAAACAAGAGCAGAACCTTTTCTATTGACAAAACTGTACTCCCTACAGAGTCACAAAAATGGAAGAAAAGATGTGCACCTTTCCTGCTATTCAATGTTTAGGTCTCCAAAGGAAACCTTTCTCTTTATTTCAGAGTTGTAACTTTTATTCCATAAACTGTCCAGTAGCTATATTTTCTTTCAGTGCAAACAGAATTTTCATATTGTTACTGGTTCTTAAAAATATGTTCTATGGTCTATGACGAATATTGGCTTAGAGTGTGAAAATGGCCATGTGGGACAGGTGGTGGCTTAAAATGAATGGTATCACTAAATAGAGCACATTCATTGCTACAATATAAAAAAATGTGTTATGGTACTTTTTCATTAAGATTTTTAATCAATTTTCAAATTTACGACTTTTTTAAAAGTTAAGTTTAGCACATCATGTTGTAGATGTGATTCAAGGAGACCACAAACTTCACTTTAACTCCTGTGTTTGAAGCAGTGGTATCAAAACATATTCCTTTAATGTGATCTTGCAATCCCCATTCATTCACAGTATTATGGTTGCATAAGTCATGCACTCATCCATTCCACTGTATAGTTTAGGAACAGAGAGCAGTTTAATGATGTCATCACCAGCTACAAAAATTAGCAAGCAATCTACATGTTCTTTGCCAGGAGTTGCCAAAGCAGTGAAATCATCCATAATTTTAACATCCCAGTGCAAGACTAGTGGTACCATTGGCTTGAGACTAGATTTCATTTCTAACGCTATTTCCTTGCGATATCTCATCCTTGCATGCCGGATAGCACTGTAACTAGTTATTAGATGTGAAGAAACTTTTTGAAGCCGACTTGTTGATGCCATGGCAACAAATGCTGCATTTCAATTACTTGTGTTGGTACGATCCAAGGCAGCTTCAGCTTATGCGGTTACTACCGGAACTTTGCCTCGTTTTCTAGTAGTTTTGTTTGGAGGCAACTCTGGCTCCAAATCTTTGCTGTCTTTGTCCTTGCTGCGGCTTCTAAATGAACTTTTGTGACAGCCACTGTTTCCTTGTGATACAGCAGACTACTTTAGCTGTTCTTGCTACCTCAACACTTTTCACTTCAGAACACGATCTTTGTCTGAAAGCTTGCAATCAACCCCCACCATGGAACCATGACGACCCTTTCCCTTTGTGCGGCCAGAAACTAGAGGTCTTCGTAATCTTTGATCATTGCTGTGGCATTTTGGTGTGCTATGCCAAATAGGTCGAGCAGGCTTTCTTAAAACAAACTCGAATTGGACAAATTTTTCTGAGATTTACGATTTACTAGTTTCTTCATGCCCTTCCACTCGCTGTGTAGCTTTCTAAGTGCTCATTTACATGATTGGGCACTTTTGTCGTAATTCTAGCCTTTCACCAAATTGGTAGTAGAAGTTCAGTTGTTTTTTTTTCAATACTGTCTTTGAGAAACGTATTAATTATCGTCATGAAAATGGAACAAGACTTCTCCACGAGAAGGAAGTTTAGCATTGTTGAAGTCCTCTCCCGTATTTCTTACAAGCCAGATGGCGCAAGCTGAAGGATTGCTTTTCAGTTTCAATATTGACATGTCAGACATACAAACCATAAAGTCAATCATTAATCTAATTACAAGTTACATGTTTTTATTCTAATAATAAGAAATAACATGAAAATGCTATAATGTAACGGCTTTGATTGCTTTGTGCCAGTCCTAAACATTGAAATACTTGAGGTTTTTCTTCTTTTCTGTTAATGTTGTATCAAATGTAAAAAATCTAAACCTTGGCCAAATAAAAAATACATAGAAATTTTTTTTGCATTGCAGTAAGAATCACCTAATATATATATATATATATATATATATACATATACACACACATATATATATATGAATATATATGTATATGTACATGTATAGGCCTACACATATATACGCATATATATGCATATATATGTATATAATGCATATATATGTATATATGCATTTAGATGTGTATATCTGTATGTATGTATTGTATAGATGCAGGATTATATATGTAAATGCATGTATTTATTTATGTATATATATATATATATGTATATATGTATATGCATATGTGCACATGTATGTATATATATGTATATATGCATATATATGTGTAAATTTGTAAATATTTGTATATATATGTTATGAGGTCAAACAATAAACAAATAGTGCATTTTATTAATAATAAGATAACTATATATGTTTTTCGTGTTTTTGTTGGGCTTTTTTTGGACTTGTTTTGCAGTAATTATTACTTGCGATAACTACCTGCATGGTAACGCTGAGTACTTCCGGTAGTCATTTGAATTTCGAATTGTTAAGTATTGACTGTAAGTCGGCGAAATTTTTTGTATCTGTTCATCTTCCGGAGAAAACTGGATGGTAACTAATCTTTCACTTGAAATAGATTGAAGATTTGGCAGTTGTTTAGACGGGAGCTCCGCTTTTAGTAGTCCGTAAAGGTCAACTATAACTACATGGGGACAGCGCGAACTAACAAAAAAAATTTATAATGAGCAATTTAAACATCAAATACGATTATAATAATAATTACTATGATGTGTAGTGCAACGCCCCATCCACTTGGTGCTTTGCTTCAAGTCTGAAAAAAGTCAAAATTAATGTTGATTTTTCACCACGTGTAGTCAGAGCTCCAGACATTTGAGGCTAGTTTACTATGCTCGAGGAAAATTTCTAAAATTTGGTGATTGATTTAATTTCGTGTAACTATTATTCACATTTTCAGAGATTATTACTGTATTTGCTGTATAAAAATAATACCATATTGCTTTGCATTGAAACGTTTCCAGATCACAACGATTAGGCTATCGTCTGTCTCTTATAACATCCTATCCATGTCTTGAAGACAAACAGTTGTTTGGTCCCAGAAGATCTCTTGTTTATACTGGTACGAGAATGCAAGATGTTCTTGATCAATATCCAACTTCGCTATCCTGAAATCTTGGAAACATTTAATATTCGATCGAAAGCCCTTTTGATTTAGATTGAAAGGTGATTTTCTGCATGTCGCTCTGTTCACTAATAGTGTGCATTGAATATGATTCAAATTTTGTGCGCACTTACGATTTTTATAGGGTTTGCCTCAATTGTAACATCCTAACTCTCGGAACCTACGACAAGAAACTAAAGTATGGTGATCTGTCACCTCAGGTATTTACTTTTAGTGATCTGTATGTGTGTACTTTGGTAAAGGCAAAAAGCCAGTTAACAAATAAAAAGAGATCGTTGTGTAAGCATTTTTTTAAAGCGTGCTTTGCTATCTGACAAGGTGTTCTTGTGAAAGGTAGTGACTTGTTGGAATGTTCATGAAGAAGAAGATGATTGACTTAACTGCAATTTGGTTTTATAAGTTCTAACCATGTTGTGACGTACGAGTTTTAATATAGCCTCAATGGGGAAGTCATAGAATTTTTATATTTGGTTACTATGTTACAGTCCATCAAGAAAGTTATTGAACTGGATTGTGTGAACTTCAAGCATGACGATTGCTCCTATATGTTTTAAAGTGGAGATTTGGTTAAAGATGAAGTGGGATTCATCTTCAGGTCGACGTCTAGCAGTTTGTTTTGTCTCGGCACAAAATGGGAATGTCGCTGACTTGTAAAGTTTGGAATGAGATTAAGAAATGCGGTCAGGTGAGAATGGAAAGCTCTGGATTTAGCTTTTTATGGTGATTTTTCAGTTTATTGTCCTCGGATTTGATGTGCAATTTTAATTTTGTTGATTTATTCCTCAGTATCTGGCATCATCATCAGTGTTTCTGTCTCTCTACAGGTCCAGGTACCCAGTTATTCCACTCCGATCGATTGCTTGCTTCTTCTTCTGGCATGCTGGACATCAAATCAGATGGTGACTTGTTCCTTGTAAATACTAAGCTTTAGAATCAGAAACTTTAAGATATTTGGTAGAAATTTCTGCTGAATTTTTTTATGACTTCTACACCACAGCAGATGATACCAACTATAGCGAGAACTCTGGCATTTGAAGCATTTTATAATTAATTTATTGACCAATTGGCTGGCTAACTGGTTATTTGACTGACTGACTGACTGACTGACTGACTGACTGACTGACTGACTGACTGACTGACTGAAGTGCATTTAAGTGGTTGCTGCAATTTCTTATTGAAGGCAAATGTTTTTGTTTTAGGATTTTTGTCGTTATGATGACTACAACTGGGATTGGTCGATAAATTACGTTGGTCGATCATGCACTGAGTCAAAGTTGAAGGTCATGGTCATGAAATCACCAAGAGTCTATCACATTGGAGAATGGTACGTGTTTTCGCAATCTATCATTTCCAGATATCCATTATCAGTAAAGCATATATTGAAATATACTGAAATGGCAAGTTGATGATGTTGATTTCAATAATTTGGCAGGTTTCATAGCCAAGAAATATTATTTTTAGTGTTGTCCTTTAATCACAATTAATGCGCAATCAACACGCTAATCTGTTAATCGCAATTAAAAAATTAATCACATCAGAATTAATCGCTTCACATTTCTCTAAAGAAACTTTTAAAAACAGCTTGAAAGTGATGTTTGTAGGCCTACTAGTTGCAATTCTGAAAGTCTGTTCTGCAGCTGGTGCATTGTTTATTTCAATTTAATTACTACTTTGGAACCATTGTAAATTATTTCTATGATAATTGTCTGCAAATCAAATTGTATAATGTTGTCTTCAAAGAGCACTAACACTTTGTTGATAGCCATTCATAAGTGAATTTTACTGCATTTTTGTGAATGTAATGTTGCTTAATTTTAATATCTGTGGTTTAAATTTTGTTTGTGCAGTCGAAGAAATCTGTACCTGAACACAGCATCTACCTATGCATTGCAATGGACACAAAGAATGATGGTCTGTTAGATCCAGCATCCACGGTGTCAGTTTTGATTGACAACCAAGTGCTGACCGACTGCACTGACACATTTGCAGCTGTGGTTGTTTTCTTTGCATGTTATTATGTTTTTTGACATTCAGTACCCGTCTTCACTTGAAAATACTATGATCTTTTTAGATAGTCATGTTGTTGCCACAGAAAAAAGGCGCATAACAACAAGCATACAGAGAAAGATAAACATGCTTGTATGAACAGCAGTCATTATGCTAAACTTGTTAAGTTCAATAATGTACACAATTTGTTAGTTTACTATTCAACTGTTGTTGATAATATTAAGCAAAGTCAAAATTATTATGAAAATTTGGATCAGGAATTCAGAGGAAAGCAATGTTGGATTTGTGGCTCTAATTATCATTTGAGTTTTCGGTGCAAACTTAAAGGAAAAAGGAATGCAGTTACAGTGTATGCATAATGTAAATAAAAATTATGTTGATCTTAGCACAAGTGATATACAAGCTGAATCTGATGTGTCAGTGCAAGTTACAGTGGTGGCTCCACAGGGGGTCTGGGGGGCCTGTGCCCCTATTGAGTGCCTGACCCCCAGTGGCCCTCCCTCTTGGGACCCTATACTTAATACTACATACCTAACAACAAATGGTTGGCCCCCATGATTAAGTTACCACCCCAAAAGGCCCCACTTGCCAAATCCTGGAGCCGCCACTGGCAAGTTATTGTTGGTTCATCGCGTGATATTGGAATTAAGCGTGTAAAGGACAGTAGAATTGTTAATGAACATGTTGTGTCAAAACTTGATGATGTGAAGGATTGTCATGTATCGTTTGGCATTTTGAAAAATGTAAAAGGTACGGATTGTGTGACAGTTGAACCTACTGTTGTTAAATCTCAATTAAGGTTGTTTGATGAAGTTGTAATAACTGAATCTGAAATGTGTGAGGAATATTTTGTGATAAAGGTTTTGGAACATCAAACAAATGATGATGATGATGATGTACTTTTGAAACTTGATGTTGATGATGTGAAATATGATGGACTACCTAATATGTTGAATGATGTTGAACATGATATGTGTTTTGTGGATCAATTTTATGGAAATGATGAAATTGTAGGTGAAGTAGTGAAATGTTTTGATAGCATTGAATTTGATGTTGTGAGTGAAAATGTGAGTGAAGATTGGTGTTTGATGAATGAAGTTTATGATGTTGTGGGTAATACAACAAATGATAATGATGCTGATGTTGGTATGAATGATGAACTGATGCTGTCAGTCAGAGAGCAAAGTATTAGACTTTTAGTTGAGGTGAAACAAATCTGTGGATATGGTGAATTGTTTGTTGGTCACATGTTGATGAAATATGTGAAGTTAAAGGTGATTTGTTTAGGATTGAGGGTCATTTGAATAGCAGACATGTGAGTTGGGATGCTATGTTTAAATGGAGTAGAGGATTTCGTAGAACTGTGCTTGATAGAGAAAAGATTAAATAGTTTGTAATGTTGTGGATGTTAATTTGATCTATGGACTGAAATATTAAATTGGTAAATTGGATCTGGCTTGATGATTTGTGGATAATTGTAATAAAATGTGATACTGAGAAATGGATTAATGATTATGTTGTATTAATTTGATTATTGGTGGTTATATTATATTTATTATATATTATGTTATATATTTATTATTATATATATTATATATTGTATTAAATATTATATATATATATATATATCTTGTATAGTAATGGTACTAAAAATTCCACCGTCAAGGGTGTTTTAAAAAGGGTGGAAATGTCCCACCTTAATTTGGGGTGGCAATTTCCACCCTGAGGGTGTTTATATTGGACCACCATAAAAGGTGGAAGTTTCCTCCGTCGAGGGTGTTTTAAAAAGGGTGGAAATGTTCCACCTTCATTTCAGGGTGGCAATTTCCACCCTGAGGGTGTAGATATTGGACCACCATAAAAGGTGGAAATTTCCACCGTCGAGGGTGTTTTAAAAAGGGTGGAAATTTCCACCGTCCAGGGTGTTTTAAAAAGGGTGGAAATGTTCCACCTTCATTTCAGGGTGGCAATTTCCACCCTGAGGGTGTAGATATTGGACCACCATAAAAGGTGGAAATTTCCACCTTTTTCGTTTACAGTGTAGGAAATGATGGCCCAAACCTATACCGTTCCCATCCCTCGAAAGTGGGGGAGGTTCGAGTCTACACCGTAGATGCCTAATAGAATTCTGCATCAATTGGTGTGCAGTAGTTCTCGATAAATACTTGAACATGCATTTCTTTAGTCGCATGTGTCATAATTGTCAATTCGTTTATTAAGTTTGGCCAGATACGTGGCAGAATATCAGCGAAGATATCTGAATAGGCTAGACCTACTGTACATGTTGGTTTTTGGTTTTTAATACATGACATTTTAATAGGTCTGGTGTGCGAACCCTTCTCAACAGGACATCGAAAATCAGATTGAGACGGACAAGCACAGTCCGGACAAGTATCGTGTCCTAGGATCACTTTCCAATTCTAGGGAATTCAGCGATCACTTCCATTGCAAGCCCGGACAGCCAATGAATCCCATTCACAAGTGCGCCATCTGGTAAACAGCTGTGCACTGATATACCTTGCAGCTTCCGGACACGGACTTTGGAAGTTTAATAATAGCAGACGATATTTGTTACGTCTAGGAATATTTTGGTTATTTAATTGGAGTATTCTAACAGACTTTTAAAATAAACATTCATTTATGGATGGTTTATACCATTAGTTCAGAAACGGAGATAATGTGAGGAGTAGTTTGTATTCAAGAATCAACTACCTTAGCTGATTTAAAATACTCAAGATTCTATTAACCATCTATTGCCTTCTATACTTTTCAATATTATTATTCATAGCACTTCTAAGTACCTTAGATAAATACGACTCAAGATACTCTTGCCTTTATTTTTTGGGATTTTCTATAATTAGTACTGTCATTTCAAGATTTTCCAATCCTTACTTTCTTATTAGATGTCCGAAAAATGTCGACCGTTGCTTTCTAATGGCTTTCTGGTGTCATAAAAGAGTTACATTACACTAAATATGCAGTGGCGGCTCCACCGGGGGGCCAGGGGGGCCCGTGACCCCTATTGAGAGCCTGCCCCCCCACTGGCCCCCCCAGTTGGGACCTTATACTTAATGCTACATACATTAAACAACAAATGGTTGGCCCCCATGATTAGAAGTTGCCCCCAACGGCCCCCACTTGCCAAATCCTAGAGCCGCCACTGTTTAAAATATGTGGTGTTCGTGTCGGTTAATTTTAAAATTCAGGTGAGTGTGAATCGGTGAATGAGGCGTGCGATTGCTCAGAGATAAAAGCACTGGGCTCAAGGAGAAGCGTTATGTACCTTCTTATTGTCCTTCGCCAGCAAAAGCGCCATTACTTCTTCGCTTACTGTGACATGACAACAAGAAATGGAAGCTGGACTGTAAGTCAGTTGATGCGAATACCACGAAATGCACATTCGATCTTGATCTGGTTAAAAATTAACTTTAGCGCAAGTTCCTCCTTTTCAAATAAAACTTCATCAAATTCAAGAAATAAGTTATACCAATTGAATTGCAGTAACAAATTATAATGGCGTTAATATATACTGTTCGTATTATTATTATTATTATTATTATTATTATTATTATTATTATTATTATTATTATTATTCTGTTATTTAATTACGTCAACAAAATAAGGGAGGAGGGTTTGAAAAAGTTTGACAGTTGTTGACAGGGGGAGGGGTCAAGAGAAGTTGACGTCAACAATTTCACTTCTTCTTCTAGCGAATGCCTTTCTTTCTCAGCCATTCAACGGCATCAGGTTGAGCCTGATGCAGGGTCTCGAGTCCTCCTTCGAATCTGGTGAGGTGGCAGTCATTGACTATGTGGTTCATAGTCTGTCTGATGCCGCAAGGGCAATTCAGGTCATCTCTGGCTCCCCAACGGTGAAGCATAGCGGCGCATCGGCCATGGCCTGTTCGATAGCGATTGAGGTGGACCCAATCATAGCGCACTAGGTCAAAGCCGGGTTGGCGCTTGCAGGGGTCTGTGATGAGGTGTTTGTTCTTGACCTCAGCAGACTGCCAACTCTGCTTCCATGAGTCCGGAACAGAGAAGTGCAGTATAGGCGCAGGAAACCAGATTGGATGACGAGACGTCAGACGTTGAGCAGGATGGTCAAAGATGTCCGCATGTATTGGTAGATCTGGTCGGGCATTAATGTGGGCAGTGAGCTTGGATGTTGCGGCTTCACGACGAATAGCTGGCGGGACGATGTTACTAAGGACTGGCAACCAGTGAGCCGGGGTAGAATGGATGGTTCCAGAGATTGTCCTCATGGAGGAATTCAGTTTGGAGTCGACCAAATGGACGTGGGGGCTTCGGCACCATACTGGAGCACAGTATTCTGCAGCAGAGTAGCATAGTGCCAGTGCTGACGTTCTTAATGTAGAAGCGCTTGCTCCCCACGTAGAGCCGGCCAGTCTTGCAATGATGTTGTTCCTCGAGCCCACCTTTGCCGCAGTTTTTTTGAGATGCTCATGGAATGACAAAGTGCGGTCAAGAGTGACGCCAAGATAGACTGGCTGGGCTTCATGTCGGATTCTTTTACCATCAAGTTGTATATTGAGCTCACGTAATGATGAAGCGTGATGTAGATGGAAGACAGATGATACTGTTTTTGCAGCGCTAGGGGTTAGTCGCCATTTTCTGCAATAGTCAGAAAGGAGTGTCATGTCTTTAGTTAGTGTTTCCTCAAGCTTGTCAAACTTTTTAGCCTGGGTTGCACAACAGATGTCGTCGGCGTAGATGAATTTTCTTGAGGAAGTTTCCGGAAGGTCATTGATGTAGATATTAAATAGCGTGGGGCCAGAACAGAGCCTTGAGGAAGGCCGTTTGATAGACGCCTCCACCGGCTTGTTTTGTCGCCCAAATGCACACGGAACCTTCTATTCTGGAGAAGAAATGATATAATGTTAGCCACCCATGGGGGAAGGCATCTAGATATCTTCACCAAGAGACCACGATGCCAGACCGTGTCATACGCTGCTGTAAGATCGACGAAGACAGCACCTGTCTTCAAGTTCTTCTGGAATCCATTTTCGATATGCGTTGAAAGGGCCAGGACCTGTTCACAGGTAGATCTTCCTGGCCGGAAACCAGCTTGGTCAGGGGTTAAGAATTCCTCCGTGAGAGGCGCTATTCGCGACAGCAGCAACCTTTCAAGGAGTTTGTAACAAACAGAAAGGAGAGATATCGGTCTATAACTGGCAGCCAGTGCTGGGTCTTTCTTAGGTTTCAAAACAGCTATTATCTCACTTTCACTTTTTCACTTTTTACATATAATCAAAAAATAGGAAATTTCATGGAATACTATTTATTACAACGAAGAAAAGCCTGACTAGCAAAAAAGCAATCATTTGACACTTGATGAGCAAGAAATGGGAAACAGGTCATCACCTGCACAAAAAGTAATAACCTTCTAAACTTTTCAGAGTGACCCGTCACTGATCTTGGGGTCAGACGTTTTTGACATAATTATAAGGGGGTCACTGGAAGTTGACAGTTAAATTGCCCAAAATTGTTCACATAATTAATGGAAAGCCCTAATTAGAGATAACGTAATCACGCCAATATGGGTTACTAAAGCATATTTATTTTATTCGGTTATACACACGATGATATAATCCTATGCCTCTATTTCACTTATACACACTTTTACACACATGATATGTATAAATGCTCTTGTTGCAGGCATCAGCCTTGTTACTGCGCTATAGAAATTGTCTAATAATAATAATAATAATAATAATAATAATAATAATAATAATAATAATAATAATATATCAAAACGTGCAATACTACTAATAATAATAATTATGCACTTCTATAGCACCATTTCTAATACTCAAGGGTATCAATCGATGGTACTTCAAATCCATCCGCAAAAGACCAGGTCATTCCAGAGATCAGTCAGAGGGAAACAGCAAGACAGACTATGGAGGAAATGCTAATCGGAAGAGATGTGTTTTAAACCTAGATCTGAAAATGCTCAGTTTATTGGAAGATCTGACAACCAGAGGGAGAGAGTTCCAGATTTTTGGCCCAGAAATAGAAAGAGCTCTCTTACCAATTTCAGTGTTTGTTCTAGGGTTCTACTACTCTCAGCCTTTGTGCTGAAGTTAATAAATTAAGGTCTGTTCTAGTTTTACGGAAAGAAGGAAAACATAAAGAGACTAGAAGCATTCGAAATGTGGATCTGGCGAAGAATGAAAAACATCAGCTGGAAGGAGAAAATAATCAACGTAGAAGTCTGGAAGATGATAGAAGGAAAGAAAACTCTAATAAACACTGTTCCACTGTTCGTGCTATCGAAAAGTGGATAGACCATGTTCTGAGAGAGGAATCACGCATACTAAGAGAAGTACTAGAAGGAAAGATGAATGGAAAAGCACATAAAGGACGACCAACGACATCAATGATGGAGTGGATGTTCAACACCAGAAAAAACAAGTATTCAGTCTTGAAGATAAAAGCTCAAGATAGAGAGGAGAACGACGTTGGAGTATAGAACCTGTTTTTGGACAGAGCACCTGAAAAGAAGAAGAAGATGATGATGAAGAAGAAGAAGATGAAGAAGAAGAAGAAGCAAGTTTTAAGGATTTCATTATTACCGTATAATATAATATTCTAGTTAAATAAGATCCTTTCAGAAACAAAGACAGAACATACAAACCAAGTAGGCCTGAAGTGTCAACACAGATGACGGAATCTGTACTTCGGCTGTAAAATTAGTGATCAAGACAAGGAATTGGCTCCTCACATTTGCCGTGCAACTTGTGTTGGTACCCGCATAGTAATTTTTTGACCATTAAGACGAGAACTTGATTTTGCTCAATATTTTGCCTTTCAAGACTTTCGAAAACGAAATTCAAGTATTCGGCCAAAAAGCCCCATATGTTCCGATTCTGGGCCATTGGAATGAAGGAGGGAGGCAGATTATAAACTATAAACGATCATTATCGGTATTGAAAACGAGGATGCTGCTGCTAAATCCTCCAGTACCATCTCTGGTACTGGAGGATAGATCCGCAGGCGTAGTCAGGTCCGCAAGAATTTAATGGATCCGCGGACCTTGGCGGACCCAAGTATTAAATAGCCGGCGGACGCGCATAATCCTACTCTAGATTAATGAAACCGGAGATCAGCGCCCGGCCCAAAGCTCGAACTCGAGTATGGGCGAACCTTTACCTTCAGCTTATTCATCTATTTCAAAGTTTCGAGCTTCGTCCTAGATTTCAAACATGTGCAATAATTCCTCGGATAAAGTTGTGTTAATTGAATTCAAATGCTTAACTTATTTCCGAAATACAGTATAGGCCATGATGTCTTTGTAGCAAAACGAAAATAGGCTATTTTTCAGATGTAGTCTTTTTAGGTATTTTCATTCTCTATCAGTCTATTTAATTGCCTTTGGAGGCCTCGGTGGTGGGTTTGTATGATCGATAGCAGCATAGATGACGTGATCGTATCTCGAAGGATGTGTTGGTGAAAGTTCGACTGGTTGTTCTCGAAATCCATTCATCTCCATGTACTCTACGCCTTCATCGCTTGTGCACGTGATCAACTGATTAAAAACACGACCAAAAGTAAGATATTGTCAAAATGAACGGCTCCAACGAAAAATATCCGTATTTAATGTGGAACGAAGATAAGATATTAAGTCTACATGTTGATATCCTGCCTTCACTCTCGTACATTCTGCTCTGAGCAAACAATGTCAACGGAGACAAATAAGATAACTGGCCTCGCCTATTTCCTAAAATGTTAAAATATCGCTTCTGAAATTTCATATATATATACATATATATATATTTTACCCTCCGTACTTCATTTACCCTCGGTACAATATATATATATATATCCAATAGTACACAGTACACAGTGCGACAATAGTAATATAGTATATCCAATAGTATATCCAATAGTACACAGTGCAGCAGCATCAGACTTAAGTCATTAGGACTCAATGGCGACACTATAGTTAATACAGTAGGACTTCGATATAATGGAATTGGCTTTTTAATGTACACTTGTACATTGTACAGTATGCTCGGTTATTATGTACCGAAACATACAGCCTGTATGATGCACTACCGCATTGGATGGTATTGAGAATATCGTACCTCGGATAAAACGTGTTAAATTTTACAGATCCGTTAACTACGTTATAACGAAGTTCTACTGTAGCTGAACATTTTAATTTTGGAGATCATAAGTCAAACTGTTTTTATATCATAAGACAGAAGTAGATTTACTAGTGAAATAAATGACATAGAGATCTTACTCTTGAATTGACGGTGACGGCTTCAATGGCGTCAGCATATTCCGTAGGTCCTTGAACTGAAATTTAACAACCTTAATAATTTTCAGTAATATAAACTGTTATTATGCGAATAAAGGCTATGGACAGAAGGATGCATTCAAAATAGCATCGAAAACTGAATTGTAGATCTATAGAATGTATAGGTAGAAGGTATAGCTCCTTCCTGAGGACATTTTTCGATGATCTACCAACATCATTTTAAAAGATTTCATAAAATCTACATATTATATAACCGTGGCGGTTCCAGGAATTCTTGGTGGGGGAGGGGATGAAAATTTTTTGAGAAGTTGGTGAGGGGGATGCAAAGTGTGAAGAAGAAAAACAAGGAAAAAAGCGAAAAAGGTAGGTCTAATTGTTAGTAGTGTTTTGCTCACTAAATGTTAAGAAACCTTGCCAAAAGGGCCGACAAGCAAGAAACAGAAGGTCATTTGCAGTATTTTTCACAATTAAAAACAAACTCACCGGAAAATAGGTTGACAAGCAGAAAAAAGGTCATCCGGAACCCCGGTGGGGGGATGCATCTCCAGTCATCAACATGGTGGAACCGCCACTGTTACATAATATGATACAGGCGTCCTAGCATAATCTGACCTCTAAGTGTATCGTTCGGTTGATTCTGTGGTCTATCGTTATGTATCGGTTCCATGTTTCTGCTGTGTCTCTCCATTTCTCCAGATTGGCCAGCAAACAACACGCCTGAAAATAAAATAGTTCCTTGAATGTTTGCAGACTATTAATTTAAAAAGCTGCGGTTATTCATTTGTTATGGAACAAGAATCCGTAGTTTAATTTAATACTCCTAGATTCACTGCTTTATCCAGACTCCAGGCCTTGGGGGGGGATTGACTTGGCTGGACGGGAAGACACACAGTTCAATGCAAAATTTGTGTAAGTGCTGGGATTTTGCGGGGATGCTGAGACTTTAGGAGGGGAAATCTCCCACTAACAGGCCTGAACAAAACACTGCCTAAGTTTTGCGTTCATCGTAAGCTTTCTGCATTCATCGAAATCTGTATTTACACTGTGTACTGTGTACCAATTGAAGTAGCGCCATTTTAGAAATGAACTTAACTTCGACATATTTCATTGAAATTTTATAACATTTTACTCACATTAAACATAACCTATTCTACACACAATAAGCAAATCTCAGCAAAGATAATTGTGCGTTTTACGAGATATTAATTTTTAAACATTTGTACCGAAAATGCAAGTTTCCATAATGGAAAAAAGTTGAAATAGTGTTTTGTGTGTGTATCGCATTCATACGACAAATGAGAAAGTGATATTTTCACACGAAAGTTTGAAGCTGTCGATTGATTAAAGTTTCTCTGCGTGAAATGTTTGATATCTCCACGTGCTTATTGTTAGTCTTCTTTTCATAATAATTACAAATGTCACCCGGAGAAATTGTAATTTGCAATTATTCCGCGTGACACAGTTTTTCTTTCTAGCCTCGACCTCGAGTCGACTACAACTTCCTATTTACGTCTATACGGTTTTGAAAAATAAATTAAGCACAGAAATTGACTTTTGCTTCCTGTTTTGCAAAAGGATCCCCTGCATAATTACTGAAAACGAACATTGTGCACTTGAAGTAGCATAGCAGATGCATGTGATGTTGATCTAATAAATATGGCGGCTTGGAGCTCTTATTGATCACTAATTCTTGCGAATAAGCGCATATCATGCATTCTTAGCAAAGAATCGCAAATAGGCCTACCCTCATTTGTAGCGTTTTCATTCCGATTCTTAGGCCTAATTCTTCTCAGCATTACGGCTGTAAAATATAACGGCAATTTTGTGAATAGGCTAATTTTAACATCAGCATTAGTGTTGACTAAGAATGATTATCATAAATTATATTACTCATGATAATTATCGCTCAAACTAGGTAGGAAACATTTTCAGTGAGCTTTTATCCTCGGCACATTTCTGCGTGTCTAGCAATAACATTGGAAAAGGAATTTTAGCAAGTGAAGAGGAAGCCTGATTTAAATATGTGCATTAACAGTGACAGAAAATACAGAAAATAAAGAACTCACCGATACGATGAAGCATATTGAACAAAATAAACAACATGCAAACATTGATACGAATAAAAATGAACCTCTTCAGCACGTATGGGGATGGAAGACAATAGACTGGCGAAGAAGACCATGCTAGGAAAATGGATGGAGAAAGTCGAAGAGGCAGACCGAGAAGAGAATGGTTGGATGATATCGTGGATTGGGAGAACGCGGAGCTGCACACGCCAACTAGACCAACGCAGAACAGAGAAGGATGGAGGCAAACTGTGAATCAGGCTATCGACACTTGCGGGTTCAGCACCCATGGAGCAGGATGATGACTAACCGAAACAATATCTGATATTCAAGCTAACACTTAGATACAAGCAATACAGTCCAATTCAAAACACTACTATTGTCAACTTCTAATAGGCCTACTATTTTAGCTACTATTTTTTAGCCTATATATGTTCAGAGGTATCAGACGATGAACAATAAACTCCAGAATCATCATCATCATCATCATCATCATCATCATCATCATCATCAAAATCATCATCATCATCATCATCATCATCATCATCATCATCATCATGTTCTCTGTCCTGAGACAGGTTCAGGGCTCCATTGTTTCCATTCCTCTCTGCGTCTTGCTTCTTCTTTGTTTACTGCATAGGTCTTGTGACGCTGTGCACCTGTCTTCATCATCCAGTCCAGTAGCATCTTCCTTGGTCTTCCTTTTGTCTTTCTTTCTGATATACTTCCCTCAATTACTGTTCTAAGTAATTTTTCTACCTCTACTACGTGTCCAATCAAGTTCCTCTGTCTTTTTTTGATGGTGCTGATTGACGATCAGATTGCTCGAACAATAATTAATTAATTAATAGTTATAATAGGTTCAATTGAGAAGGTCAAACAGAACGACTGCGAATGGATATATATCGGATATTGTTAGACGAATTGGTTGTTTTTCATCCCCTTGTCATTCAGACGAATATTCCTAGATTTAAAATCTCAACTTACGGCCATAACACATGGTATTTGTCAATAGATCAAAGCAAATATTTGATAGTACGCTACATGACTTGATGATTAATAAATTAAAACAATATTTCTTTACCTTTGTATTTTCTTTTGCATAAAATGCAAGTGAGAAGAAGCAAAACAGCGCACACAATAACAGAACCGATGAGCAATGGTATCTGATAGTCGTCCTTTTTGTAAACCGCTGCAGTTGAATAGTTGTCTGTGTAAACCGCTGTAGATGACAACGCCATTACTTCGGTTGATTCGCTCAGTTGGATAAAACCTGTTAAGATTTACTCGTAAACGTTTCTATGCTATTTATCATAAGTCGTCGCCAGGTTTCGTCTAATACATAGAGGTCAAGCACTCTAACAATGCAAATGGCCAGGTAATATTTCACCGGCACGTAGCTTTAGAATGGATTCGAGAAAGTCCCAGGTAATGAAGGGTTTTCTCACTATGGCATTTGATTATAACCGATTACTAAGACCAGTAGTCAGTTACTGTTTCATCATCTTTCAACGATGTGCTAAATACTCATTATAACCAAATCGACTCTATGTAGTTATGCATCTGTCATCTCTGAAAGGGATTTGCAAAGGATCTTAAATGGCCTGATGCTCAAAAAGTGCAGTGCAGCATTAGTAGGCCTATGTCTGCCAGAGAGTATCAAAATGTTGATGTTTGTAGTCTTTGAGTCACATATATTCACAATAATAACAGCTGGAAACAAAATAGGGTCAATAGACACTTAAAATAGTTCGCCTATATCGCATCATTATATGAATAACATTTTGGAACGCGAACAGATAAAAAATATTTGCAATAATAGACGCTCGCACAATTTCCAATTCATGGGATTTCATAGCATATGCAATGAGCAGATTGTTACAATGAACAGCTGCTGTAGGACCTTAATAAAGAAATATTAAATTTTAAAATAATACTAGGACTCGAAGGCTCGCTTCGCTCGCGCGAGCTTCGCTCGCATGAGGCGAGCTTCGCTCGCTGCGAGCTTCGCTTCGCGTCGCGTCGCTTCGCTTCGCGTCGCGTCGCGTCGCTTCGCTTCGCGTCGCGTCGCGTCGCGTCGCGTCGCTTCGCGTCGCTTCGCTTCGCTTCGCTTCGCGTCGCGTCGCTTCGCTTCGCGTCGCTTCGCTTCGCGTCGCGTCGCTTCGCTTCGCGTCGCGTCGCTTCGTTCGAATGAGGCGAGCTTCGCTCGCTGCGAGCTTCGCCCGCTGCGAGCTTCGCTTCCCGTCGCTTCGCGTCGCGTCGCTTCGCTTAGCTCGAGGCAACGAATATTCCAGAAGGACCAATCAGAACGCTCACCCAGCCAACCAATCAGAATGCTTGAAGGTAACCAATCAGAACGCTCACACAGCCAACCAATCAGAACGCTCACACAGCCAACCAATCAGAACGCTCGAAGGTAACAGACATACAGAGCAAGGATCTTAATATTATATATGATCTGAATGAAAATTATTCAACATTCAAACTACTTTTGTGAATAACTTTACCAGTTGTGCTGCTTTGTTGCAAAGCATTAACAGAAACAATGCATTTGTATTCGTAGTTTGGAACATTTTTGGCAGTTGTTGAGTGAGGAATTCCAGTGGATTTAAACTTCGTTTTGCAAGTAAAGTTCCGCTGGAATCCTTCGCTAGAAACGGTAATTGTGGACATTAATAGTTTATTGGAAGCTGCAATGTTTGCTGCCATTCTAATTACATGTGTTTCCTCTCCTGCTTCTCTGTAATATTCTTCTTCCCATTCCATCTCAGGGAACCAATTTCCATTCAATCGAAGACGACATTCCAACGTTGAATTGAAGTCCACTTGTCTTTTGACGAAACAAATTGGATTGGTGGCTGAAATTAGTAATCTTGAATGTATAAAAATCCTGTTGACCTAATTTTCATCTGCATACTTGGTCAAATGCAAAATATTATTTTTTTGAAAATATAGTAAACTCCATCTAATTTCAGTGTAAAGAAATTTACACCAGCATCTATTACATTCTTGCAAGATTATTGTGGCCGCTGACCCAAACCAATTGTATGCAGGACTAAGTGTATGAAAGTAATCAAAAGTGGCCTTTTGCAATGCCATCGTTTGGTCGATTGTGTAGGTTTTTATAGATGTATTATTATTATTATTATTATTATTATTATTATTATTATTATTATTATTATTATTATTATTATTATTATTATTATTATTATTATTAAGACAATTTATAGAGCGCAGTAAGCATAGTGAAGACTAAAGTCAAAAGCGCTTAACAATGAACATTATAAGATATATTAAACATATACGTCTTAAGGCACTTGATAAACAAATCAAGGGAGATCACATTTGTCACGTTCTTCGGCAGAGAGTTCCACAGACTCGGATTGCCTCTCCGGAAGGACCTGTCACCGAAGACAGCCGTCTTGGACGGAGGAGGAACCACCAATTGACGACAGTTGCTTGAGCGAAGCCGCGATCGCCGATCGACCGCCGTAGACTTGATGACCAGGCCCGATAAGTAGCTGGGGCAAAAGGGGTCATACAGCGCCCGAAATGTTAGCCAGCAACGCTTGAAGGCTATGCGCTCCGGAATCCTGAGCCAGTGAAGATTATCACGTAGAAACGGTGTCACGTGCTCGTTCCAACTCGAGCCAAAAATCAGACGAGCTGAGACGTTTAGCACCGACTGAAGACGATTTAGTTGGTTGACAGGAAGTCCGAGCAGAACACTATTACAATAATCTACTCGAGCTAAGACGAGGGCACGGACGAGATTGACGACGACAGGCACCGGCAGGTATCGACGGATCTCCCTGATCCTTCGCAGCTGAAAGAAACAGGTACGAATGACGTTGTCCAAATGTCCGACAAACGAGAGTGTCTCGTCAAAAAGAACTCCAAGGAGACGCAGTTCTGTGCTCGGAGTGACATCAACATCACCAATCGGAAGCGTATTCCGGCATATGAGATGCCTCCTCCGAGGAGTGCTTAACCAGAGGAGTATGTATGTATGTATGTATGTTGCAGTAGTTAGGTGGCTATCCTAACAGCACACAGAACATTGTATTTTGGCAAACAAACTCGTCGTTGGTCAAAGGAAAATCGGAAAATCATATTTTTTTCAGTCTTTATTCGATTTTGTTCTTTCTGGTTAATATTTCTTTCTGATGTCTAGGGGTAATATAACAACGCCTCCCAAAAGTAATCACTTACAAACATTATTCTGAGGCAGAATGATTTATATTTTACACGATTATAATTGCGTAGCGAATAATGACCATGAAAATAGAAAACATTACCCAAGACGATTAGTTCGGCGCTGAAATTTTTTCCGCCTGGTTCTTCGCAAAAGTATTTTCCAGCAACCGCCATAGAGGCATTCATTGAGAGATCATACTTTCCTCTGGTAGTTTTATTAAAGTCATAAATATGACTGAAGTCTCGTGTTATTTTATTTCCAGTGAAAATTATAACAGGTGTAGACTCTGTTGGAGGGCTTTCGGTTTTTTTCCATATAATTATGTTTGTATTGTTTGTTTGGCATTCCATGAAGACCTCTTGGCCTTCGAGTACAGCTTTGTTCTTTGGCGGAAGAATAATTTCTCCACGACATTCTCGCCCTTCAATAGCATTAAAGCATACTGTATGTTAAAAGGGAAAGATAATTTGAAGAAAATAAATTGAGATTATTTTCATTCATTAGTTGCTTCGACAATTCTACTTTTCCATTTGTTAACTTAGTCTAAATGGTTCCAACAGTTTAAATCCTATCTAATATCTATATATAAAATCTAAATTAAATCGCTGTTTTGAATAAGGCTTAGAGCGGCCATATTTAAAATGCTTTGATTGTACTCCCAATTGTATGGTTCCTTTTGTTACTGAATACGCTTCATTTGAGGAATTTTTCGTTCGACTCATGTAATTAGGTCACGATGGGCTAATTTTAAACGAGAATAGTAACAACGAGTGGCTTGATCGAAGGCAATTGATGATTTTCATATTACCCAGGCATTCTTTTCAAACAATCGTCCTGACAAATTTTAAATTGACAATAGCGGCACAATTAGAACTTACCCAGTTCCGTTAATATGCTGATTCCTAAGATAATAATCGCATAATCAGTATGTCGACGCAAGAGCCTTAGATACATGTTCAACCAAGTTCATCTTCCTTTCTACCTCAGTCAAATAGTAAATCTGGTAGCGATAAGTTTATGATAAACAGTAGATTTCGAGATGCGGTGATTGGACTGGCGCTATAAATTATTAGTCAATTATGAATAAACATGAGAATACGAGTCTAATAGGAAATAAGCACAATATCAGCGCCTGTGCCTAATACTTTCTCTTTTGAGAAACGCATCTATAAATAAGCTGAGAACGCGTGATTACGTTATATATACACACACACGCACACACACACATATCTTATTATATAATTCTCGATGTCTGTCCGTCCGTCCGTCCGCAACACGGCGGGTATTGCAAGACGCTGTTGTCATTGACAACCAAATATTGTTTAATCAAACCGGAGCGTTTAACGAAGCGTCTTAATTGCAGCTTAAACCCCCCGTCCCCCTTCCCTCAGCCCATCCCTCTCCCTATCGCCCAGGCCCCAACCTATTCCTGCCCCGGCCCCAAACCCCTTTTTTCCCTTCCCTTTCTCCATCCCCTTCCCTCTCCCCATCCTCCCAATCGACCCCCAACCCCCCGTTCCTTTCCGTCTCCCCAACCCTTTTCCCTCTCCCCATTCCTCTCCCAATCGCCTCGGCCCCAACCCATTCCGGCCCAGGCCCCAAACCCCCGTTCCTCTTTCCTCTCCCCATCTCTTTTCCCTCTCCTCATCCCTCTCCCAATCACCCCGGCCCCAACACATTCCGGCCCCGGCCCCAAACTCCCGTTCCCCTTCCTCTCACCATCTCTTTTCCCTCTCCTCATCCCTCTCCCAATCTCCCCGGGCCCAACCCATTCCAGCCCCAAGCCATTCCTGCCCGGCCCTAAACTTCCGTTCCCCTTCCCTCTCCCTATCCCCTTCCAACTACCCATCCCTCTCCCAATCGCCCAGGCCCCAACCCATCAGCGCTCCGCCCTACCCCACCGGCCCCAAACCCCGTTTCCAAACCTACACAACGCTGCTCCGAAAACCCGTACAACCCACCTTCCTCCTCCCAAACCTCCCTTCCCTCTCCCAATGCCCTGCCCCCCATTATTATATATATATTTATTCATTCCTAGCCTCAATACCTATTTTTTATATTTAACCCCTCAAGTGGGGATTAAATTTTCAGACGTCGTCACCATACTGGGGATTTAATTTTTGGAAAAGCGTTCTCAGAAATGATTGCTGTAACGTTTTAAATTTGCTATATCTCATGCTATATAGGAGCTAAAAAGATGAGGTTTGCACCATTGTTTACATTGTTTATTCCTCTTTCTAACCGTCTGTGCAAAACAAAAAAATTTGGGGATAGAGTCCACTTTACGGCCTAAAATATCACCCTTTCCTCCCGAAAATTTTTTAAAACCTCCTAGCAAAATATTTTCAGCGGTAACCTCCCTTTGGTCAGCGGCAAAGTTGTAAAGGGATGTCAGTGGAACAAAATAAACCAAAAAGTTTGAAAATCGGTTGACATTTGGCAAAGATCTACGAATTCTAACCCGATGACCCCAATATTTGAACATAAGTATTATATCGGTGAATTTCGCGAAAGTTTTGAATTCTGAGAAAATTTCCAAATTTTTTTGAATTTTCTATATCTCAGGCTGTATAAGAGCTAAGAAGACGAGGTTTGCACCATTGTTTAGCTATTTTATCCCTCTTTCTAACCCTCTGTGCAAAACAAAAAAAGTCCAGCGTTCACGAGCTTTCCGACAATCAAGTGAGAATGAGTAGCAGGCTGTTGCTCGGCGTGAAAAATCAGCACAGCAAACAAGAGAATCAAGCACTGCATGTCGTTCGACCCTGCCAAATCATTACACTAACGTTGACTATCAAGTTTCAGAAAATTCACGCGAATGGGCGTTAACTCGGTTGAAAAAAAAGGCGGCGAGTTAAGGACAATCAATTGCGCAAAATGCTATTGCATTTGCGCAAAATCGGGTGGTAAAACAGCCAATCTCCCCCGTCATAAAATGCTATTGCATTTGCGCAAAATCGGGTGGTAGAACAGCCAATCTCCCCCGTCATTTTTGACGGGTAAATACCTAGTTACACATAAAACTTTTAAAAATTGAAAATGTAGAGTGAATGCGTAGATTAGCATTTAAAATTTTTCTTATATGCTCACTGGGTGGTCATTTCCTCCACCACAGGGGTTTGCACGCCATAACGGAACCTACGAGTACGGTTTGGGCCTACGATTCTATTGGGATTTGGTCTCCCATGGGAGATGCGCCCCCAGAGCTACCTGCGGTCCCTTTTGGGCATACGGTTCCTTTTGGGCTTACTGCCCCAAAGGGGCTTTGCCTCCCACTGAAGGCTGAGACTTTTTCCCCGAGAGGCTATGCCCCAGTCTAGTGACCTGAAACTGGTTAAGAACAATTTCTCTCAGTTAGGGTCTGTAAGCATTCCGTCAATGCCTTATCCACTTTTTCCAACAATAATCCGATTCGATTTCCTTAATGCACTGTAATTGAGAATTTCGTCTATCTTAAAGTTGAAAGTAATTTTTTTCTCAGAGAAAGAAATTCCGGCTGCTTTAGCCTACCCTCTGTTTCTGAATATTGGATTGTAATAGCGTAAGAAGGGATTGAGTTATTGGTATTACATGCAACTTCCTGAACACGTTGAAACAGATCAGATAAATGGCGGCGTGGATGAATGTTTACACAACTAACTTGATAAACAAGGACCTGTTAAAATCACTTTTATTCTTCAGGCCCCGGGTGTGATAAGTAAACTCTCTATGTTAGCCAACTAGATAAAGATCAATCGGTACAATGTTATGATTCACGAGGATGTCCAATCAAACGAGTTGCAATTAAAATGATCTAAGCGACAAGCTCAAGCATATTTTTAGAATCGGTTCGCATTGCACTTATCAAAATATCAACATAAACTAATAGCAGAGGCGTCGTGCAATGGTGGCTAGGGGAGTCTACAGACTCCCCACTTTTTGAGCAACAGAATTTTTTACATGTTATTAATAACTTTTTTATACTTTACATAAATTATAATAAAAAATAAAAAAATAATTTAGTTAGATACTTAGAAATAAACAGGTTTTATAAGGCAGTGAAACAGACTAATATGAGTCAACTTCCTGTTTACTCACGGTTTTTTTGGATACAATATTTATTTGGTCTTTTTATAGACTGATTTAGACTCCCCTTATTTTTTGATGCACTACGCCACTGACTAATAGGCTCTTTACAAACCCAGAGAAAAATATGCTGAGAAATGAAGGAGATGAGGGATCCAATTTCAATACTTGGTGGTCCATATTCTCCCGCTTAAAGAAGATGGAAAGCATTCTTCCAGTTCTCGTGGAATCTTCCAAGTGGACGGATATAGGCCTAGTCATCTGTCATTGATGCGCGCACAGAAATGTCCATGGGTTGGGTTGGGTTGGATTGGGTTGGGTCAGACTTTACCATAATAATGGTGGGTTGGGTTGGGTTGGGGTCAGAAAATAAGTCATGGCTGTACTGTATTACGGTGGGTTTGGTTGGATTGGGTCAAGTAACTCTATTACCGGAATGGGTTGGGTTGGAGATTTTGTGGGTTGGGTTGGATTGGGTTCTAAAAAATTGACCCGTGGACAACTCTGTGCGCGCATAATCGTAGCAAGCTGCTCTCAAGCCAGACTCATCTAATCGCTTTAGAAAACTAGGGTGTCGTCTAAAAATTACACATCAGCGGCTTTGTGTCAGGCCAATATATGTGCAACATGAAACTTTGCTCAGATGACGATCATTCGTCAGGTCTCTGAAGCTTTTCGTTCGGTACATGCAGGAAGCACAACATTTGTTCTTAACTGTGATACATTCTCTTCTAAACAATGCAAATCGCTTTTTGCACGCTGGCTAAAGTAGGGAAGAGAAAAGGCCGGGAAAATATTTGTCTTTCTATGATCTCCGCGTGGTACCTTAAAACTTCTAAAATACGTGATTGCATCTGTTACCATCCTAACTTTTGCTGCAACATATAACGTGTCACCCTATTGCAGTCATAACCCGCATCTTTACTACTAGGCATACAACATATGATTTTTGCAAGTAATATGGCACTGTTAATACACCCGCTCATTAGTCTCTATATAATTGAATCAGACCGCCATCATCCCGATATTCTATCATTGTTTCTCAAAAAATACACGTAGTATTTCCCTAAACTCTCTTCCTCCTGTTCTCGGTGGTCGTCGGTGTCAAACAACTTGAAACAAGACATACCGTAGTCCTCAGTTGTTGACGTTTCCCTGTCACTTCCTGGACCGTCACTTCCTGGACCGTCACTTCCTGGACCGTCACTTCCTGGACCGTCACTTCCTGGACCGTCACTTCCTGGACCGTCATTGTAAATGGAAGTAAATAGGTAGATAGGTAGGTAGGTAGGTTGGGGGCTGTCCATTGTGTCAACAATTTTTGGGTAGTTTTTGACCCCTCCGCCCAGTGTAGGTGGTAAAAAATGACCGTAACCGTAATCCAACGATTCAAAATTTGAATAGTTCTAGTCTGCGTCACTGGTCCACTGCTTACTCAAACCATTGTAAGGAAGTAAGTAAAATATCTTGAATTTCTATATTATATATTCTAGGTAAGTAATTCTAAGT
The DNA here is from genome assembly GCA_018105865.1 of Metaphire vulgaris. Lineage (NCBI taxonomy): Eukaryota > Metazoa > Annelida > Clitellata > Crassiclitellata > Megascolecidae > Metaphire > Metaphire vulgaris. Next base: position 130,560 of record JACLAT010000061.1, read on the forward strand.
ATTATTGCAGATCACAACGATTTGTATATCATAGTGTATACACTTGTTTACATACACATAACAGATAGAACATTAGGAACGGTCCAGGAAGTGACGGTCCAGGAAGTGACGGTCCAGGAAGTGACGGGACACCGTTGTTGACATATAAATGTATGTTCTGACTAGGGTGCAATTCGTATCAATCTCAAGTCGTAACATGATCGACATATTCTTATCGCTTGCATTAATATTGTCTTTCCTTCTTGGAAACAGAGAAACCCCTGTTAATCTCAGGTTAAATAAACTGCACGGTGCGCATGCCATAAATAACATAAAAATATTTTCATAGTCCTTATTGCAGGAAGTAAATGTAATTTTGCTAATTACAACTGTATCGCATGACAAAATTATCTGATTGAACTAATGATATCACAAAATGGCCATATGGCAGGAAAAATGCTTGATATTGTGGCGAACCTGACCTCGTGTACTAATTTTCCAAAATGGCTGACGCCCGGCCAGTGGCCACTACACAGGATCAGATCTCTCAATTAAGGCGTGTGGGTGGTCGACTTAGCTGTTGGGCTAAGGTTTTACTATTAGATGACTGATTCCTTCTCTCTATTGGACCTTACTTCTTCTATCCCAGGCGCTACCTTGTCTTCTCCTATCTCAGGTAATACCTCGCTTTCTCTTACCTCAGATGCTACCTCGCTGTTTCTTATCTCAGGTACTACCTCGACTTCTCGGGTACTACCTCGCTCTTTGCTACTTCAGGTACTACCTCGTTATATTGGCCGACTCAGGTACTACCTCCAATAGTCCAATTCTTCTAAATCCTAACGTCGCACCGCGATTTATCTTTCGTGGGGCCTGCCCGCCCCTTGGGGACCGCTGACGCAGTAGATTAAACACTTCCCTAGCAGAAATGTAGTACCTGATCCAATTAAGGACGGCACATCTACCTATTTGGTACTCCGAAGCAAAACTCAGTCTACCGGCTCTTTACCTGTCTATAGGACCTCTATTTATAGGGCTCCACACTACCTTAAAGGAGGGGTGCTAAACTTCAACTAACTATCGGGCTCTAACTCAATGACGCCTAGCGCCACCCACTGACTAATCTACGCTTAACCTCCCTAGACTTTTTGCCTACTTCTCAGGCAAATATTATTACTAAGGAACCTCATTAATTATTTAGTTGGTTAGTTAGTTAGTTATTACTTATTAAGCCAATTTATATAGCGCTATAGTCATAGCAGGCCAAGATCAAGAGCGCTTTACACATTGCACTTAAATGAGATACACTGAACAAGTGAGTCTTTAGTCTGGTAGCGAACATTTCAAGACTAGTCGCGTTGGTCACAATGTCGGGCAGCGAATTCCAGAGGAGGGGATTCCCCCGGGTGAAAGACCTCTCCCCAAATTTCACTGTCTTAGACGAAGGGGGTACAACTAATTTAGTATCATTAATTTATTCACTTTATTAACTATCTACCTTACCATCAGAGCCATCTGGCGACTACTAGATAAACTACTTTTATACTTTACTATGGAGACTCAGGTTCATCTATCTTAGTTATTATAATAATTTCGCCACAATATGCAAGTGCTCAAGAAGTTAAAGAAAATCGTGATCTTTCATTTTTATCTAATTGACCAACGGAAGGATTGTCATGACTTCCCTGTGTAGGCTACTGTATCTTCGATGTTGATGCCTAAAGCTCGTTTAAATCAAATTTCCGTGTGTTCGTTGGCCTGAAAATTGGGACTGTCTTTTTCGTTCGAGTATGGTTCGGATCAATAAGTTAATAAAATCGAAACGCAGATCAAAGTGCATCTGAAATAAGCTGAGCCATTTTTTTTGCTCACGCCACTTTAGGGATAATGTTTTGTTAGTGACTCATATAAATAATATTTGGCAGATTTTTGATTTGAAATTGCCAGCTTGAAGCTCTGGATTATCCTGATTTTAATTTTTAAAAAGGCTTTACTTGCTAGAGTGCGTATTTCGATACTATAGTTTAATTGCTTAAATTCACGCTTCTCGTATCATGATAAATTAGGGATTACTGGATAGATCGTCAACCGCTTGCATAGCAATTAATCAAGTTGACGTTTTTAATTAACTTTTGTCAATTATACTGTAAAGAGTATTCTCATGGTCATTAATCTTAGAAATTCGCGTTCGTTGTAAAGACGCAAATGTGTGCTTAAGATCTATATGTTAGCATTCATCATATATCACGTTTGTTTACTTAAAATGTCAGATAATTTAGAAATCAGTTCTCTCTAATCTTTAACATATATGCTGCCATGCTAAACAATGGTACATTGTCTCACAAATTGTTGCCATTTATAGCCTACTTAGAAAATTTTGGGTCAGCGCAGCCAAGGGGGGTTGATCCTCAAAACCACGACCGAAAATAAAAAATGTATGGAAACACATTTTTTAAATTTCGTCGGCAGCTACTACCCGGGAAAATGTATTGCTACAAAATTTGGACCGCCGATAAAAAAGCTAACTAGCTATCAACGACCTTAGCAGGCCTGCTATCAACGCTCCTTTTACACATTGTATGCAGCTGTGATGTAGCTGTACTGCGGTAATGTGCTGCGGTTTTTATCATATCACATGATTTATGTGCTTGCTAAAAATGCTCGTTAGCAAGCACATAAATCATGTGATATGATAAAAACTGCAGCACTGATATCATGGGCAGAAAATTTATCTGTCCATTACAGCTTTTATATAATAATTGGGCTAACAGTCCTGCAACTATACTAGCATAATATCTAAACGTACAGATCCTTCATTGGCGACATATGCAATCTCCATTTCAATGTGAGAACTGTTAGATTAGGCCTAATTATCAGTGTATGTTCACATGAATAGAATTATAATTTGTTAGTGCAGGAAGTAAATTGACGTAGGACCTATTATAATGTGTTTTGAATGTATCTGAACCGAAAAAGATTTAATAGATACGAGTTTCTATAAATAAGTCAGAGTACATTGAGCAAGCTTAGCATTGACTTCACATTAGTTGGTCCATTAAGGTTTGGAGTAAGATACTACAATCTTATACTTGCAATAGATAACCAGTGCAATCATGTTTTGGTGTGTGTTCGTACCTGCCTATTATGCTCTATTTCTAAGCGTAATTTCAGTGGCTGGGCAATGTACGATTCCCAATTGTGCCGCTTCCGTCTCAGGATCGGGAGAAAGTCTTCTGGAAAGTCTTAAGGAACACGGCCAAAGAATGAGGTCCATGTTTCTAAACCTTTCTTCCAGATTCGACGTTCAACAAACTTCAAATATTGACCTCATTAGCCAATGGAAAGAACAGATGCAGTTATTGCATATGATGCATCAAAACCTATCTTCTACACTTCAAGCTGTAAAGAAAAGTTTCGACGAGAAATTCCAGCTGATGAACGAACAGCTTGCTTCGAGACTTGGTTTGACGAATAGTCGAGTGGTCAGCGCCTCTGAAGCCGCAAACGAAAAAGTGAATGAAAAACTGAATGTCATATTTGATCAGGTCAACGAAAACCTTCAGTACATAGGATCTCAAGGTGAGCAAATTAATTGTTTTCTGTTAGTTAGTTCGCGAAGTAAGGGTTGACCACTGCGCTGCCTCGAAACCATGTCCATGACGCATGAGAAGGGCACGTTGCCAGAGATAGGTGAGAGGAGTATTGTTGTCCTGTCGGAGTTGGTCTACCCATCTCTTCTTTGGCCGACCTCGGGGGGACGCTTCTAAGAGAGGTCAGGACGACGACCAGTTGACCGAACGACATGAGTGTGGAGGATTTGGTGAACGGTCACATCCTCATCGAGCTCAGAGCGACATGACCGAGGAGGGCGAGACGACGCTTGGAGAGTAGTTCGTTCAGCGGTGGTACTGCTGCACGTCTGAGGGCTTCGTAATTCGTAATGACGTCGTGCCGGCGGATGCCCAAAATGATCCGCATGCGCATAATGTGGAAGGCTTTCAGCGCTCCCAGGTCTTCATAAAGTGAGCCCAGTGGCGTGCAGAGAGTGGTGGGCGCCCGGGGTCAAACATTTTTGGCGCCCCCTCCCCCATTTGTCTGATCTGATGGTTGACGAGAAGGTCGCCGCTCTTATTTTGAAATCTTTCTGGGCCATGTTGCACAATTGCCATCTTCAGCCTATCTGGAACTGGCGAACTGGTTTTTTCAAGTAACCAAAATTGTTCAGTTGCAAATATTTACTTACATCCTCCAACTAGCTTTCGTTACATTTTTCGTAGGAACCTCCATCGTAACGAAGCATTGAAAACGTCTCTGACTTAGCAGAAGTTGTAGCATGCTCAGATCGGATCGATTCCGTGTCGTAAGAATTTTCCATGTCCGTATCCACATCTAGCACACCATCTTGCACTTCCTCATACTCCCCTGCTTCTTCCTTGGTTCTCCTTATTCCTGGACATAATTCCCTTTTGTCGACTATCTTCTTTCCGGGTCCACTTTTTTGTACCTGGATTGCGCTCCGCTCGGTCTCACTCTTGTCGTTTCAGACATATCGTCCATCGTCCGTAAACTCTGTAGGCTATTCATAATATACTTATACAAATAATTATACTTACAAACCACAGGACTGCATTCAGCGATGCCAGTGCTGGGCTTTTTTCCCCAGATCTGGGCTTTTCGGACCTCGTCTGGGGAGCTGGGCTTTTTTGCTGAAATCTGGGCTTTTTAAAAAAGTTCTTGAAAATGCATTTGTTTTAGTGAATCTCAGTCATTTCCGTTGAGCCGTTGTCTCAATTTGCCTGAGCTTGTCTCAAGTTCTCAAATCTCAAGTGTCTGTGACCTAAGTCACCTAACTGACGTTGACACGTTGTCCGTTGGACCTGTCACCTGCAGGGCTGCAGGGCGTTAATGGAGGGTGGCTACAGGGCCTTAATGGAGTGTTGCTAAGTAAAGGGTTTGGGTCACATACCGGTTTGCTGGATTTTTGTATCGGATTACCTGAGGAATGTAGTGAATCTAGTGATGAGTTGATGACTTGATGATCTAGTTTATTGTATCTGCTGCTGATGGGCAGTGGTGACTGCTCCTGACACTGTGCTACCGAGTACCAACTCTAGTTCGAGGGGTGGGGGTGGGGCGAAGACAGGAACGAGGCGGGAATGATTAGGACTTACCGGTGACTGTTCCAGTGTCCAGACTGTTAAGCCTACCTAGCCCTAACCCAAACTGCCAATAGCAATGCATTATGAAGATTGAACATTTTACACATGTGATGTAACTGATGTTACATGAATACATGATATTATATCACTGACAGTCTGACACTTTTTCAATTTCCAGAGTTCGTTTCTAACTTTCTCATATGATTAGGCCTATATTACGCTGTTATTCGAATATTTCAGTTTAATTGAGTCTATAATTTTGATTGTTAAATAAATACATAGACCGACAGTACATTTTTAATGATTTTTATATAGCAGTGAGTCCCAGTGACGAAAGATTAGAGTCTGTTTTGCAAATCTGGGCTTTTCTGGGCTTTTTTAAAGACGCCATCTGGGCTTTTTTCAAAAAGTTGACTGGCATCGCTGACTGCATTAGAACTAAATTTCACTAAAGAGCATGCATTGTGGTGTTGCTTTCTGATACTTAGATACTAGATTTTATATTAAATTTTAACCAGATTTATGGACTTATTCTGAATCTTTGTCGGCTGTATTTTTTACCGGTTTCAGTCGAATCCTGTTGCTTGGGCCTATCGGCACCGGTCCTATCAAAAACAATATTAAATGATACAAAAGAGACACTGATATATCGAACTCGCTCATTTCAAAATCTAGCATATATAGAAGCTGTCAGTCCCTGTCGATCAGAAGCCTGTCGGATATATCAAAGCTACACGGTGCCTTTCGCTTCGATTTAACTGGATTATAATGTAAATATGACTTTGATCGACGGCATTTTTTTTTACATAGCATCAGGCTATTAGCATCATGACACCCCTGTCACTACACCTCTTCCCAGGTGTGGTATTGGCTATCGCCAAAACAGACTGCACGATGTTTAAACTATTCATTTGGAATTCTAAAGGGGAAAATTCACCTCTGGAAATTGAAACTGGAGCATTATAACTGACTCCACATAGGCTAAATTAGAATGGACCGTATGAAAACGGAAAAGGTGACAACGGGAATCACATTTTTACTTGTATTTTCTTTTTTCCGAGGGTCAGGCATTGAACCTCGCCGGGCCGCCACCATCCCCGCCTATTTCTATTCCATTTGGGTCCAAGGACTCCTGATGAAAAAATGGACATTGACACCCCTGCAATTATACCCCCGAACGTAAACTCCTGGGTAATAGCCTGGTTTCGCTCACCTCATCCTTAAATCTAGACCTCCTGGAAGCAGATACACTGTACAATGGAAACTTTAATTCAGAGGCGGAATTAGTGGAGCAGGGGGTTACAGATGTCCAGATGTCCCAGGGCGCCGAGTTGGGGACGCCAAAAATTGGTTTAAGGCAGAAAGTTTCGCTCGCTACGGGTGATGACCTTTTTTCGCTTGTCAGGGTGCTCGCGACCTTGAATGAAGAATGAAGGGGCTCCAAAATGGAAAGAGTGGCGCCCTTTATGGCTTCTTAGGGTTTTCGTCAACTGAGGGGGCGCCATCATTATGTTTTGTCCCCGGGCGCCGGATCCGCCACTGCTTTAATTACTTGACTTTGTTTACACAATCAATCAGTCAAATTCTCCGCCAGCCGAGCGCTGATATCTTGATGGCCTCCGACAGACTCTGCGGTAGGCCAAGACCGACCCCATTAGGCTTAATTGTGAAGTTTCGCTTTGTCTAGTGACATCGCTTGAATGTCAAGAAACGAAAGCAAACGGCCTTTCACATGTGGCTCAAATCTACAGATATAACTTATTATTTTAAAATTTTGTTTATGTAGATCTAAATATTGGAGCATAAAAGTAAAATTTTAGATGACACAACGGCAGTAATAAAATGTGGTACAAAAGTTTTAACGAGCAAAAAATTGTCAAGTCAATTTTTACGCCCCCTCTGGTCTGCGCCCGGGACCACCGTCCTACCCGCCACTCCTCTGCACGCCATTGAGTGAGGTTCAAGTTTCCGCTGGATTCAGAAGACGGACAGAATGAGTGCACGACGCATGAGGATTGTCGAGGGCTCGCGGCGAAATGTTGCTAAATGAGACAAGATTGATCAGATTTTAGTACTAATCTTTAATTTCACTAAAGTTCCATCCAACATAAAAACCGGAAGAGACGACGCCCACCGGTCCCGAAGCCACCTAGCGATTTAACAGTGATTCAGCATAAGTAAGTAAGTAAGTAAGTAATATATAATCAATATCATCATACAGGCAACATACGTAAGTAAGTAAACCCCACAAGAAGAGGATCTCAGAACAGGATCTTGAGATCGATTGATAGTCGTTTATCTTTCCAGATCGTGCTCAATGAGAATAAGGATGCGAATGATAGGCCGATGAGGCACTTTACGTCCTCTATTTTTTTACGAAAAGCTTAAACGCTTGAAATACCAAGTTGTGCAAAGCAATCACATAATTCTATAAAGTACTTCCGAATGCTCGATACTTGTTATACGATGTTTCACAATTGCGCCAAAATAGGCACCCCAATAGGAACAACTTGCAAACTATGTTTACTTTTATGCAGCCGAAAACATGCGTGTGAAGAGAGAGCTTTGCTTTCATTATGGATTTGAATCCATTCCACGTTTTAAGTCAAACTATGAGATAGTTTCATGCTTTGCTTAGAGTGTCAATTTATTCACAGTTTATTTACAAGCGCAGTAGCCTAAGTTTACTGTGCTCTAAAATGATTTTCTTGTCACATTCACAGATAACTGCCGAAATAATCCAGCTGTGTGCGACTGTTCTGAAATCAAGAAGAACGGTCAAACTATGAGTGGAGTCTATCGCATCTACGTCGTTCATCAAAATAAGCGATTTTATGCCACCGCATACTGCGATATGATAACAACAAACGGCGGATGGACTGTAAGTCAATTGAAAACATCAGTATTCACGTACTTAATTCATTCTTTGTTAAAATAGCAGATGAAATGCTAACACGTTTACACAGATTAACGGAAATGTCGCGCTACGGAAAACGGGAATAATCGAGAGTTCTGTATCAATTCAGTACGCTATACAGTTTTTGAAATACTACAGTAGACAGAATGCTGATGCATATTTGGCACAATATCTGGGTTCGGACCCGTTCGGTAAACTTACATTGGAGCGCTCAATGAGGTCCTGTTTGCATTGAACCTGCGCGAAAGACATGTTTGGCCCAGTCAATATCTAAGGTCAAATTCCCAAGATTGTCCATGAGACAGCTTTTTCTGTCCCATTCCCATGCCATCCCATCCCATGGCAAGTATGCCCTTCCCATCCTATCCCATCCCATCGTCCCATGGGATTCCCATTATAATATTAATATGAAATATTAATCATATGTAATACTGTAGCGAAATTGATAATAGCCAGTATGAGATCCAATAATAAAATATAAGATAGTTAATAAGGTAATCGATAGATGGCGCTTATGGCCAGTTAGGTAGTTTAAATAAGGAATAAATTAATAATAATGATGATTAAGGACCGTTAATAATAATAACTTTATAATAAATAGGTGAAAGGCCTAGGGAAGTTAGGCATAGAATATCCAGTAGAAGGCGCTAGGTATTGTCGAGTTATAGCCCGATAGGTAGTTGCAGTTTAGCACACCTCTTTAAAGAGTCCTATAAATAGAGGTCCCTTAGTTGGCCACGGGGCTGGTACACTGAGTTTTGACTTGGAAGTGCCGAATAGGTGGAGGTACCTTCGAGGTACTACATTTCCGCTAGGAAAGTGGCCATCCACCGCGGAAGCGGTTCCCAAGGGGCAGGGTTGTGCCCCGTCAAAAGATAAGACCGCGGCGCGTTAGGAGAATGAAGGGGCCCGTGGAAGGTCCGATAGATCCCTAGGTAGTACCTGAGGTAATACCTGAAGTAAGAGACAGAGAGGTAGTACCTAAAGTGGAAGAAGAGCGAGGTAGTACCAGGGAGAGCAAGAGCGAGGTAGTACCTGATAGAAGAGCGAGGTAGTACCTGAGAGAGCAAGAAGAGCGAGGTAGTACCTGAGAGATATAGCGAGGTAGTACCTGAACCAAGATATTGAAGTAATACATGAGAGGTAGAGAGAGATAGAGATAGAGAGAAGGAATCAGCCATATAATAATAAAATCTTAGCCAAAAAGCTAAGTCGAATACCCACCGCCTTAATTGAGAGAAAGATAATCCTGTTAGCGGCCGACGTCAGTCATCCTGGTAGATAAGTAAGAAGGTCGGTTCGCAACAATACAGTTCAAATTAAATTATGAATTTATGAAAGTTTAGGTTTAATATCTATTAAATAGAACTACATGTACAAAGGGACATGTAAAATGACAGAATTTATTAGCGATTAAATTTTATGTACCACCACAAAATATAGATGCAAATTTTATGAATAGATGATGAAAAAAGAAGGATAAAAAGCTTCAAAAAGGTTAAAAAAGTAAAAATTAAGAATAGATCTGTCCCATGAGTCACATGGGATGGGACGGAACAGTGCTGTCCCATCTCATCCCATGGGGCGAACCTCATGGGATTCACATGGGACGTCCCAGGACAAGCCTGCAAATTCCGACTTTCCGATAATAAAACGAGACGCGACGGCATGGCGGCAGAAGTATTTTTAGCGTCTGTGATCGTGGTTGATTCCCTGTGAATCTGTTGGGCTTTTCCATATTGGAGTCTTCACTAAATAAACCGTCTCGAGTAACTTCAGTGACGTCAGGCATTTCACATCGTCCCAGTTAGACATTTGGTTGTCATTGCACCAAAAGTATTCCAACTGCGATAGATGATCGATATTTTCCAGTTCTTTGACCTCGTTCTCTGCAGCGTCAAGTGACGATAACTTAACTAGTTTGTAGTTTGTCAAGTCTTTCTAGTTTCCGAATTCCACTGAGGCTGAGGCTTAGTTCATTCAAGCTGACCAAAGTTCCGGGTCACTCTAATACGATTGCTCTGAAAAGAACGACGCTATTAGTGAGTGAGTGTGTGTGTGTGTGTGAGAGAGAGAGAGAGAGAGAGAGAGAGAGAGAGAGAGAGAGAGAGAGAGAGAGAGAGAGAGAGGATAGGTTCTCAATCTCTATTATCTTGTTCTTCCCTATGAATAAATTCTCCAGAACAGTCGACGTTTCAAAGTTTTCAATTTCAAGACATTGCGGATAAACGCATTTGTATACAGTCATAGTGTTCTAACGTGCCAACTTCCGGTTTTATCTTTATTTGAGGTCCGTTTGTAGTAGAAGGCATAAGTCTAATGCTAATGCAAAATAATGAATATCCCTACAACAATCTGACCTAAGATGACATCTTAGGTGACATCTTAGAGCGACAGCACAGCGCTCCGCAAAGCAGAGCGCTGTGCTCGTCGCGCGCCTCCCGCTGAGGCCGCGGCATCTGTCCTCGACTGGACCACGCAGCGCAAAGCCTACAGACGGCTACTAAGCCGGAAGAGGGAGGCCTTTTGGTGTCGCAAGGTGGAAACCGAGCGTACAACACCGCGTCGACTCTGGCAATCGCTTGACACGCTCCTGGGTCGGGGGCGGACGCCTCTGCCGGAATCACTCACGGCTGAACAATTCGCTGAATTCTTCCGTGAGAAGGTGTCCGGTGTATGGACAGCCACTTCGGAACATGATCCTCCCAACTTCTCCCCCGTTGGACCGGGCTGTTCTCTGAGCGTATTTCGTACTCTATCAGTAGAGGAAATCACTGCAGAGATACTAGCCCTGCCTGATAAGTGCTGCGCCAGCGACCCGCTCCCGACACGTCTCCTCAAGGAATGCTCCGACATCCTAGCGCCGTTCATCACGGAGCTCATCAACCGCTCGCTGCTGCTCGGTGAGGTGCCGCAGACGTTCAAAGCCGCCTTCGTCACTCCGCGGATTAAGCGACCCGGCCTAGACGCTTCAGACGTAGGATCCTACAGACCGATCTCGAATCTGTCTGTCCTGTCGAAGCTGCTTGAGCGGATAGTCTCCAGGCAGCTTACGGACTATCTTGCGTCCTCTGGCCTCTACCCTGAGCTGCAGTCCGCCTACCGTGCCTATCATTCCACGGAAACGGCAATCCTCAAAATCACCACAGACATCCTCCGTGAACTGGATGAGGGTAAACTGGCTGTCCTCATTCTTCTCGATCTTACGGCCGCTTTCGACACGGTGGATCACTCGATACTACTGCGTCGGCTTAATGTCTCGTACGGCATTGGTCATGTGGCCCTCAAATGGTTCCATTCATATCTCGATCGCCGTACTCAATGCGTGCGTTGTTCCAACTCCAGCACTCACCAATCACACGTCATCTGCGGTGTCCCGCAAGGATCGGTTCTTGGACCCATCCTGTTTACCCTATACGTGGCTGACCTGTTACGTCTCATCCGTCAACATGGGCTCCAAGGACACTTGTATGCGGATGACACCCAGATATACGGAGGCTGCTGGCCCTCGGAGACGCAGCAACTGCTTGAGCGTCTTACTCGGTGTCTGGATGAGATGGCAGACTGGCTGAAGTCTAACAGGCTTCAGCTCAATGTCGCCAAGACTGAGGTCCTCTGGCTCGCCACTGACCGGAATCAACAACAGCTGCCGCGTTCCTGTATCAGGATTAACGATCTCGAGCTACGTCCAGTCACATCCGTACGAAACTTGGGTATTTATCTCGACAGTGCAGCGACGATGAAGCTGCATGCAGCTAAGACCGTTGCAAGCTGCTTCGCCTCTCTCCGGCTGATCAAGAGTCTACGTCGGTCAGTCTCCCAAGCCGTCCTCAAGACGCTGGTCGTAGCTCTAGTCCTCACCAGACTAGACTATGGAAATGCCGTTCTCGCTGGATCGCCTGCCTATCTACTCGGTAGGCTGCAGTCAGTCCTGAATGGGGCTGCTCGCCTAATTCATCGGTCTGCGCGTTGCGAGCACGTCACTCCGCTACTTATTGATCTACACTGGCTGTCCGTGCCAGAGCGCATCAAGTTTAAACTATCAAGTCTCGTTTATCGCTGCCTGCACGGAACAGGACCGAACTATCTGGCGACCGAGTTGCGCAGCGTCTCGGATCTCGAAGGCCGTAGAAGACTAAGATCCTCTACCACAGCTGAACTGATTGTCCCTAGGACGCGTCTCGTCACTGTCGGTGATCGAACTTTTCCGGTAGCTGCTGCGCGAGCTTGGAACTCGCTTCCCGCTGACATCCAGGAGTCTCCATCACTCGACACATTCAAGAAACGCCTCAAGTCCTGGCTATTCAGAACTAGTTACTGTATTTAGTTATTTAGTTATGTAATGTGTTCGCGCAGTCTGTCGACTAGTCACCACATTAATCTTGACTTTACTTACTTACTTACTTACTATCTTGCAACTACGGCAATTTCGTAGAAATTGAACTACCAAATATAAAAACACGTTATTCGCGATAAAATGAAAACGCAACAAACGTTTGTGACATCTACGGATTACATCAAAAGCTTCAAAATTCAGCGTCGATCTTTTTGTAAAGCGACAACATTACTGTTTTACGCTGAGACTAGAGGCTTCACCAAACACAAAGCATACAAATCCTTAGAGTCCAGAATTCATTTTTATAATTTCTGTGCATATTTAGTCTAAATCTATGCACAATTTGTATAGCATTTCCCTAACCCTGACCTCAAATAAACAGACGATTCACTTCTGCTAAGACTGTTTTATAAATAAAAAATGCTGTTTCATAATCGTCCTGTCTTTGGACAAAAATCATTCCCCAATTTCTTTACTCATGAGTTACATGATCATACTTAATTTCGTTTTGGCTGATGATAGTTTTATTCCGCCCTCGACTCAAGTCCCAGACATCATAACAGCAGTATCTATATATATAATTCTCGATGTCTGTCTGTCCGACGGCAACACGGCAGGTATTGCAAGACGCTGTTGTCATTGACAACCAAATATTGTTTAATCAAACCGGAGCGTTTAACGAAGCGTCTTAATTGCAGCTTAAACCCCCGTCCCCTTTCCTCACCCCATACCTCTCCTAATCGCCCAGGCCCAACCCATTCCTGCCCCGGCCCCAAACCCCCTTTTCCTTCCCTAATCCATCTCCTTCCCTCTCCCCATCCTTCTCCCAATCGCCCCCCCCACCCAAACCCCCGTTCCCCTTCCGTCTTCCCAACCCTTTTCTCTCTCCCCATCCCTCTCCCAATCGCTCCCCCAAACCCCTGTTCTCCTTCCGTCTCCCCAACCCTTTTCCTCTCCCCATCCTCTCCCAATCGCCCTGGCCCCAACCCATTCGGGCCCAGGCCCCAAACCCCGTTCCTCTTTCCTCTCCCCATCTCTTTTCCCTCTCCTCATCCCTCTCCCAATCACCCTGGCCCCAACACATTCCGGCCCCGGCCCCAAACCCCGTTTTTCCCTTCCCTCCCCATCCCTTTTCCCTCTCCCATCCCTCTTCCAATCGCCTCGGATCCAACCCATTCCAGCCCCAACCCATTCCTGCCCCGGCCCTAAACCCCCGTTCCCCTTCCCTCTCCTTATCCCCTTCCAACTACCCATCTCTCTCCCAATCGCCCAGGCCCCAACCCATCAGCGCTCCGCCCTACCCCACCGGCCCCAAACCCGTTTCCAAACCTACACAACGCTGCTCCGAAAACCCGTACAACCCACTTTCCTCCTCCCAAATCTCCCTTCCCTCTCCCAATGCCCTGCCCCCGTTATTATATATATTTACTCTTTCCTAACCTCAAACCCTATTTTTTTAAATGTTACCCCTCAAGTGTGGATTAAATTTTCAGACGCTGTCACCGTACTGGGATTTAATTTTTGGAAAAGCGTTCTTCAGAAATGATTGCTGTAACGTTTTAAATATGCTATATCTCAGGCTATATAGGAGCTAAAAAGATGAGGTTTGCACCATTGTTTAGATTGTTTATTTCTCTTTCTAACCGTCCGTGCAAAACAAAAAATATGGGGGTAAAGTCCACTTTACGGCCTAAAATATCACCCTCTCCCCAAAATTTTTTAAAGCCCGCTAGCAAAATATTTTTCTGTGGTAACCCCACTTTGGTCAGCGACAAAGTTGTAAAGGGATGTCAGAGGAACAAAATAAACCAAAAATTTTGAAAATCGGTTGACATTTGGCAAAGATCTATCCGTTCTAACCCGATGACCCTGATGTTTGAACATAAGTATTATCTGTGAATTTCGTGAAAGCAGAGGCGTCATTTGGGGGGCTGTGTGCCCCCAAGGAAATGAAAATATTAATCTATAATGTATTAATATGTGCAACAACAAAAAAAACAGGGCCGTGGCCCCCCCGAAGGAAATGAAAACAATAATTTCTAATGTATTAATAACCTAAGAAGGGCCGACAAGCAAAAAAAAAAAAAAAAAAAAAAAAAAAAAAAAGGTCGTCAACTATTTTTTGGGTAATTGTAACGTAAAAAGAACTGACGAGCAAAAAAAAAAAAAAAAAAAAAGGTCGTCGACTTTTTTTTGAAACTCAAGTAACTCAGTCAAAAAATTAAAAAAAAATTAAAAAAATTAGAAAAGAAAATTTTACAAAATTTCTCGCCCCCCCCCAAGAAAAGTGTGAAATGACGCCACTGCGTGAAAGTTTTGAATTCTGAGAAAGTTTCCAATTTTTTTGAATTTGCTACATCTCAGGCTATATAAGAGCTAAGAAGATGAGATTTGCACCATTGTTTAGCTTTTTTATTCCTCTTTCTAACCGTCTGTGCAAAACAAAAAAGTCCAGCGTTCACGAGGTTTGCGACAATCAAGTGAGAATGAGTAGCAGGCTGTTGCTCGGGGTGAAAAGCAGCACAGCAAACAAGAGAATCAAGCACTGCATGTCGTTCGACACTGCCAAATCAGTACTCTTACCTTGACTATCAAGTTTCAGCAAATTCCTGCGAATGGGCGTTAACTCGGTTGAAGGAAAAGGCGGCGATTTAAAGAAATTAATTGCGCAAAATCCTATTGCATTCAGGGTCGGCGCTAAGGGGGTGTCCGCGGGTCCGGACCCACCCAGCCTCGGCAGGGGCACCAAGCAAATCGTTCAAATACGCAGAAAAATGTTGATTGGGGGTGAGGGGTAGTCTGAGCCGGCGGGTCCTGGCTGTGTAGATTGCATTAGACCCACCCAGTCAACAAATTACAAAACCCAGCGCCGCCTCTGATTGCATTTGCACAAAATTGGGTGGTAAAACAGCCAATCTCCCCCGTCATTTTTGACGGGTAAACACCTAGTTTAATTATAATTACGTTAGACCTTTAGGTGTTTTAATCAAAATAACTCGAATAACCTTTGACTCATCATTAATGAAATGCGTTATTGCTGAACAAAGAACTGCATTGGTTTCAAACCACAGGCTATTATGTTACTAAACAAGCATAGGCTATATTTTAAATTGCATGTAGGTCTTTCAAAGACGAAAAGATGGAAGTGTAGATTTTTACCGAGATTGGAAGGATTATGCATATGGTTTCGGAAATCCAAAAGGAGAATTTTGGTTAGGTATGTCTTACTTATATTAACCTATATAATTATGTATAGAATCAACGAAGACCCCGAATTTTATTTAGATATCAGTTTATTTAGATTTGAGGCCTCTAATGATGCACAAAGAAATTTTTGCAAGTAATAATTCCGACATAAAGGGGTATATATTATACTTGACCAAACAATTCCACAAATCAGTTTAAAACTGTGCCTTACATTTAAGGCATATGCTCCACATTTCTGAACCAATCACGTGAATTAAGTAATTCCATTTCCTGTGCGATCGTAATTAAATATAAAAATCATACTAATCAAGCCTAGCTTTTATTTTGAAACTCACTTAACTCAAAAATTTGCACAGGAAACAATTTTCTCCACCTTTTGACTTCAAAGAGGAGATACCGACTGAGAATTGATTTGGAAGATTTCGAAGGGGAAAATCGCTATGCAGAATATTCGACATTCAACATCAGTTCATCTGAGGACAAATACAGACTAACAGTCAGCGGATATACTGGAACAGCAGGTTATTCTGACTATTAGAAACCTTACCATTATCTGCGCATAATTAATAATTACTTCTTCAAATACAACTTTCAACTCGTAGGAATGATCCTCTTTATGGTATTGATGTACAGGTAAATTGATGCATGCGGTTATGCTAATGTTGTTCAGTATAATGTGTCGATACGGAATGTCAGGCTAAGGTGGTCTTCGTTTGTTCTTAGATTCCATTGAGTCAATCAGATGCAGGCCCCTTCAGAGGCTAAAGGAGGCCCAGGCCAGTTAGAATTTTGAGGCCTCTCTTAGCCTTCCCCAAAATAAAAATGTTGACAAGCAAAAAAAGGTAATCACCAATTTTGAGGACCCCAGGGTACCTTTCTAGCTTTCCCAAAATGCCAAAATTGTCGACAAGGAAAAAAGGGAGGCCCCGACAGATGGAGGCCCGGGCCAAATGGCCCCCCTGGCCCCCATCTGAATGGGCCTGATCAGAGCGATTTCATCTGTGATATCCCATGTTCTTTGAATAAAGAATTGTTTTATTGATTTCAGGAACTAGCCTTCTCGGGCACAATGGCCAACAATTCAGCACAAAAGACAATGATAATGACGCAGCATCTTCAAACTGCGCTGTCGATTATCGTGGAGCTTGGTGGTACCATAATTGTTATAATTCCAATCTCAACGGTCTCTATCTGCGTGGGCTGTATTCATCAAATGATTCATCAGTTGATGGTCGTGAAGGAATTAGGTGGATTGGGTGGTATGACACATATTATTCATTAAAGATGACGGAAATGAAAATCCTTCCATATTAAGTGTCGAAGCGATGACTCTCAACGTCAATCGGATTCCTTGCTATCCACGATGATTTAAGAAATTGATAAAAACATGATTTTTATTTAACACTAAGTCTTTGGAAAAAAAATTATTTCATGCAGTGATATGCTGTGCTTAACGGTATACATAGACCTATATTACACTGTATGTTCATGGGTTATATGAATCGTAGAATTGAACTATTATTGTCTGAGTCTAATGTTCAACTGCCTGCATCAGCGAACTTTAACTAGCGTTATCTTCTAATTGTACATTTGCTAGTGGATTATATTATGCATGAAATGTAGCTATATAACTAATTATAATATACAGTAAAATCAATGGAATAATCTTATACAACATACTTAGATATGCAGATGATACGGTAATAATCTTTGCAGAAAAAGGGGAAGATCTCCAACTCATAATTAACAAGCTAAATGACAAAAGCAAAGAATACGGGATGGAGATTAACAAAAATAAAACAAAAACGATGATAGTAAGCAAGCACAACAACGAGAAACACAACATCTCAATTGATAACACTAAGTTGGAATAAGTAAAGGAATATACATATCTGGGCAGTTTCATAACAGAAAACGGACGATGCACAAGAAATATAAATGCCAGAATTGCTATGGCCAAAGAAGTCTTTTGGAAACAGAAAGAACTACTAAGAAGAAACCTAGACCTAGCACTAAAACTACGAATCCTGAGATGCTATGTATACTCGGTTATCACATTCTCCTGCGAATGCTGGACTCTAACAAAGCAGTTGAAAAATAAAATACAGGCCTTTGAAATGTGGTGCTTCAGAAGAATCTTGAAAATTAGCCGGCAAGAGAGAATAACAAATGAAGAGGTACTAAAGAAAATTGGAGAAAAGAGACAACTCTTGACAGAAATCATTAGCAGGAAAACACAATATGCTGGACACATAATGCGTGTTTCAAGCACAAAACAAGCAAAAGTCCTCTTAAAGGGAAGATATGAAGGAAACAGGACCAGATGAAGACCCCGAAGAGAATGGCTGGAGGACGTTAAGGAACACATACAAGAAAAGAACTACGGAAGACTAAAAAGGATTGCTGAGGACAGAACGAAATGGAGACAACGCATGACCGTCAACCTTCAGATTGAAGATGACACATGATGATGATGATGAATATACAGTTTGACTGCAGATTTGAACATGGTTCGAATAAAATTTGCCCTTTGGATGTTGACTATTGCCTGACTGATAATATACCTTCCTCATAGCTATTTTAAGAAAGGATGAACGCCTAAGAATAAGGAGCTACTGTTGTGCTGCTTTCCAAGGCGCTATAGAAATCCACGAGATTTTACTTTACTTACTTTAGTCGCCGTTCTTAGCATTTTCCGACGTTATGCGCTTGGATTTTACGCCAATCGCGAGGACTGCGTTCCACTCGTCCGTTTTCCGACGAGTTTCTTGCCGTCCTCTTTTCCACGTCGTTTTGGAATGTTTTAAGTCGGTCGCCGCCGCCGCCGAGTGGATCGCCAATGTCCGCCATTAATATAGCCGCCGCGAGCAACTCAATGAGACCGCGGTTGACGGTCGTTCCAGACTTCGTTGGAACCTCCATCTTCGTCGGATTTGCCGATTTCGGTGACTGTCTTAACCCTCATTAGAACCTCCTAAAAGTGTAACGTTCCAGAACCTTGGGGTGTAAACGCACCCCAAATTTATTTATTTAGTTTTCAGCAAAAACAGTGCGTGAACTGTTCAAAATAGCTAAGTATCTACTAAATAGAGTCACTTCTGTCATAACTATTGACAGTAGTTGCATAATAACTTGTTTTATGTTCAGCACAGACAGCTTTTCCACAGGTGCTGCAGAATTTTCGCACTTTCCTGTCCCAACTTTGTGAACAGATGTAACAGCGACCCTGGCCAGATGCTGGGTTGTCTTCTGGTGCTCTCGTACACTCATTTGACAACTGTAACTTTACACTTACAGTAGCAATGGCGTCTCTGATGCTCTGGCGAATTGCTTGGCGTATTGAGACGACGACTTATCAGCGTGCCAACATACGACAAGCCCTGTCGGAGAAGTTCTTCAGCAAGTGCAATGCTGGTAAAAAAAAGTTGTCGCCAACTACATTACGTCCACTCCTGTACCATGGGGATACCATCGTTGTCACAACTCGTTCACCTTGATTGACTTCTCGTTCTTGACCTGGCTGTTTACCAAGACACACCTCTGCGTTTAGCGGATATGTTGTTGATCCATCATCGAACAATACATGTAGATCGCAATGCGTATGAATGGACCTTCAACGGATATTTAAGAGCGTTTGAAAATATCCCATCAGGTCTCAGGAAATTTTGAAAAGTCAAATGGGTGGCAAATACCCCATAGAGGCGCGAAGTTTAACTTAGATATAGGGGCCTATGTACTGTTTCCCTAGATCACGCACTGCTCTTACCCAACGTCGGGCTTTTGCAGCGACTGGACCCTCCCTCTGGAATGCTTTAAACCCATCCATTCGGGAATCACTTCTTACTCCCTCACTCTGCTCAATGCGAAAGCTAAAGTCTCATTACTTTACCCTGCGACTCCAAAACTAGGAGCGCCTCTGAGTGGAAATATAAGAGGCGCTATGCAAATGTCACATTACATTACTATTATTATTATTATTATTATTATTATTATTATTATTATTAATTTAATTTAATTTTATCGTCCGTTTCAAACACATAGGTGTTCATCGGGGACGCCTCAGACCACAAACCGCAGTGCTAATCGGCAGAGCAGACTGTAGCTGAGGAGGGTCGGTTCGGTCCAGGTCAAAAACCAAAAATCAGTCAGGACTATACCAAGACTTAAGAAGGAAATAAATAAGTTTTAAGGTGACGCCTAAAAATATCTAGAGAAGAGGCCATCCGAATATCAAGGGGAAGGGAGTTCCAAACATATGGAGATGCATAACTAAAGGCCCTACACCCAGATTTAGTGCGACGAAAGGGAATTTCAAGAAGGCATTTATTTGCAGACCTCGTGGATATATATATGGCTAATGATATAATAACATTTCTCGAAGATAAGTGGGATGCTGATTTCTTAGTATCTTAAATTATATATTACATCACTGGATGCCTTTAAAGAGCAAATTCATACGGATATATTATAAAATACAACTCGTTCAACATATAATCAATATTACTTTTTCGTGCGGAAAAACTGCAAATGTCCTCAAAAGATTTTCACACATCTATAGTCTATAGATTTTCCTTCTGACCTATAAATTGTTATACAATGTTTTGTTCATCAAAGAAGCGCACCATTATTGTGAAATTTTGTGGAATTTTACGTCTATTATTTTGAGTGTGACTTATTATTAATCTATAATATTAAGATCGTTATCTGTATGTCTGTTACCTTCAAGCGTTCTGATTGGTTGACTATTGCTAGACGGTTTAGACCGTTTAGTCCTTACGTCGCGATGCGTTGGTGGGCGAGCGTTGACTATTGGTAGACGGTTTAGACCGTTTAGTCCTTACGTCGCGATGCGTTCGTGGGCGAGCGTTGACTATTGGTAGACGGTTTAGACCGTTTAGTCCTTACGTCGCGATGCGTTGGTGGACGATGTTCGAAGACGACGTTGCTATTGGTAACAATTGTTCGTAGAACCGGTTTAGTCGAGTCATTGCAGCATCAGAGGGCTGGGCGTGCGACGACGTTGCTATTGGTAACAATTGTTCGCAGCAATTTTAACGTACATTTTAGCGTACACAAAAAATACGTGTACAGCGTCACAAATGGCCACAGTTGCGTGATTTTAACGTACATAGGCCTAATTATTACGTGGCGCAGAGCTTGGCTAGGTGGCGTATGTACAGTACATCATTGAAATGTTCTTCAGCATGAATTCAATGATTGGGTATTAGGTATAGGTATTGGATTAGTATTATCCTGCACTGCGAGCGAAGCGAGTCTCTTTCTAGTCTATAATATTAAAATCCTTATTCTGTATGTCTGTTACCTCCAAGCGTTCTCATTTGTTGACTATTTGTAGACAGTTTAGTCCTTACGTCGCGATGCGTTGGTGGGCGATGTTCGAAGACGACGTTGCTATTGGTAACAATTGTTCGTAGTTTAGCACGGTTTAGTCGAGTCATTGCAGCGTCAGAGGGGTGGGCGTGCGACGACGTTGCTATTGGTAACAATTGTTGTTACCAATTGCAACTTGAGGAAGTTGCCCAATTTTAACGTACATTTTAACGTACACAAAAAATACGTGTACAGCATCACAAATGGTCACAGTTGCGTGATTTTAACGTACATAGGCCTAATTATTACGTGGCGTAGAGCTTGCCTAGGTGGCGTATGTACAGTACATCATTGAAATGTTGTTCAGCATGAATTCAATGATTGGGTATTGGGTATAGGTATTGGATTAGTATTATCCTGCGCTGCGAGCGAAGCGAGCGAAGCGAGCATCTTTCATTATTATTATTATTATTATTATTATTATTATTATTATTATTATTATTATTATTATTATTATTATTATTATTATTATTATTATTATTATTATTATTATTATTATTATTATTATTATTATTATTATTATTATTATTATTATTATTTAAGCGCATAGCCTTTCGGCCGTTGCGATTGTACGCCATAACTGTCTATTTTGCACACATTGGAAGGCTTCTGACACTGGTAATCCACAGTCCCCATGGATTTGGTGAAGCCAAGTGATTGTTGGTCTGCCTCGTGGACGATTCTGTAGCGAAATCATTAATACCATATAAAAAGTTAGTTCAGTATGTAATCCCCAGGTGGCGCCATTAGCCATTAAGTAGTTGCAATAGATAAAACCATTAATAATACAATAGCCGGAGGCCCCATAATAATAATACGTGGGAGGTCGGTGGCCTAATATTATAGGAAGGCTGGCAGGCGAGGGTTAGATGGATAGCGCCAAGAGCCAGGAGTAGGACGGCTATGATTGGCTGGCGAGGTTAGCACACCCCACTCAAGCCTGTCCAAAACCGTATAAATAGCGATCCGAACAGTAGACAGGACCGATTGCCTAGGCGGCGTGTGTGGTGAAGAAGAGGTCCTGTGATAGAAAAGGTACATGGTACACGGTACATGGTACACGGTACACGAAGAGTGGTACACGGGTACACGAGAGTTAGGAAGGTACACGAAAAGAGAAGGGTACACGGGTACACGAGAGCCATAGAGTGTGAGGCGTATTAAGGGAAGAGAGGGAGAGACTGACGAATAGTCAGCCCTATATATATATATAGAGAGGGCTATATATATATATATATATATATATATATATATATATATATATAGGGCTATATATATATATATATATATATATATATATATATATATATATATAGCCTTTTTATAGGGCTATATATATATAGCCCTATATATATATATCTTTATATATATATATATATAAGATATATATCTCTCTTATATATATATATATATATATATATATATATATATATAAGAGAGAGAGAAAGCCTATGCCAAAAAGCTAGGTCGACCCCCACGCGTCCTTATGAATATTGATTACCCCTTTGTAGCCAGCCGGGCCTAGGCATCCTGGGAACGCTATAGTTAAGTAGAGAAGGCCTGGTTCGCCACAATTCCATCCTGAAATCCTAAAGTGTGACTACGAAAGATAATAAATTATATGCAAGCGCAAAAATCATCTAATTTTTGGCTCAACCCACTTGAACCCAGTTTGCCAAGTATTTGCACTTCTCTGACAGAATTGTCATTGCGAACCTATTGTGCTACTGAAATATAAAAAATGCATGCGGACAACATTCAGTGCCTTTCATTTTAGGTAGATCTTCACAAATTTAAGATTTCGAATGTAAGGATCACTTTACCACTACTTTACCACTATGAGCATATTGATGTTTGTGGTCGGGTGTACTTTAACGATGGCTGTTCTTGTATTTCTACTCTATCGTCGAAGAAATGGAAAAGGTAAAGTATTGGGTAAAACAATAACAGATACATGTAACTTAACGACAATTGAATGAGAAATTTTTGGCTACGTGAGAGAGAAGATATTAAGAAAACACCGCACACTTTATGATTATAACCAGTATTAGTAACTATGCCGCATGTGTGCATAGGTGCGTGAACTTTTCTATCACACTGTTTGTTTTTCAGTGCACGACAATACTTTTGATTTACTATTCTTCAGCATTCAAGCACGTAGATAGAATAGCAGAAGTACCATTTTAAATGCTGACTTCTGTCTAATGCTGATTTCGCTTAATCTTTTATGACTGCTTTTTGTTACTTCAAACAGCCTCAAATTACATGTATAATGTAACGCAATGTAAACAAATTATATGGCTACCCATTTTTTCGTTCAAAGATAATAAGCATACAGGTTTAGAAGTCACTTAGCAATAAGGTTAACCTTTGATCACCCTGGGGACTGGTAAAGACCGCTAGGACACAGAAACGAATTGATGGGGTCAGTCTCCTCCAAAGTGAGTCTGAATGTTAGGAACAATGCATAGGTTCAGTTTGCTCTACATGTGGAAACAGAAGATACGCTTCTTAGTTTAACTGAGTGGAACAGACGCGTTTCGAAACGATTGAAGAAGGCGATGGCAGATTTCCAGTAAGATATAAAAGCCTGGACGTAAAAGAAAGCGAGTAAAGACTTATTTCTTGAAATGCAATGCGATCACAAGCTAAAAACCAGTGCATGTGTAATGGATATAGAAATCTAGATGTTGAAACAGCGGGGAGCTGCAACATTCAGTACAGATTGTAAAATTTAAAGTCGATTTTACAGTAGACTACACTGCAATAGATCAATCAAGGTCGTCAAGCGAGCAGATCAGAGACTTGACAGTAAAATAAGAGCGAGCCATTAAATTTGCTTGGGCTGATAGAAACTAAAAAATTCAGTTGAAGTCTATGCACATTTCGGTAACCTTTGATTAAGTTACATATTGTGCTAATCAAGAACCGATTTCATCCTATTTAGATCGCAATTTGCCACAACACGAATTGAATCAAGTGAATCAAAACACACTAGAAGCTGAAGAACAAATACATACTTCAGACGATATCATCAATCATCCCAATAAAGCATGCTACAAAGCCTTGAACGGAAGACCAGAATTAAGCCCAACAGATTCTGAACAAAAGAAAATCTACTCACAACCTCACATATATGTCAATTGTGTAGCAGGAGACGATTATGAGAACAATTCACTTTGATAGTCTTTCCACTATTTCCTAAATTCCAATCACTTAATTAGCTGCTCGTGTAAAATAAATAGGTCCGATGAGAGAAAGAACAAAAGTAACCGAAGATGACTATACATTGACTATACTATCAGTGATAAAACGACCATGTGTATGCATAAGTGAAAGTTTCACACTAAGTGCAAATCCAACATATATATGGCTCTATATTACTCTGGTTCGATGCCTGTTGATGTCTACGGGAACTGTTTTGTCCAGAACATAGCATTTTGCAGCCACAAATAGGAATAAAATATTCACTGCGGTGCATTATTGGGTGAATTCCGAGAAAGTGCCCAAACTGCCGTATGTAGCACTGGAAGGCACATCCCAAAGACCAAATCCCAAAGGAATCGAAGGCGCAAACCGTAGTCGTAGGTTCCGTTGTGGTGCTCAACCCCTGTGGTGGGGCAAGACCAACCAGCGAGCACACAGGAAAATTTTTAAATGGTAATCTACGCATTCACTTTACATTTTCAGATTTTAAAAAAAATTTATATGCACAACAATAGGCCCTAATATCAACTTTTGCAATAAATCGAGGAAGGAGATAAGCACCCTCCCCGCTTTTTTGACGGGTTAACAGCTAGTAAGTAATATTGTGCTATCATTGATGTGCAGGATAAGATATAACTGTAATACTATTTTAATAATTCTTAATAGTACTAAAGGGGTTAAACAGTGCATTGGTAGTATCAACTAAGTCATAAGACATAGCCAAAGGTCGCTGTCGCTACATGACATCACGTGCAGACAAACACGTTCATACCACAGTTGTGAAGTTCGAAGAAATTTTTTTAAAGTTCGTAAAAGTTCAATAAAGTTCAAGAAAATATAAAGTTCATAAAAGTTCACAAAAGTTCGAATTTCCAATTTAATCCTCGTCAGATGACTTAGTCTCAGAAGACCAGTCGACATAGGCCTATTATAATTATCGGCAGAGCAGATTTTTCGATCTTATCCACTAGTCGTAAGTTACAATGCACTTTGACAATCTTCTCAACTGTCTTAAATTAGAGGCTGTTGCGCTTTTTGTGTGTATACATTCAAATGCTGACCAATTTCTCTCACACGACCCGGCTAATGTGGCCTGTGATAGCACTTTGACAGTGATAATTCGAATTGAAATTTATGAACTTTAAAGCATCCTCAATAAAGTTCGAAAAGTTCGAACAATAATAAAGTTCAAAACGCTTGAAAGTCACAACTATGGTTCATACACGTATTAGTACGTATACATACAGGCATACAACACACGGGAACAATCACTTTTGTTAACAGAATAAGGAAACATTACTTGTATAAACCAATTTTAAGCAGTCGCCAAGATCGAACTCTATTATTGTCATGTGCAAATGTGTAAGTGAACTATTGACGAACGATCTAGATTTTGAACTGTACTGCCATGTGAGATGGAATGTTCTCGGAGATTCTGTTGCAGGAAATACAAGCGGTCGGCAAGGCATGTTCAGTTGGAGTTCTGAGTTCGCAGTCCAGTCAGTCCGGCAGTCGTCAGTCTACAGGGAAGAGTCAGACAGGCGTCAATACTCAGATCGTCCGCTATCCAGCAACCTTCAGCCGAAGAGTCAGAAGTCGTGGTGAATCAGCCCGGCCGACCAGACGGGTCTGTCGTGGAGTTGTCAGCTATTGGCAGCCGCGGTCAGCCAATTCGCTCCATCGTCGTCAGAGGGAAGATCGGAGGAAAGGGACCGGGACAAAGAGACTCACTGATGCCCTGGCTGACGCGACGCTAACTAAACATGCGAGTCAACGCTTTGTCAACTGACGTCTCGTGTTTGAGCTTATTTCAATCATCTCATTCCCAATCGATCCACGTACTCTATCTCATTCCCAATCGTCATATAGGTATATATACCATAGTTAAAAACATAATAATCATCATGAACTGGGAAAAGACGAAGAGTCATGACGTTATTTTGTAGAGTTCTGTAATGCACTTTGAAAGTAGATGATATTCCTCATAAAGATAGTGAGAAATTTGAATTCCAAGAGAAGTGGCGATTTTCAAACACTCGTGTGCCATTTACAGCTTATTAATTTTAATTTTAATTAAATTTGTTAGAATATTAAGAACTTCTAGCGAGTTCACAAAAACTCCAGTAATCAAATATATGCCCACCATTGGCAGTCGAGATAAAGATGTCGCAATTAGGTAAATAAGCACATTTTGAAAATTTCAATTTGTCAACTATGGTAAAATTAATTAAAATTAGAACTAAATATTTTATTATAGGCCTATCTAACAGTTACTAATTTGTGCACTCATTCTATAATTTACCCATATTTTATTTTTAATTAATAAATGTGTCTGCTTTAATACCATCTAGCTGTTACTTACATATTTTAAATTAATTACTTTATTCAAGGTACCTACTGGCGGGAGTTTACTCCGTTTTGGTGTCTTTTATTTACAATATTAAACCGTGTATTGACTATGAATTATCTATAGGCCTAATGATGTTCTTTTTACTATGCATTTTATTCGTTAATCAGTTAATTAGCAAATTCAATATTCGCACTCATTTTATAATTTTCATGTTTAATATTCGCACTCTCATGTTTATTATTCATTAATAATCGGTAAATGCTTTTCTTGCAGATCAAGACTTTGTTGAATGTTGTTGTCGTAACTGACTTTTAGATCATCGAAATAAGACTTGAATCTTTATTTTGAGCTTGTCAATACTAGAATGTGATGCGTAAGCGCAAATAAATAAATAATAAACAATAATTCTAATCGTCTTAGAGAAACGTCTCTGAACATAAACAGCCGCCGCCATTTTTCGTGAAGATTTCGTTGAGTCTTATTTCGTCAGACTCTTCTGGAATGAAGAAAAAAGTTAACATTGTCATTTTGTCATTACATATAATATCAATAATTATTAATGGAAAGAAATTGAACAGTGCATTGCGTCTCGTCCTGGACATCCAAAAAAAGAGGTAAAATTAAAAGGTACAAAGAATCTATTGTACGCGAACAATTATGACCCAAAATTGCTTTGAAATTCAGTTGGCAAAGTCGAGATGGTGACAACATTTGAAATTTCTGAGCAGCTGAATGAACATTTGGTGGAGGTTAATACCTTCATCGCAGTTCTAGCGTTCACACAGCTGATGGTGATAGGCCCACTTTTGTAAACGTTGGCACACTCGAGCACTTGATCATAAACTATAGCATATCTTATATATCACGGCATTATAAGCTACTTACTTATTTACAACGGCATCAAATTTCGATAGACGAGATCTCAAAGAATTTAAAAAAAACTAATCAAAACGAAAGCTAAAAAGCTTATCATTCGTTCGTTTGAAATATTCGCCATGAAACGTACTGTACCTTCAGAACTAGATCGCCTTACCTAGTTGCAGGATATTTTTGCATCCTCGGGGTAGTCCCCTAGTTTCTAAAAGCATATGTCAAAGCAACGTCGTTAACAAAATAGATCATATTTTCAATGGGTTCTTCACAAACAAGACACAAGCTGACCGAATATAATTAGAAATTTAGTTTAGCTATTATAAGTCGATGACAATAATTAATCAATAAATCAGTTAATCACTGACGTTTATTTGGATTCGTCTAATTGAAGAAAACGTTCGCGCAACAGAAAGCGTCGCAGATGTTGTATTTGTGTTTATCGCAATCACTCCTTGTGTAGCAACTTTCTAAAAAGTCAAAATAAAAAGCCTACCATTAGTCGTTTAAAAAAGCGAAAATTAGTTGTCTTGTCAATTGGTCAAACGACGCCTTGTGTTGCTTTGTGGAAAATTAATTGCAATATATCGACTTTTGATTATTTTCTCATCGCAATCGTCACTCAACTGCCGCAAAATTCGTCAAAGAATTTGCGGTTACTTACCACAAAGAATGCTCTATCGCACATTTTACCTCGTTCGGCCCAAATAACTTGAGATGATGGTATAATATAACCCCCATAGAAAGAAATTAATCTGCTCTGGCACTAGGGTTGCCAACTTTGGATTATGTACTGTAATTATATTTGCGGACAAGAGGCGGACGCGCGAACCCCTTGCGATTTTTGGGCTCCGCGCTCGAGATCCGCTCCTGCGTCCAATGCATTTTAGAACTTTTAGATTTTAAAATGAAAAGCAGCACGTTTTGGGGACATTAATGTATTAGTGGAAATATAATAGTTTTAAAAAGCACGTCAAGATTGATCGGAATTTACTTTCCCACAGAGTTCAGCTTTTGCCAGTTCAGGCCTCATCCTGTTGTGTTAATTGGTCCACAGAGTTTTCATAAATGAAAAAATACGTTCGAAATTTGCATTACTTTTTGGAATTGTCAGAAGGTATCCAACGAGTTCTTGAAAATTTGGAGCATCACGTTTTTAAAGAAATTCTATCCAACGTCGATCGATTTTTGAAGTGATTCTGAATCTGAATTCTCCTTTTCAAAGGCTTCCCTCTCGCTAGTATTCGTGTCCATAACTTTAATTATTACTGCGTTTTTCCAACTCCTGCACTCACCCATCACATGTCATCTGCGGTGTCCCGCAAGGATCTTTTCTTGGTCCCATCCTGTTTACCCTATACGTGGCTGACCTGATACGTCTCATCCGTCAACACGGGCTCCAAGGACACTTGTATGCGGACGACACCCAGATATACGGAGGCTGCTGACCCTCGGAGACGTAGCAACTGCTTGAGCGTCTTACTCGGTGTCTGGATGAGATGGCAGACTGGTTGAAGTCTAACAGGCTCCAGCTCAATGTCGCAGACTGAGGTCCTCTGGCTCGCCACTGACCGGCATCAACAGCAGCTGCCGCGTTCCTGTATCAGGATTAACGATCTCGAGCTACGTCCAGTCACATCCGTACGGAACTTGGGTATTTATCTTGACAGTGCAGCGACGATGAAGCTGCATGCAGCTAAGACCGTTGCAAGCTGCTTCGCCTCTCTCCGGCTGATCAAGAGTCTACGTCGGTCAGTCTCCCAAGCCGTCCTCAAGACGCTGGTGTCGTAGCTCTAGTCCTCACCAGACTAGACTATGGAAATGCCGTCCTCGCTGGATCGCCGGCCCATCTACTCGGCAGGTTGCAGTCAGTTCTGAATGGGGCTGTTCGCCTAATTCATCGGGCAGCGCGTTGCGAGCACGTCACTCCGCTACTTGTGGATCTGCACTGGCTGTCCGTGCCAGAGCGCATAAAGTTTATACTATCAAGTCTCGTTTATCGTTGCCTGCACGGAACAGGACCGAACTATCTGGCGACCGAGTTGCGCAGCGTCTCGGATCTCGAAGGCCGTAGAAGACTGAGATCCTCTACCACGGCTGAACTGATTGTCCCTAGGACGCGTCTCGTCACTGTTAGTGATCGAGCTTTTCCGGTAGCTGCTGCGCGCGCTTGGAACTCACTTCCTGCAGATATCCAGGAGTCTCCATCACTCGACACATTCAAGAAACGCCTCAAGTCCTGGCTATTCAGAACTAGTTACTGTATTTAGTTATTTAGTTATGTAATGTGTTCGCGCAGTCTGTCGACTAGTCACCACATTAATCTTGACTTTACTTACTTACTTACTTACTTACTTACTTACTTTACTGATTAGCATAAAGTCTTCATTTTAAAACTGAAATTTCAATCTTCAAATTACTACATTGTATTCATACGGTATTAGACAACTATCAACAGATTGTGTGAATCCGGAAAAGCAAAACACAAGACAGTTGTCTGACAACGAAGGTGCGTTCGCAATTTCAGTTAACGGAAACCTTTAGTTTATATGCTAAGCGGTTCTAGGACAATTCGCAGCCGGACAATTCGGCGCGGACAATTCGGCGCGGGCAATTTGGTGCAAAGTTTCAATGCTTTTGCACGGTCAGTGCAAATTGCACATCCAACTTTGCCAAGGCTAGTAGTCAAACTCCAGACTGAGCAGAACAACAATCAATTGGTCATCGAGCGTATGCTTGCGGGAGAAGAGCCTCCTCTCAAGAAAAAGAAGTACCGAGATCTGGATTGTCGATTGCCGTCTGTTGTGCTAGATTACGAAAACCGGAATGCAATAGAGTACTTATGAGGATGTAGCCATAACATCAATTTATTGAACTAACATTATCATTCAGTGAACTTCAATACAAGATGCTCAGTATCATTACTTGTAGACACGAACTACAGCTGTACATATCATCGATTA
Organism: Metaphire vulgaris; assembly: GCA_018105865.1. NCBI lineage: Eukaryota > Metazoa > Annelida > Clitellata > Crassiclitellata > Megascolecidae > Metaphire > Metaphire vulgaris. The sequence continues at coordinate 160,939 of JACLAT010000061.1, forward strand.
TAAAATAGGCTGCATATCTTTATAAGTCGAAAAGGAGCCGTATGCCCAAAAGGGCCGTAGGTAACACTGGAGGGCGCGCCCCCCGTTTGAGACCAAATCTCAATTGAATCGAAGGGCATAGCCGTAGTCGTAAGTTCCGTCAAAGTGTGCAGCCCCCTGTGGTGGGTTAAAGACCACCCAGTGAGGACATAGGGAAATTTTTAGATGATAATTAATCTACGCATTCAGCTTACATTTTTAGATTTAAACAATTGTCATATTAAATAATATGAGCTTTTGCAATAAATCGGGTAGGGAGATAGCCACTCCCTCGTCATTTTTGACGTGTTAACAGCTAGAATATATTTAAAACTGTGGCGTTATTTGAAGTGGCTTAGAGGGCATTAATGCCTGTGGGAGAGCCACTGTGTGGAGCTAACGGAGTTTGAACCTCGCTCCGTCAGCCTTCTGATCCAGCGAGCATCCCACTCTGCCATCTTCCATCTTCAATAACAATAAAGATGATGATGATGATGTTGTTGTTGATGATGATGATGATGATGATGATGATGATGATGATGATAATGATGATGATGATTCTGACGATAAAAAAAATAATAATAATCGGGTTGACAATTATCAAAATATTTTTGTTCTATTAATCAGAAAAATCTTAATCGATTAATGTCGATTAATTATTACTTATGGCTTTTAACTGATCTGTTTGCATTGCAACTCTGCGATGTTTCTGGGCCACGAAAAGCAAATTGTTTAACGCAGTCAAAGCAGCAAACTTTGTCACCGTCGTCTACTTTGCCAATTGATCCCTAGCTTTTTAACATCCCCATGCAATTAGTTCCTGAGACTTAGTTAGTATGCATTATTACGCAACTAGCGCGCCATCCTTTGCTTTCGCAATTGCATCGGCTAGTATTTGAGTCAGTCAATTCATATATATAGGCAAAATGTCACGTTTTCTGACATATTTGAATCTTACTAGTTTTGCACATTTCGATCACATGAAACAGAAAAATTGCCACGAGGAGGATCTTCATCCATTGACGTACGAGGATTCCTGTCTCCATTGCAGATTACCTTCACTTCGACCAATATACGAGAGAGCACACTGCCTCCGTGGATTGTATGCGCTCGGACCGACTGAGCTGTCTGCACTCAACACGAAGATATTTATACAGCAACAGCCACAGCTCTTTCTTATCATTTATATCATAGTAATATTGATGACTGCTCTCTAACGTATATGTTTATCTGCGAAATTGAAAATTAATTCGGCAAGATTTGAATTTAAAATCGACTGAAGCACCGATCCAACGCTTGCATTAGGCCTACATTAGACGCACATAAATAATTTACGAAGTACAATTTGTTTTGGATTTTTCCAGATATCGCCGTAAATTGGTAAAATATTGAGCTAGTAAGAGAGTACTTAGTTTTCTGTTAAAGATGCCCTAAGGTTTATAACGAAACGTATCGTCATTAGAGCTGTATATTTTTCGTGTTAAATAATTTTTAAAAAATTCGCCACGATTTGGCAGAGAATTCGCAGAGTCGTGCATTGCTTAACATATAACTCCATTGACATGTGCAAATTGTGCCTATATGCTAAAAAAGTCAAAGTCCTTCGCAGTGACGTCGCGCAACAATTTTGTTAGGGGATGCCCACTCCTGCCGGAGGTAATTGAGTTTAACCATTTGTAGTTTTTAAACTACTAAGTTTTGCAATAAGTTACAATAACCCTAATCAATGGTCCAATTCATTTGAAATTTGCCATAAATATATTCAACAACAAATTAACAATGACAACAGTCATAAGACGGTCAAGTTAAGACTCACGTTTATACCAGCATTGCGTGATAAAACTTAACGCAAACGCAACAATAATAAACGAAATTTTTGAGTTTTTGTAGAAACCATAATTTTTAAAAAAAATTGTGGATGCACGGGCATCCCCTGGCTCCCATTACGCGACGCCACTGGTCCATCGTGAGCTTCATGGACTCATAGGGCGGCGCTGATCTCCGATGCTATAGCCCTCCGTCAGGCGTGCAATACCACTGATACAAGACTAGTGCATCGCGTAGAGCAGAGGTTTTCAAACTTTTACAAGCCGCGGACCTCTTTGGCATGTTGTTGCTATGTGGCGGACCCCCAACCTCAGAAACTGAACCAATAATTGACAATTCATGTATGGAATTGCAACAAGTGTACTACATTAGTTAAATACCGTAACTACATTGACTACATTCTAATCTAGTCGAGTGCACTGCTTCATTCACATATAAAAAGTACTTAAACAATGTAGAAAATCAAAATAGTAACATCAAGTAATTAAGACAGTTATTAAAACTGAGATCAGTCTTGGGTCAGTGTGAAAGGTGTGCCTGCTTCGTGCCATAGAGTTTCTCCAAACATGTTTGGTATGTTTGACAAACGTACGCGAATACCAGCCTCTGTGTTCAGTCGTGATCTGCATTTGGTTTTTATGGCAGTGACTGCAGAAAAAGCTCTCAGACAACAGGGGATATTCCAAAGAACATGCCATCCAGATTGACAACAGTGACTTTCTATTGAACTCCAAGCGAAGCAGTGGCGTGGCCAAGTGGGTTTTTTGGGGTTAAACCCCTTGGTTGACCGACCAAAAATCACTTTATAGCGTATTATTATTTTGTGCTGATTGTGCTCTGATAGCTGCAGACATAAAAAAGTATCATTGTATTGAATTCTCTGTAAAATTTTATGTTTCGTGATTCCGTCGGCAAAAAAGACGGAGAGGGTGGTGCTTCGTTATTTCCCTTGTAAATATTTCTTCGCCTCTCTCAATGTTCGTTCATATCCCTCTTCTCAGTGGTCGTTCTTAACCCCACCTTGAGAAAATCCTAGTTGCGCCACTGAAGCGAAGTGCTTTGTCAGATGATAATTCAGTCAGTTCTTCCTGTTCCCGTCCAATTAAATCAGTCAACTGACATTCAGATGGATTTCGAGCCTAGTCAAACATGCTATGTCATCATCGCCGAAATACTTATGGAAATACGACCACAGATTGAAGACCGCTGGCGTAGCGTACCTGTTTGACTCATCGCAACATTTTGCCACTTCTCCTCATTTTACCACCGCCATCTAGCGAGTAAGACTGAATCGCACCTTAGTGCCCCTGTGGGCAGTGTTTATTCTAGGCCCTTTTTGGAGGATTTTCCCCAAAGTTTGAAAATCCCCCCAAAAAATTTCTATATGTTGCATTGGGGATGGAAATTCCCCCCACAAAAAAGCGTGACGAGAGGGGGGTTTCTATTTAGGAGAGGGGAAGATGAAGTCTAATGAAATGCAAAGCAAATCAGCGTGGTGAAATTATTGTCGTTATATCTTTAATGCTATTAATCTGCACCTGGACTGTTCAGTGTTGTTATTCGTGTATTCCGATTAAATCAAGAGAGTTTCGTGGTCGACGCTCTTCGCGGTTCATCTGAAAGGCAATTAATTATTAGGAAAAGCTATTTTGTGTGCGAATCAATTGTTCGTCTTTGTTTTGTTGATTAATTTTCTTGCACTTTGAGTCGACTGCTCATCGCATAACATCAATGAGTGCAACCTGAAATGGAGACAGGAATCATCGTACGCAATTGCTAACAACAGTCTTTTTTATCATTATTATTATTATTATTATTATTATTATTATTTAAAGTTATGATTTATGTGGTAAATAAATGTCCTAAGAGGACTACTTGAACACACTACATAGTTCATGGTTGGTAGGTCAGGATTTAACAAAGCGAATCGGATTACAACGTTAAACCGATCTGTCTCCGAACTTAGCGGCCTTGGCTGGGGGTGGAACAATTCACATGTGAAAGGTAACATGAATAGAATCGTGTTTAGTCGATTTAGTAAAATTTCTCCTCAGACTTAAAAGCGATGAAGCTAAAAAATCTAGTTGGCTGAAATTCAAAGCGTGAGTTGGGAATCCTCTAAAAGTGAGAATTTAAGAGTATGAAGTCCTTCTCAGCAGAGGTTTCCCAAAAACTTTTTGGATTGCGGACCCCTACTTTGTTCCCAGCTTAGCTCGCGGACCACATTATTTAACAAGGAAATGTTACAGTTAATATTTAATTAAAATAGCGGGCAGACTATTCTCACAACAACAACGCTTTCCCTAAGACGACATGCTACGATGCGAGCAACCACAGTATAGGCCTACAATTAAACACTGAATAAACGTTATTACATTGCAGATAAATTGGACACGCTTTTTTCCTGAATCAGCTACTTCGTCACATTCTCTTCAATATAATTACTATTAATGAGATGGATGGGCTTTCTTTTTTTGCACAAACTGTCAATTCTTTATTGTATTTTTTTGTCAAGCACGCACGCAGGCCTATATCTAGATATTATTATGTGGCTTCAGTAAATTACATCTTATTATTTATATTAATTATAATTGTTATTGGTGGCTCGACCGGCACACAGAATTTGAGAATACAGGCTGTTAATGCTAAAACTATGAAATGCGACTAAATATTTTGGGAGGCTCTCGCGGACCCCGCCATATCCTCTGCGGACCCCCTCCGGTCTGCGGACAACAGTTTGGGAACCGCTGCTTCTCGGAATTCATCCAATAATGCACTGCAGTGAATATTTTATTCCTATTTGTGGCTGCAAAATGCTATGTTCTGGACAAAACAGTTCCCGTAGACATCAACAGGCATCGAACCAGAGCAATATAGAGCCATATATATGTTGGATTTGCACTTAGTGTGAAACTTTCACTTATGCATACACATGGTCGTTTTATCACTGATAGTATAGTCAATGTATAGTCATCTTCGGTTACTTTTGTTCTTTCTCTCATCGGACCTATTTATTTTACACGAGCAGCTAATTAAGTGATTGGAATTTAGGAAATAGTGGAAAGACTATCAAAGTGAATTGTTCTCATAATCGTCTCCTGCTACACAATTGACATATATGTGAGGTTGTGAGTAGATTTTATTTTGTTCAGAATCTGTTGGGCTTAATTCTGGTCTTCCGTTCAAGGCTTTGTAGCATGCTTTATTGGGATGATTGATGATATCGTCTGAAGTATGTATTTGTTCTTCAGCTTCTAGTGTGTTTTGATTCACTTGATTCAATTCGTGTTGTGGCAAATTGCGATCTAAATAGGATGAAATCGGTTCTTGATTAGCACAATATGTAACTTAATCAAAGGTTACCGAAATGTGCATAGACTTCAACTGAATTTTTTAGTTTCTATCAGCCCAAGCAAATTGAATCGCTCGCTCTTATTTTACTGTCAAGTCTCTGATCTGCTCGCTTGACGACCTTGATTGATCTATTGCAGTGTAGTCTACTGTAAAATCGACTTTAAATTTTACAATCTGTACTGAATGTTGCAGCTCCCCGCTGTTTCAACATCTAGATTTCAATATCCATTACACATGCACTGGTTTTTAGCCTGTGATCGCATTGCATTTCAAGAAATAAGTCTTTACTCGCTTTCTTTTACGTCCAGGCTTTTATATCTTACTGGAAATCTGCCATCGCCTTCTTCAATCGTTTCGGAGAGTGGGACTTTTTCTCCCCCGAGGGCTGTGCTCCAGTGGAGACTACCGTCCCCACGGGGGCTGTGGCTTGGTCTCACACGGGAGGATGCGCCCCCAGTAAAGCTTACGGCCTCACATGGGGGCTGCGCCCACTCTCCAGTAGGAACAGCGGCCCCACACATGGGACTTGGCCCCTCAGTGAGGCCTACGGCCTCCCTCGGGGGTTTGGGCTTGGTCTCCGAGGGGAGACTGCACCCCAGTAGGGCCTACGGCCCCCACGTAGGCTATTATATCATCAACATTAATATAAGAAAACTGACAAAAGCCCTGGAATAGACAATATACACCCAAAATTTCTGTACGTGGTAAGACATGAGGTTAGTGAGGTAATAGCCAGAATATTCAATATGTCACTTAAATCGGGAATAGTCCCTAGGGACTGGAGGGATGCAGTAGTCACTCCTATATTCAAAAAGGGTAACCGTGGGGAGCCAGGAAATTACAGGCCAGTGAGTCTGACCTGTATAATATGTAAAGTTTTGGAAAAAATAGTAAAAGCAAATATATTGGACCATCTTATGAGACACAAGATTTTAAAGGATAGCCAGCATGGGTTTATTAAAGGAAGATCTTGCTTAACAAACATACTAGACTTTTTAGAGGAGATTCATGACAAGCTAGACGAGGGAAAAGCAGTTGATGTAATATACCTGGACTTTGCAAAAGCATTCGATAAAGTACCTCATTCAAGACTGGCAGTCAAGCTTCAGGCCAGTGGAATTAGAGGTAAAGTTCTTGGATGGATAAAAAATTGGCTGCAGAGCAGAAGACAGAAGGTAGGTATAAGAGGCAAGCATTCGGATTGGGCTGAGGTCATAAGTTGGGTGCCACAAGGTTCAGTGTTGGAACCTCTATTGTTTTTAATATACATCAACGACATCGATGATGACATAAAGTCAAAAATTTCAAAATTCGCTGATGACACAAAACTGTGTGGACAGAGTGATAGTGAAGCAGAAGCAAAACTTTTACAACAAGACCTTAATAGACTATCCCAGTGGTCGGCAGATTGTCAAATGCTTTTTAATACAGATAAATGCTCGGTGATGCACATTGGGAAGAAGGGAACAGATCATGAATTTAAGTTATGTGGGAAGGGATTAGAAGTTACAAACGAGGAGAAATATCTAGGGGTCATCATGCATAACAGCTTAAAGCCATCTAGGCAATGTGCAGAGGCAGCTAAGAAGGCCAACAAAATGTTATGTATGATCAAAAGAACGATAGTGAGCAGAGAGAAGGATGTAATAGTAAGACTTTACAAAACATTGGTACGCCCACATTTAGAGTATTGTGTTCAAGCATGGTGTCCATTCCTGAAGAAAGATATAGAGACCTTAGAAAGAGTGCAACACAGAGTAACAAAGATGATCTTGGGATATCATAAACTAACCTATGAGGAAAGGCTAAATCACTGTGGATTGACAACCCTGGAAAAAAGAAGAGAGAGAGGGGATTTGATCGAGACATACAAAATACTAACAAAGTGGAAATGCCAAGAGAAAGATTCTTTACAATGAAGCAGTATGATCGAACCAGAGGACACAGCATGAAACTGTTCAAGAAACGGGTTGGGAGACATAAACAGCATTTTTTAGTGCAAGAGTGGTGGACAGATGGAATGAACTGGATGAGGGGATAGTAACGGCTACAAACAACTGTAAACGAGTTCAAAATAAACCTCAGTAGTTTAGGATATTAGATTGGACGGGAAAAACAGTGATTCTCACACAGGGCAGTCCCTACTGAACCACTTTAAACCTTGTTATATTATATTATTATATTATATTAAGATCAAAATCATATTATCAGCAACAGATAAAGTATCTCAGATACATTGGCAGCAACCTTCAATATTTCGAAGCTACAGAATATCGCCATTATCTGCCACATTACCCTCATTCCAATTAACTGCAAGGCCCTCAGTGTCACACGTTCGACTATCACTACATGTACAGTTGTACACATGGACTCACTCAACGTTCCCTCTAAACGAGAGGTAGAAATGCGCGCTGCTCTAGCCTCTATCGACATTGTGTAAGGATCATTGTGCGTTGTGCGATATTTTTACATTATATATCAAACGTAGAAATGCAAAGTAATTTTGCATATCCATGATTATGGGCGCGGACATTCTCCCCTGGACATTATCCCCTCGGACATTATCCCCGGACATTATCCCCGGACATATACCCCGGCAAAGAAGTAATGAACAATGCAAATCAATATCATAAATCTTAATTTTACTGCCGTCAGTATCGTTTAGCGTCCGACTGTTTAGTGTCTGGTTTATGGTGTGGGTAATGATTATATGACCCGTACGGGTGCAATACACTACTTTTCGTCAAAGCCCATAGAGTAATCAAGGGGATTATGTTCGGCAGGGTCACTTTAAAGGGTGTACCGGGGAGATAATGTCTGGTGGATTATGTCCAGGAAGAATGTCCTACACCCCCAACACCCTCATGATTACGTATATATATATATATATATATATATATATATATATATATATATATATATATATATATATAAACGAACTGTACATTCTAAATTAATGTTCGTCCAATGAAATACATGCACACCTGGTTATCTCTTTAGGCCTAGGCTATATTGATTTATTTGCACCCTTTATCTCCAGTGACCACAAGTGGAATTCGCGTTATATCGGCGCTTCAGTCAATTTGAAATTCAAATCGTGCCGGATTAATTAAATAATTATCAAATTCGCAGATAAACATTTCGGTGGGTGAGCAGTTATAAATAGAACTATGGTATGAAGAGGCGGTGGCTGTTGCTGTATAAATGTCCGTGTTGAGTGCAGACAGCTCAGTCAGTCCGAGCGAATACAATCCACGGAGGCAGTGCGCTCTCTCGTATATTGGTCGAAGTGAAGGTAATCTGCAATGGAGACAGGAATCCTCGTACGTCAATGGATGAAGATCCTCCTCATAGCAATTCTTCTGTTTCATCTGATCGAGATGTGCAAGCGTAAGATTCAAATATGTCAGAAAACGTGACATTTTGCCTACATTTATAAATTGACTGACTTAAACATTAGCTGATGCAATTGCGAAAGCAAGGGTTGGCACACTACATGTAGCTGCGTACTAATGCATATTTACCTATAGTCTCAAGAACCAATTGCATGGGGATATTAAAAAGCTAGGAACGAATTGACAAAGTAGACGACGGTGACAAAGTTTACTGCTTTGACTGCCTTAAACAAGTTGCTTGTCGTGGCCCACAAACATCGCAGAGTTGCAATGCAAGCAGATAAGTTAAAAGCCATAAGTGATTATTAATCGACATTAATCGATTAACATTTTTATAATTGATATGCGTTAACCCGGTAAAGAGCTATTGTCTACCTATTGTATTGTATGGTATGGAAGCCACATGCCCAAACAAAAGCAGTCTTAATGCTCTTGACAGACTGATTCGAGTAGTTGTGTGCAAAATCTTTAAAACATGTGAGGCACATAATGTCGAGTATATCAGAGTCCTGACGGGTTTGGATAGTATGCATGCTATTGTAGAAAAGCGACAAGCATCCTTTGTTAATAGATATGTGAAGAAGCCACTGTACTTTGCTCAGTGCATTACTAGAATTTGTCTGAGGGCAGAGGCTGTACTGTGTAAAGTTTGTTCTTAGTTTATTTGTTTATTATTAAGTTAATTTTATTATTTTATTATTATTTTATTATTTAGTTTTGTTCAGTTGATTTGTGTTTTCCTTGGTTGTGTACTACTGGTTGTGTACTACTTTTTTATGCTGTGCTTGTCACGAAAAAAGATGATTATAATTAATCGAACAAAAATATCTTAATCAATGCCAGCCCTAATCCATCATCGTCTTCGTCGTCGTCGTCGTCATCATCAACATCATCATAATTATTGACCATGACAGGATGGGGTGCGCGCTCTTTTTGTCGCTATATAGCTGTGTAACATACTCATGCCACCTGTCTAATATCTGGTGTTCCTGCACCACTAGGCCATTTATCCATTTCAAACCAGAACTTTTTCGGGGGCAGATGCTGATAGTTACAATGTGTCATTTATAGCATACAGCAGTGTTTATTCTAGCCCCCTTGACATTGGGGGGATTTTGAAATGTTTGGGGGGACAAGGTTTGAGTTTACACACGTTTGGGGGAGAAATTTCCATTCCCCCAGCCAACATCTAAAAAAATTTGGGGGGGGGAATTTTCAAACTTTGGGGGGGGGGAAATTCCCCCCTAAGAAGGCCTAGAATAAACACTGATCATACAGTATATCGACACAAAACTGAAAACGTTAAAGAGAAATGCAAAAGTAGACAGACACGACTGGAATGAAATGAACAAAACCAAAACATAATGAAGGAGTACCACATAACGATCCAAATAAATTCCAAGTTCTGATGGATACACAAGATGCAGAAACAATATGGGAAGAGTTTAAGGAGGCGCTATTCGAAGCTACAGAAGAAGTCGTACCTAAGAAAAAGAAGAAGAAGAAAAGCCCTGGATAAAAAAGGAAATACTAGACGTGATGTAAGAAAGAAGAAAGGCTAAAAACATTGACAAAGACATCGACAAAGTACATTGACAACGTACTGCAACCAAAGTACAGTACTTTGTCAAAAAATTGACAAAGTACTGCAACCGGAATAAAAAAATATATAAAAAGAAGTGTCATGAGGCAAAGGAGATAATGAATGAAAAATGCAAGGAGGTAGAAAACACAGAAACACAGGAAAGATACATTATTAAATACGAGAACTCTCTGGCAGAAGAAAAAAAATAGCGCAGCAAAGGTCATGGGGGCATGAGAAGTTCTTCTTTTCATTAAAGAAGGCTTGCATGCCATAGAGCGAACAGACATAGAAAATGATAAATTTAAACAGAATTATATGGTGTGTGGTTAAAAGCCACCGAGAGAAATATTGGTAGAGGTTTGCTACAGACCACCAAGAGCTTTGGAAGAAGCCGATAATGGAATGTTTGCTTCAATAAACTAGGTATCAAGAGAAAATGTTGCCATATATAATAGACGAATGTAATTATCGTGTAGACTGGGAAACAGTGGATACAGAAAGATCGTGTGATCGGAAATTTCTGAATTGTGTCAACGATAACTTTCTGTATCAACATGTGACAAGGCCAACATGTGGCAACATGCAACATATTTAGACCTCGTTTTAATAACAGAGGAGATTATAGCTTCCAACGTGGAGGTGGGACAGAATTTTGCGAAAAGTTGTCACCAAATGGTCAGTTTTCCTATTAACTTCGGGACAGGTCAACAAAAGCAGCTTCTGGAAAGACAGGCTTCTAAAGAGGGATACCATGACCAGACATGGTAGATAATTATAAAAAAGGAATTTGGAGAGGTCGATAATAGTAAAAAGGAACAGAGGAAAGCTGAAACATATTTGCCAAATGTATGTCCAAAGCCATAGGATTGACAATACCCATACTGAAGAAAATTAATAATAGGCTTCCTTGGATAACAAGAGAAGTGCAACGGAAAGGAAGGGGGTAATCAAAGCGTGGAGGAAAGTAAGTAAACTCAGGCTGTCAAGTAAAGGAAATGAGCAGAATCAGTATAAACTCGAGATTCTGGAGGATCAGTATAGAAAGAAAAGAAAGGCGTCAGCAGTTACTAACAAGTTGTCTATTGCAAATTGTGAAGGCAGGTTGGCAAAATGTACAGTAAACAGAAAAGTAAAAGTTTTTACAAATATTGCAATAGAAAATTGAGAGGAAATGATACCCCAGCAAGACCGAGTGGTCACGATCAAAACCAAATCTCTTCCGGAAATCTTGGCTACGCCACTGCACCGAACACTTGGACAATGTGACTCGTACTTGTTTCTACCATCTGCGAATTATTAAATCGGTTTGTTGCTGCCTTCCGCTACCAGATGTTATCAAGCCAGTCCGTCCTCTTATCTTGGTACACGTGAATTGCTGTAACAGTGTATTACTCGGCCTCCCGGACAGGACACCGCCTACAATCCACACTGAACGTGTGGATTGTAGGCGGTGTAGCTCTGGAATTCACTACCAACATCACTTCGTATAGCTAATAACTTATCATCTTTCAGATCTGGCCTTAAAACACATCTCTTTGACCTGGCATACCCCCCTTAGATTGCTCTCCCGCCGTTTCGGACTGATCTCCTGGCTTGACCTGGCTCTAATGCTATTTGGATTTGGTGCGCCATCGGCTGATGCCCTGGGCATTATGATAGTGGCGCTATAGAAGTTGATTGATTGATTGATTGATTGACGTCTCAACGCGGTTAATTTTCCGGGTCAGATGGAACATACATGTCACACCGCTACTTCTTGATCACCTCCATGGGCTACGGATCCCTGAACGGATTATTTTCAAACGATACTTGTTGTCTTATAGGGCCTCATATGACCCTGATTGCCCGGAGCCCGTCCGCCGAACTTTGTTAACCGAAAGGTCCATGGAACTCCGATCTAGTCGCCGAATTCAGCTTGTTGTCCCTTTCATACAAAACGGCTAAATTTGGGGACAGGTCTGTTTCGAAGAGGAGTGCCATACTTTGGTAATCCCCCGGTGAAAATAACTAGGGAGACTACCCCAGACCGATTTGCACTGAAACTGAAGACGCACCCTTTCTGGTATCTCCTACCAGAAGTCAGCGAAGCGCTCTTGACTATGGCCATCGTCAGGCATATATCGCTATGTAAATTGTCGTTTAATAATAAGAAGAAAGAAAAAGTTTTAGTGCAAAATTTGTGGACAAATGGATCAGTTTGGACGAGGTGGAGTGACAGTTGAAACGGTAAACGGATTCAAAGGCTATCTCGGTAAACTAAGTTATTGAACGTGGAGAGTTATTACAGTGGTTTTAAAACAGGATTACATAGCCTCCTAAACAACTTTAAATCACATAATAATAATAATAATAATAATAATAATTATTATTATTATTATTTATTATTATTATTATTATTATTATTATTATTATTATTATTATTATTAACCATCATATCCACTGCACTGATGCTACTGCTGTATAACAAGCATCTTTACGCCGCCGTTTGATTATGAAAAGTAAGTTTTCAGATATAGAGTAAGTAAGTGTGTGAGATCTGGTGTATTTATATTGCGCCTTGCAGTGCAGCACAATAGTAGTTCCTTAATCTTTTTTAACACGTTGAGCGCTGACGTCCCTATTTTGGTTTCCCAGGGCGCTAGGGGACGTCATATGTTCAATGCAAACTATCTTAGCTTATGCAGATCTTGGAATCATTCTTCTGCTTCCTTTAGCTACTAGAATGAGTGACCAATCAAAAAGGCGTATTTTATGGAAGATGTATGAATATTTGTCCTATAAACATTTGTTCAAAAAACCACAATATACTCAACCACAGCCTCATAATTATAATCCTCCCTAAAACGTCATATAAACGTACCCCCGGAGAATTCCTGCTACGATGTAATTACGTGGCTTGCATTGTCAAGTCTTCCATCCAGTGAAGTGGACAATTTTTGCGCTAGGGGTGTGAGGGAGGCATTTGGACCAGACAATAAAGGCTGGAATTTCAATTGAAATTGTTTCCATTTTATGGCAGTAATTTCTCCAATCGCTATTGTTGAGATAACTATTGGTCTGTCACCTTACAGGGCACCGGCATTTTCCCTATGAATTGGTGCATACATGAGTAAAGAGAACCTGATACTAGTAACAGATAGCTTCTAAACGCATCTGCTTCAAAATATTTTTCTTTACAAGCGTCTAACGTGATTGTTCCTTGAAAATAATCTAGCGGCATTCACTCTGGTCACGCATGAACGCATTCGACACCAGCCGCGCCTCAGCAATCAATCGTATCGCAGTCAACGATATTTCTTAAAATAGCTATGGGAAAGATGAATGATCCGCCAGACAATAGTCAATATCCGAAGGGCAGTGAGGCTAGGTTGCTACAGCTATGGGGGAAATGATTTTAAAAAAGAAGGATTTAAGCTTAGACCTGCAGATTTGAGGAGATAATGTAGGAATCGTAGGAAGTGGAGACTCAGATTGTATTGCTTAAAATTGTTCGAGTATGCGGAGGGAAGCTGGGATCGAGTTCCAAAGTTCAGGTGCAGAGTATGAGAAGGCACGGTTGCAAATTTTCAGGGATGATTGATTCAGTGGGCGTGACAGAATGAGGTAAGATGATGAACGTGTGGGTCGAGAAGGCTGAGGGTTAATAGTGATCTATGGTAGACAGGTTTTGATGACTGAAGTGAGCTATATGTAAGTGTTATTATCTTATATTGATACGTTCAGTTATTTTAAGCCAATGTAATGATTTTAGTATGGGGAAATATGGGAGAATTTAGGTGACTTAGTAACAGCACGAGCAAGTGTATTTTGTATTGATTGCAATTTTTTGATGGAGGCTTTAGAGAGGTTATAGTAGAGGGAGTTACAGTAATCTAATTTGGAGTTGACTATTGAGGTGGCGATTGTGGCGGCAGTTTTGATATCGAGGCAAGGACGTAGGCGACGAAGGTCACGAATATGACCAAAGCAGGCTTTTGAAAGTTGGGAGATTTGTGATTCGAAGTTTAGAAAAGAATCAAATTTGAATCCGAGATTTCTTGCAGATGGAACAGGGGTTATTGTGGTGTCAGGAGCCAAAACTAGCTTAGGATTGTCTATTTTTGAACTGTTGAGGTAGTCCAAGCACTTGACGACAGCGGTTTTATGAGTTATTTTAAAGCAGACTTTTAAGCGACAGATAATTTTATTGAAAAGGCTTGCTGAAACTTGCATCAAGCCCTGCCTCTCAGAGCCATATTAGACTTGGTAAAAGTAGGCAGTTTTACAATATTTAATCGACACTTTAATCGCACTATAAGTGGCATTCCCACAGGCAGTAATGCCTCTGAAGGACTTATAGGAAATAAGGATTCAGATTTTATTGTTTGAAAGTGTCCAAGTCTGCGGAGGAAATACGGGATAGAGTTCCAAAGTTCAGAGGCGGCGTATGAAAAGGCACGGTTGCAGATTCGCAGGGATGACTGATTCAGCTGGCGTGAAAAAGTGAGATGAGTTAACGATCGTTTGGGTCGAGCAGACTGAAGTGTTAATAGTGTTCTAAGCTAAGACAGGTTTTGATGACTGAAATGAGATATATGTGAGTGCTATTACCTTATATTTGATACGTTTAGTTATTTTAAGCCTGTGTAATGATTTTAGTATGGGTGAAATATGGGAGAACTTAGACGACTTAGTAACAACGCGAGCTAAAGCACTTTGAATTGAGTGATAGAAGGTCGATCTAATCTTATAATACAATCATTCCTCGTGTCAGAGCAGATTAATTTCTTACTAGATGGGTTCTATTATACCATCATCTCAAGTTTTTTGGGCCGAACGAGGTAAAATTGCGACAAAGCATTATATCTGGTAAGCAACCGAAATTCTTTGACGAATTTTTGACAGTTGAGTGACGGTTGCGATGAGAAAATAATAAAAAAGTCGATACAATGTAATTAATTTTCCACAATGTCGCACAAGGCGTCGTTTGTCCATTTGACAAGATAACTAATTTTCGCTTTTTAACGACCAATGATAGTTTTTTATTTTGATTTTTTAGATCGTTCTTGCACTTTTTCGAGCGATTGCGATGATTCAAAATACCCACAATGCATTAGAGGCTGTTGCGGGTACGTTTTTTTCATTAGACAAATCCAAATGAACGTCTGTGATTTACTGATTTATTGTTATCGAATAATAATAGCTAAAGTAAATTTGTAATTGTTTTCGGTCAGCTTGTGTCTCGTTTGTGAAGAAATCATTGAAAATATGACTTGTTAACGGCGTTGCTTTGACATATGCTTTTAGATGATAGGGGACTGCCCTGAGGATGTAACAATGTCCTACAACTAGGTAAGTCGCTCTAGTTCTGGAAATGCAGTAGGCATATGTTTCATGGCGAATATTTCAAATGAACGGATGATAATCTTCTTAGCTTTCGATTTGAATAGTGTTTTTATTCTTTGAGTTCTCCTCTTTCGAAATATAATGCCGTAGTAAGTAAGTAGCCTCAGTGTTTATTCTAGGCATTCTCTGGGAAATTCCCTCTCCCCAAGTTTGAAATTTCTCCCAGAAAGTTCGACATTTTGGC
The DNA here is from genome assembly GCA_018105865.1 of Metaphire vulgaris. Taxonomy (NCBI): domain Eukaryota; kingdom Metazoa; phylum Annelida; class Clitellata; order Crassiclitellata; family Megascolecidae; genus Metaphire; species Metaphire vulgaris. The sequence goes on from JACLAT010000061.1 coordinate 176,687, forward strand.
AAGAAGAATGACCTCCCCAATGTCTGTTGAAACTGCACAAAATTGGTTGCAAACGCACCAAACTGCGTTGGTGGTTGGTACTTCGCCACAGACCCCACCAAAAGTTGTGGAATTGGTCCTATCCTTTGGAATGCTCTTGACGCCAGTATTCGTTGCTTAGCAACTCCTAATTCTATGGCCTCTTTTTTGAAACGACTTAAAACTTATCTCTTTGTCAATATGCAGCAATTTGCTGTGGGAGCGCTTCTGAGTGATTCTTCAGAAGAGGCGCTATTCAAATATTTTGTTACATTACATCAGGAATAATAAGAAATTGCGAAGAAATGATGACACGTAATATATTTTATTCAAGCAAAAAAACGAGTCTGTCGTCTAACCAAGAGAGCAATAAGAGCAATAACTAGTTGTTTAAATTTTAATTTTGAGGCAGGAATCTTCTTTTTGGATGCTCTGGTATAGTTACAGTATGATCACAGTTGTCACGCTGTAAGCACCAGCAGTAGTCTGCCATCAAGTTTGAGTTCCATCTGCCTTGATATCTACGTCCCATGCTCTTGATGTCAGCAGGTTCTTTTCCTTCAGCCTTGAACCCAGTAACTCTCCTGACGACTTCGGCAGATCAAGGTCTCGTATAAAGTCATTCAACTTCAGCTTGGTTGAATGTTTGGCGAATCCAGCATCAACTTCCAGGGCCACGAAATCTTCATCATCAGTGTCTGTTGACTGACAGAATTCAGCATCGTCGGAAACTTCCAAAGTAGTGTAAATAGGTACATGAAATTCATCACCGTGAGCAACCGGTCCCAGAGCAGAGCGGAGATTTGGGTACTGGATGAAATATTGTCTTTGTGGGCATGCCTGAAGTATTTAGGCCTACAAAGCAGAAATAGCAGTCATCAACACGGTTTCGAGGTTCTTGCCTCACCATTGGAACTCCAAAGCTAAGACTTTTTCTCTGACCTCAGACAGTGGACTACAGTCCACTGTCTGAGATTTTCGGCGTATGTCCTGTCCTCTGTCGTTCGGTGAGCACATCGCCAATGTCACCCGCTCATGCTACCACCAGTTACGGGTGATTAAAGCGATGCGCCGATATCTCACGGTGTCGGCGACGATACTACTGGTCCGGGCGTTAGTCCTGAGCCGGATTGACTATTGTAACAGTGTGCTGTTGGGCCTTCCCGCCAACCTGCTTAACAAACTGCAATCCGTGCTCAACGTCTCGGCGCGACTGATCTTTGGAGCACGATGGAACGCTAACGTCACGTCGCTGCTTCGCGACAAACTCCATTGGCTACCAATACGGGAGCGGATCGTCTATAAGCGATGCCTGCAGCCTGCTAACTTACCGGGCGTTACATGACCCCACTTGTCCGTACTAAATTGCCTCCCTCCTACAGCGGACCACGACGCTGGAACGACGTCGGCTGCTAAGATCTGGCAGTCGTGTTAAACTGCTTGTGCCTCCCCCGTCTAAAACGGCTAAGTTCGGGGACAGGTCGGTTACACGGGGCAATCCAGGACTGTGGAACTTACTACCGGACTTTGTCACAAACTCTGACTGTCTTGGAATTTTTCTACGTAATCTTAAGACTTACTTATTCACCATCGGATAGAAAGAGAAATAAACAATCTAAACAATGGTGCAAACCTCATCTTTTTAGCTCCTATATAGCCTGAGATATAGCAAATTTAAAACGTTACAGCAATCATTTCTGAGAACGCTTTTCCAAAAATTAAATCCCCAGTACGGTGACGGCGTCTGAAAATTTAATCCCCACTTGAGGGGTTAAATTTAAAAAAATAGGGTTTGAGGTTAGGAAGGAGTAAATATATATAATAACGGGGAGCAGGGTATTGGGAGAGGGAAGGCAGATTTGGGAGGAGGAAAGTGGGTTGTACGGGTTTTCGGAGCAGTGTTGTGTAGGTTTGGGAACGGGGCTTGTGGCCGTAGGTTTGGGAACGGGGTTGGGGCCGGTGGGGTAGGGCGGAGCGGTGATGGGTTGGGGCCCAGGCGATTGGGAAAGAGATGGTGAGAAGGAATGGGGTTGGGAAGGGATGGTGAGAGGAATGGGAACGGTGTTTGGGGCCTGTGGGGCAGGCGGGGCGGGATGGGTTGGGGCCTGGGGCGATTGGGGGAGAGAAGGGGTTGGGAGAGGGGTGGGGAGAGAGAAGGAACGGGGTTTGGGGCCTGTCGGGCAGGGCGGGTATGGGTTGGGGCCTGGGCGATTTGGAGAAAGATGGGGAGAGGGAAGGGATGTGGAGAGGAAGGGGAACGGGGTTTGGGGCCAAGGGAATGGGTTGGGCAGGGGCGGGAATGGGTTGAGGCCGGAGCGATTGGGAGAGGGATGGGAAGAGGGAAAAGGGATGGGAGAGGGAGGGGAACGGAGGTTTGAGGCCGGGGCCGGAATGGGTTGGGGCCTGGGGCGATTGGGAGGGGGTGGAGAGAGGGAAGGGATGGGGAAAGGGCGGGGAAGGGGTTTGGGGCCGGGGCGGGAATGGGTTGGGGCCTGGGCGATTGGGAGAGGGATGGGGTGAGGGAAGGGAGACGGGGGTTTAAGCTGCAATTAAGACGCTTCGTTAAACGCTCCGTTATTAATACAGTTTTGATTAAACAATATTTGGTTGTCAATGACAACAGCGTCTTGCAATACCCGCCGTGTTGCCGTCGGACAGACGGACGCGACAGACATCGAGAATTATATAATAAGATAATGCTACGTTATTACTGTAATAGTTTATCAGTAAATAGCGTTTTGCGAGAAAACTGAACGTGACTGGAGGAAACGGGTTTGATTTTTGGATTCAGCACATTAATATACATAAAGATCACATGTTATCTTCAAGTCAGCAAAATTTATGTAGACCAGTGCATAATTAATATTATATGTAATGACAATGTTAACGTTTTTCTTCTTTCTTCCAGATAGCATGACAAAATAAGACTCACTGAAATCTTCACGAAAGATGGTGGCAGATGTTTATGTTTACAGACATTTATCTAAGACGATTATAATTAATCTTACATTCGTTGACAAACATCTTTATCTCGACTGCCAATGGAGAGAGACATTTGGTTACTGGAGTTTTTGGAGTTTTCATGAACTCGCTAAAAGTTCTTAATATTCTAACAAAATTCGTCTTAACAAAATTGACGTAGCCTTGTTCTGTGACAACATTAAATCATCTGAACTAATTACTAACCCCCCACTTCTCTGCCGTCACTGATCAATAAATACAATTCTGTGTTATCCGGTCTTCGTGATAAACATGCTCCTATCATCACAAGACCTATTTCATCACACAACAGCAAACCCTGGTATAACTCTTTCATTCATGCTTTCAAGTCATTTCGCAGACGTCTTGAACGAACATACCATAGAACACATTCTCCATCTGACCTTTTAAATCATCGTTCCGCCACCAACCGCTACCATAATCTCCTTACATCTGCCAAAAAGAAGTATTATTCTAACATCATTTCAACAAATAGCTCAAACCCACGTAAGCTCTGAAAACCGTAAATGATCTTTTCCATCGCAAAGAATCAAAACCTCTCCTCAATCCATTTCTCTGTCAGAACTTGCTGAATCTTTTGCTAATTTCTTCTCTGCAAAAATCTATAAGATTCGCAGTGTCCTTAAGTCTTTCACCATTACTCAAACCACCTCCTCATTACTCTTCTCCCCACATCCCCATGCAATTTATCCAGCTTCACTCCTGCAACTGATGAAGAAGTATCCAAACTGCTACTTTCTCTCCCAAACAAACAATGTGACCTAGATCCCATACCTACTTCTTTACTCAAACAGTGTGCCATCGTGCTTACGCCTATCATAACTAGAATCATTAACCTCTCTCTTACCTCAGGCACTTTCCCATCTTCATTCAAAAACTCTTTTGTCACTCCTCTCCTAAAAACCTGGTCTTGACAGAGAAGATCTTAATAACTATCGCCCCATCTCAAATCTTTCACTTCTATCAAAACTTACTGAGAAAATTGTGCTTTCCAGACTGACTGAACACCTTTCAAATAACTCGCTATATAATGCTCATCAGTCTGCCTACACTAAACATCACTCAACTGAAACCGTTCTCGCCTACATTCATGACAGACTCTTAACCGCAATTGGTCTCCGACAAGTTACTGGCCTTTGTCTCCTCGACCTCTCTGCAGCATTTGATACTATAGATCACAAAATTCTGCTCGAACGACTCTCTCTCTGGTTTGGAATATCTGAAATAGCTCACAACTGGTTTTCATCTTATCTTAAATCCCGGTCTTTTCAAGTGTCCTGTCTTAGCCAAATTTCTCTATCTCACACTGTAGATTTTGGAGTGCCTCAAGGATCTGTTCTTGGGCCTGTACTGTTCAGCTTTTACACCACACCACTTTCATCTCTAATTAATTCCCTCAAATTAAATCACCAACTCTATGCCGATGACACTCAGCTATTCCTTTCCTTCTCACCTCTTTCATTCAATGCTTCTATTATTGAGCTTGAATCTGCATTCTCATCAATCTCTGCTTGGATGTCATCTAATCTTCTCGCTCTTAACCCTTCTAAGACAGAGTTTCTTTTAATTGGACTACCCCAACAACTCAAAAAAATTGACAATCCTAAGCTAGTTTTGGCTTCTGACACCACAATAATCCCTATTCCAACTGCTAGAAATCTAGGATTCAAATTTGATTCTTTTCTAAACTTCGAATCACAAATTTCCCAATTATCAAAAGCCTGCTATGTTCATATTCGTGACCTTCGCCGCCTACGTCCTTGCCTAGATACTAAAACTGCCTCCACAATTGCCACCTCAATAGTCCACTCCAAATTAGATTATTGTAACTCCCTCTACTATAACCTTCCCAAAGCCTCTATCAACAAATTGCAATCAATACAAAATGCACTTGCTCGTGCTGTTACTAAGTCACCTAAATTCTCCCATATTTCCCCCATACTAAAATCATTACACTGGCTTAAAATAACTGAACGTATCCAATATAAGATAATAACACTTACATATAGCTCACTTCAGTCATCAAAACCTGTCTACCTTAGGTCACTATTAACCCCTCAGCCTTCTCGACCCACACGTTCGTCATCTCATCTCACTCTGTCACGCCCGCTAAATCAATCATCCCTGAAAATTTGCAACCGTGCCTTCTCATACGCTGCACCTGAACTCTGGAACTCGATCTCAGCTTCCCTTCGCACACTTGGACACTTTCAAACAATAAAATCTGAATCCTCATTTCCTATAATTCCTGCACTATCTCCTCAAGTCTTCAGGTCTAAGCTTAAATCATTCCTGTTTCTTAAATCATTTCTGCCATAGCTGTAACAACCTAGCCTCACTGCCCTTCGGATATTGACCATTGCCTGGCTGATCCCACACCTTTCCTATGGCTATTTTAAGAGAGGCTGAGCGCCTAAGAATAAGCAGCTACTGTTGTGCTGCTTCCAAGGCGCTATAGAAATCCACGAGATTTTACTTTACTTTACTTTACTTTAACAAATTTAAATAAAAATCAAAATTAATCAGCTGGAAACACAACAAGTGTGTTTGAAAATCACCATTCTCTTGCAATTCAAATTTCTCACTAACTTTATGAAGAGTATCATCTACAGTCAAAGTACATTACAGAACTCTATAAAAAAACATAACTACCCTTCGTCCTTTCCCACTTTATGAACAATGTTATGTTTTCAGCAATGATAATAGAATACTAATTAATTACACTGGTTTACATCAAATTTATTGTCTAAGTTTTCTCATCCGATTTAGGACAATTTCGATGTTTTAAATTTAAATATAACATTGGTTTTGCTCAATCAGGTCAACTTTTTTATATATCGCTACATGATGATTTTCATATATGCATGTATTTTCTATCTACGTCATGCAGATTTCATTATAATGAAATGGTCAAGAAACAGTTTGTTGCCTGCAAAGTAAGACCTATTCTTGAGTAATTTTTGGTGCCCTGATTACAAAAATGTTATCCATTTTGCCCAATCAGCTCTAGTATTTGGGATACGTGGCTTAGTCGTTCTTGTATTTTGGTTCTACTAATAATGCGTTAACTGCAGAATCCTTAATCAATTCAAATTCTATCATTGAACAGTAAAAATTTTCAAAGCAACAACTATTACATATTTAAATACAACTATATTAACTACTGATTTAGTTGTCAATCACTTTGTCACACTAGAAATAAGAACAAAATGGCATTCAAGCATTTAACATGCAATTGTTTTTCTAAATATGCCCTGAAGATCTGTTGATGCTCCATCGTCCGCAATTACCTAAAACAGTTTTCATGAATCGTGATTATCTAATTAAATAATATAATTGATTATACTGCACATATTTCAATTCATTTCTTCGGGAAATGTAAGAGCTTTAATGTTATTAACAAAGACCTTTAGATGAGAGCAATCAAAAGCTACATAAAGCAAATATATACATTTATCATGCACTTCCAATATAGGATATATGGCCGAATCTCAAAAACTAGAGCTGACAGAGAAAATGTGATGTCATATTTGGAATCAACACCCTAAGTATACTAAGAAACAAGCCTTACTTCTAGGGAAACAAGGCAACACAAATTTTTGTTGTTGCCCTGTGATAGAGGCAATTATCACGCACTTACAGTCTAAAATATATGGCCGAAAATCAAAAACTAGAGCTGATAGAAAAAAATCTGGTGCCATATTTGGAGTCAGTACCCTAAATATACCCAAAAATAAGTCTAACTTCTGAGACAACAGACAAAATTTTTTGTGGGGTTGCCCTCTAATGTTACAAAATGCAATCGATTTAGTTACAAGACTAGATTTTTAAAAATCAAATTAGCAAAAAACCTGACCTGATCCAAAGAAACTAGTGTCATTTTCAGTTTCAGCAGTACCAAATTGTCATAAATCAGTTGAAAAAAACTCAGACAATTTAAAAAAAAAATTTTGTAAACCTGTGTTATAGGTACAAGACAATAGCTCCGCCAAATAGGGGGCTGTCCATTAATTAAGTCAACAATTTTTGGGCAATTCTTGACCCCCTTCCCCTTGTCAACAACTGTCAACTTTCAGTGAGCCCCCTATAATCATGTCAAAAACTTTGGACCTTCACCCAATAAGACCAGTGACGGGTTTCCCAAAAAGTTTGGAAGGTTATTATTTTTGCAGATCTGAGACATTCTCCCTTTCTTTTGTTCATCAAGTGTCATAATGTGGTGGTGATGACCTTTTTTGCTTGTCAGGCTTCTCCGGTTGTAATAAATAGTATTTCATCAAATTCCCTATTTTTTAATCTATAAAAAATAGATTGTTGACGTCAAATTTTCTTGACCCCTCCCCTGTCAACAACTGTCAAACTTTTTCAAACTCCCTCCCCTAATTTGTTAGCATAATTAATGGGCAGCACCTAGCTTGTAATCACACCATGCTAGCAGTTTAATGCAAAAGGCAGCACTGCTAGAAAAAGCCATACAAACAAATCGCCTCATAAATATATCTGGTTTGTAGAGGCAAAAGTTACGGTCAAGAATATCAAAGAGATCGCAATATAAATCAGATGATGTTCCTTATTAACAGGAATATATAGATTCAATTCAAAATTCAAATTAATTTTATCGTCCATTTCAAACACATAGGTGTTCATCGGGGACGCCTCAGACCACAACCCGCAATGCCTATCGACTGAGCAGACTGTAGCCGAGGAGGGTCGATTCGATCCAAGTCAAAAACCAAAAAAATTCAGTCAGGGCAACACCAGGACTTAAGGAGGAAACAAATATGTTTTAAGATGACGCCTAAAACTATCTAGAGAAGAGGCCATCCGAATATCAAGTGGAAGGGAATTCCAAACATATGGGGATGCATATCTAAAAGCTCTACACCCAGATTTAGTGCGACGCAAGGGAATTTCAAGAAGGCATTTATTTGCAGACCTCATGGATATATATGGCTGATGATACAATAGCATATCTCGAAGATAGGTGGGATGCTGATTTCTTAGTATCTTAAAATTGAGGGCAGCAATTTTAAAATTAATACGTTGTTCAATGGGGAGCCAATGCAACTCACGAAGGACAGGGGTAATGTGATCAAATTTTTCGTTGGGATTACAATTCTCGCAACAGCATTCTGAATAGTCTGAAGGCGTTGAATAGAACACTTCGGCAGCCCGAAAAAAAGCGAATTACAATAGTCGATTCTAGACGAAATAAATGCATTTGCTAAGATTATTGAAGACCTTGTATCCAATGTCTTACGAATCCGTCTAAAATGACGCATGAATGCAAAACAAGACTGTGACAATTTAGAGAAATGTGACTTGAACGATAAATCAGTATCACATGATATACCCAAATAACGAACTGATTTAAGTGGAACCAAGATTGCATCTCCTAATGATAAATCTAAAGAGTTTTTAGGTAATTTCGTCATTAGGGGTTGAGTACCTAGAATCATGAATTCAGTTTTTGAAGGATTGGTGTAAAGACGATTAGAAGTAAACCAGTCACGAGCTGTAGTAAGGATGTTTTGCAGATTAGCGAGCTCAGGTGAAACAGAGTCAGGGGAAAAGGATACATATAGCTGGGTGTCGTCAGCATAGAAATGAAAATTTACAGACCTGTTTTTCAAGACATGTGCAAGTGGAGTAGTATAAAGAGTGAAAAGCAAAGGACCCAAAACAGAACCCTGCGGAACTCCAGTGGTCAGAGGAACTGAAGAAGAAATGGAACCGTTTATAGTAACACATTGAGATCGATTAGCAAGATAGGAAGTAAAGAAATCCAGGACAGTGCCAGATAATCCAAACCAAGATTCGAGACAATGAAGAAGGATAGAATGATCAATGGTGTCAAAAGCAGCAGACAAGTCAAGGAGAACAAGAGCTGATAACTTTTGATTTTCAAATGCTAAAAGGATGTCATCCTGTATTTTTAGCAGAGCAGTCTCGGTTGAATAAAATTTACGATACGCTGATTGAAATGGTGAAAAAGTGGGAAAAGAGTTTATATGAGATGATAGTCTTGAGTGAACAACTCTCTCAATGATTTTAGAAATAAACGTAAAATTTGAGATTGGACGATAACTCGAGAGATCCTCGATAGGTAGTTTAGATTTACACATAATGATGACAAAACTATGATCATTTTGCAGCAGGAAACGTGTCCATGTACTATGATTATGCTATCCATCAGGTCACAGGTTCTCAAACCGGGGTTCGCGGTCCCATAGAGGACCGCCAAGCGATATCAGAAGCTATGCGATGAGCTGTTGACTTAAAGTGTAAGACAATTAGTCAGCAAAGACGAATCATTGCTTCACACACAAAATAGTTTTTGTTAATAATTGAATATCAGATGAACCGCGAAGATTTAATCGGAATACATGCACGACGCCGCGAATCCTGTGGTAATTCGCCGCAATTTATTTTTCAATCTTCTAACGCGAAAATTGTGCAACCCTAATAATGATACCTTACGAAATGAACGTTAGGACGTTTTTATAAGAAAACTAATTACACTCTAGCTAGTTCAATATTTTACCAATTTACGGATATATCTGGAAAAATCCAAACGAACTGATCCTAAATTATTTATGGACGCTTAATTAATGTAATGCATGCACACCTGGTTATCTCAGGTGTATAATTATTGATCTATTGGCACCCGTTATCTAGAGTGACTACAAGCAACGTTCGCGTTGAATCGGCGCTTCAGTCGATTTGAAATTCAAATCTTGCCGGATTCATTTTCAAATTCGCAGATAAGCATTTGTCTGGGAGAGCAGACATCAATATTACTATGATATCAGTGATAAGAAGCTGCGGCTGTTGCTGTATAAATGTCTTTGTGTTGAGTGCAAACAGCTCAGTCGGTCCGAGTGAATACAATCCACGGAAGCAGTGCGCTCTCGTATATTGGTCGAAGTGAAGGTAATCTGCAATGGAGACAGGAATCCTCGTACGTCAATGGATGAAGATCCTCCTCATGGCAATTCTTCTGTTTCATCTGAGCGAAATGTGCCGTAAGATTCAAATATGTCCGTAAATATAGGTATTTTTGGTGAGATCGTGTCCTTAATTATGTGGACAACTGGTCATAGGTGTTTTTTGCTTTAAAATGTCTAAAAAGGTCAGCGCCAATTCGTTGTGCTTTTTGCATATTTAGCGTCCTAAACAGTCAAAGGCAATGTCTTTTGTGTTGAGAAATTAGGACATGGCCGTTTTTCTGATCAGGTTTGCGCCACTGGAATAATCCAAGTCCACCCTCCGTCAGTGAAAGGCTTACTAATGTCTCTTCACGTCTTCCTGGACTCCAGATGAGCAGATTAGAGTTACTGGCACCAATCTGCTTGATAAAATCCAAACATTGAATCACTACATAGCTAGTATACGTTGAATCTTAATAGCTCAAGAAATTGTAAAGCTATCATATCTTTATCTGGTTAAAAATAGCGATCACTATAGCTATTTAGGCCTATATAATTATAGCGTTATTTAAAGTGGCTTAGATGACATTACTGTCCCGTTAGCTCCCCTAATCGCTTTCCCACAGGCAGTAATGTCCTCTAAGTCACTTTAAATCACACTATAGTTATAGACATAGCTATAGTTAACTGTCATCGTTATTATCGTCACCATCGCCCACTAGGCGGGGGGATCCCGTCCATTAAATTCAATGTAAATAGCAATGACTTAAAGGTTATTTTAGCAAAATTATACATAAATAATGATAAAACACATATATACAGGAACTGACATGCAAGCAAACTCAAGGACAGTGGAGACAGCCATGTAGACAGAATGAGAGACACACAGGAAAGCAATTGAATGAGAGTACAAATAGAAAGACAGACCGATAGACAGCTGTATATATATATATATATATATATATATATATATATATTAGGTGGGGTGAAAATTTTTTTTTTCGAAACACGGTGTGTTTCTATGCCACTTGATGTGAACATTTAGGAAATAAATAAAAAAGAATTTACAGAAGTCAAATTCCGCCCCATTTTTAAACATTTAATAACGTACCATTGATAACAGAGTTAAGTGTATTAATATGTTATGTGAAACCTATTGCCACTATTATATTACATAAGTTCACTGCTATGAACTGCAGCCAAATTGCTTCTTAGTGTCACACTGTGGCATCCTGCTCACAGACATCATTCTTGCAGCTATAAACCGTGTCTTGCATCAACTCCTTACACTTTGCTTGATGCTTCAGTAACTTCCTTCATGTGTCGTTCTTCATGTTGAGTGTTATCAGGATAATGTAGAAGCTTCAATGGTTTATCTATTGACTTCTTAATGTCAGCATTTGTCATATCTGGTGCTAATGGAGGTTAAGTAATAGTTTATTTGCTCCCCCTTAATCAATTCGTCTCAGTCGGTGGCATCAAAGTTAATATCGGGAACTTTAAAATGCTTGATGAGAAACATTGCATTAGGCACACGCTTTCTGATATTCAGTGTATCAGTATTGGTTTTCTACGCTTGTGTTTGGAGTCATCACACATTATGAATAGCAGAATGTATTCCAGATGTGCGAAATATGCATGTCTAGATATATACGGTTTGATGATATTTCTAATGGCAAGTTTCTGATTTTTGAATAACCATGTTGCCAGGAAAAGGTGTTTTGGTCCAGCAATGCAGGATAGTTTATCCTGATTGAAAACCACATAGCACTGTAGTGCGTGATGATGAAATGAGTCAAAAAACGGAGGTTTTTATCAGGTGAAACTGAAGCAACATATAGTTGGCATGCTCTATTGGCAATCGTTAACGATCAACTGTGACAAAGTCTTCCCGGTTTCTGTCGAGCTAAGTCTTCCGATATGTGACTTCGTGTTGACATAACAATTTCATACAGATAATGCTGATCTGTACTAAGATCAGTCTTTAAGAACCTCTAAAGACCATCGTGACAACCCTTCACCATCTGCAGTAGTTTCAAACTGACGACAGGCATTTTCTCACATAGTTGAATAGCCTTCCCTATTCTTCTGAAAACGCAGTGACACCCGTTGTAGCTCCGTCCATGGCTATAAATAAATGATGCAAAGGCATCACTATCCCTTACTTTGATGTCATCGCCATATTCTTCATTTTCTTCTTCCTCTTCTTCATTACAACTTTCTGCAGACATTACTAGTTCTTCATTGGTATGGAGAAGGCAAATACACTACTGAAGTGGTCGTCCTAAATCTTTCTCAACATGCTACACTCCTCCTCCGACCCGGTATTGTATGCTTGTACTATCACAACCTATTACATGTAAGTCTGTTTTAATTTTTAAATCTTTGATCTTGGCCTTAATACTGTTAGCAACGTCTTTGCTCTTGCTGGAATTAGGCGAAAAATATGCCATATACTATGAACCAGGTTCCGACACCAATACATAATGCTCCTGCGTTTCTATGCTTGCATACCACTTGCCACCTTCTTTTCTCTTCATTCATTTATCGTGTTTTCTACCATCGAAATACAATGACATGTTTTTCATTTGCCCGTCCACATGAAATCTGCCTGAGGTTCTGTCTTATTAGCTTATATATATATATATATATATATATCTTCTAATTTTGCTTTTGTCAATTACTTTACTACGATGACTATCAGTTACTATTCCGAAATCATTCAAGACCGCTGCAGCATTTTCACGGTCCGAAACCCCAAATTTATCAGCCTTTCTCACTATAGGTTTGATAGAGTGACCCTCATTTGATACTTGTATGTATCACTAGTATCTTTCTTTGATGTCATCGTCATATTCCTCATTTTCTTCTTCCTCATCTACATTACAGCTTTCTGTAGACATTACTAGTTCTGCCTTCGCGATTTCATCTGTGTGGTGTTTTGCCTGTAAAATGGGTCACTTCCCAGTATCATTTTTCTATGAAAACTTCAGGGATTCCATAGTAATATGAAAGTTATAAAAGTGGAATACACTGTTAGGATATTCTGAGTATCCTACAGTTCACATCTCTATGTAATACACATGATTAGCTAACGTTGGAAATATCAGAATTTATATATGTTGGACCCCATTTTCAAACTTAAAAATGGGGCATTTCCGGTTGTGTTGGAAACATGAAAATTGGCATATTTATCAATCTTAGGATAAGGCATAAAAACCTAGCATACCAGTTCTGAACTCCAAAAAAGTCTTGTTTCACCCCACCCTAATATATATATATATATATATATACAGAGAAAGAGAGAGAGAGAGACAGACAGACAGACAGAGTCTAACAGACAGAAGTGTTTGAGTGATAGAAATTTGACTGTAATAGTAATAGTAGTAGTAGTAATAATAATAATAATAAAAGTAATAATAATAATAATAATAATAATTTTATTATTATTATAAACTTGTAAAAACTTGTATAAACTTGTGATTTTCTAACTCCAGAATGCAAGTACAAGCAATTATTTTATTTGATACATAAAATATGCATATTTTGTCTAAAATATGCATTTTAGCACCAAGCTAACCTCTTTGATGTAGGCATTGTGCTAATTTGAAATTACCACATTGGAGCAAAATATTTATTTTAAGTATTCAAGCAAATTTTTTATACTTTTAGTACATTTTTCAGCTTTGAAAAATATTCCACCATTTATATATTATTAATGAATGCACAACCGATAATGTGAATGAATTTTTTGAAATACTCTTTTAGTTTTTATGCATGACGCCATTTGGAATCAATGGCTGTGAACGGAACTAAAGCACCAACTGCAGATCTCAGACAGAGTTTTATTCTCTAAGAAATATTTGAGAAATTCGTCAATGAAGACTTATTGATAACATGGCACACCAGATGGACTCTATAGAGTATGACAGTGGCATAGCCTGCGTTCTAGAATGGGAGGGTGTGCCATGGCAACACATTTGGGGGTAATATTAGATTCAAATCTTGAAATTTGGAGCATATGTTTGAGACTTCATGACAGCACACAGGCATTTGGCACTCCCCAATTGGAAAATTGTTTCTTAGGTTTTAAGTTCTCCTAGAGAGATATGGGGCAGAGACCCAGCCACCCCAATTTAGCATAATACCAGATTTAAATCTTGAATTTGTTAGATAAAATTTTATAAATGTCTCTGCAAGAACCTCCCCACTACTGTTGGCCTGCTCAAGAGTCCCCCCCCCCCCAAGACGCTGTCCCTCTTGTGGCTGCGCTAATGAAGAGAAGACAGACATGCACATTCAATATAGTCTGACAAGAGGACTATGGGCAGTGGCGGCTCCAGGATTTGGCAAGTGGGGGCCGTTGGGGTGTCAACTCGTAATCATGGGGGCCAACCATTTGTTGTTAGGTATGTAGTATTAAGTATAGTGTCCCAACAGAGGGGCCACTGGGGAGTCAGGCACTCAATAGGGGGCACGGGCCGCCCTGTAGAGCCACCACTGACTATGGGGGATAGCCGTGAGCTCCCTCAGCTCTGTCCCTGCCTGAAAAGTTTTGAGTAATATATTTGCCGCTAAAGAGTTGGCAGAGAGCAAACAATTATCTGAGTTAGACAGTGAGCTCTGATGTAGGCCTATATCTTAAAGGTTTTAATTCTGATTTAACACCGACTGGCAAGTTGGCAACCAGCCGCAATGCAACTATAGTATATCAATTCTGTTGACAATCACCGTCTCTCCACCCCAAGAAATGTCCCGCCTATCCCTTAACCATGTCTCATGACCTGGGTGTCATTATCCGTTTGGGATGCTCATTTGCCTGTGAAAGAAAAACCATAAGAATATCACATCTTGACTTGGTCAAGTTAAAAAACGACAGGTGAAGCACTGATTCATGAACAGAAGGGGCCATATTAGTCTGCAAGTGTGAACCTCCAATGTCTTCTACAGCTGTATTCAACACTTCAACTGAGCATGAAATAACTGAGAAACCAGAGGAGAAGTATGCTATAATTCCAGAAGGGAAGTCAGATGTCACAGTGTTCTGTATTTCCCTTCATTCTGAACCAAAGCATTAGTGCAAGTTGTGCCACAGCTGTGTGGACTTAGGTGAATTAACTGGGACTGCCAATGTGTGTCACAGGGACAGAATTTGGTTTCTAGCAAACATAATTGCTAAGAAAACACTAACACTGTAGTTCTACAACTTGCAAACTTTAATAGCAATCTTTATTATTGATTACTCAATGTTACACCTCTATGACTCCATATGGAGTCATGGGGACCTTTGACCACCAGTGACTCCATATGGAGTCATACCCATAATTATATAATTAATTACTGTTTTAATTAAAAATTGTGCTTAGGTGTCTGCAGCTGCACCCACTTTAACCCGTCCCACCTCGGGCGGGACTGACTACATCTAGTCGTATATAGTCTCATTTTATAACAGTTTTATATGGCATGCCATACATATATCATAATTAGGCTATGCCGTATATTTAGTGCTACAACTTGCTTTGGCCCGCCAAGGATCTAAGCATTTTTGTGCGGCCCGCAATGGCATGAAGGTTGGACAACGCTGATCTATACTTATAAGACAATATTATTCCTCGTGCCCAGTGCGGCTCTAGGGTTTGGCAAGTGGGGGGGCCGTTGGGGTGGCAACTTCTAATCATGGGGGGCCAACCATTTGTTGTTTAATGTATGTAGCATTAAGTATAGGGTCCCAACTGGGGGGGCACTGGGAGGGCCAGGCTCTCAATAGGGGGGGCACGGGCCCCCCCTGGCCCCCCCGGTGGAGCCGCCACTGCTCGTGCCACAGCAGATAAATTTCTTTCTCGAGTGGTTCTATTATCCCATTATCTCAAGTTATTTGGGCCGAACGAGGTAAAATGTGCGATAGAGCATTCCCTTCTGTTAAGTAACCGAAAATTCTTTGACGAATTTTGCGGCAGTTGATTGGCGATTGGTATGAGAAAATATTCGAAACACGATATAATGTAATTAATTTTACACAGTGCCACACAAAGGCGTCGTTTGCCCAATTGTCAAGAAAACTAATGTTCGACTAATGATAGTTTTTTATTTTGACTTTGCAGAGACTAAAGCTTGCGATATATATGCTCATTGCGATCCTAACCTACACAGATCATGCAATGGTTTATGTTGCGTGTACGTTATCTTGATTAGACAAATCCAAATAAACGTCTGTGATTAACTGATTTATAATAAATCATTTATTGTTATCGATTAATAATCATTAGCTATTATAATAATAGCTGAAGTAAATTTGTAATTATATTCGGTCTGCTTGTGTCTCGTTTGTGAAGAAACCATTGAAAATATGATTTGTTAACGGCGATGCTTTGACATATTCTTTTAGACTGAAGTAACTATGCCCTACAACTATAGGTAAGTCGCTCTAGTTCTGACGATGCAGTATGTTTCATGGCGAATATTTCAAAAGAACGCATGATAAGATTCTTAGCTTTCGATTTGATTAGTTTTTTAATTCTCTGAGTTCTCTATCGAAATTTGATGATGTAGCAAATAAGTAAATAGCCTAAAATGCCGTGATCATGAGATAGGCTATAGTTTATGATCACTTGCTCGAGTGTGCCAACGTTTACAAATGTAGGCCTATCACTATCTGCTGTGTGAACTCTATGACTGCGATGAAGGTATTAACCTTCACCAAATGTTCATTCAGCTGCTTAGAAATTTCAAATGCTGTCTTCGTCTCGACGTTATCAACTTAATTTCAAGCAATTCTGGGCCATAATTATTCTCTCTTCGGATGTTCAGAACGAGAAGCAAAGTATTGTTCAATTTCTCTCCAATTTAGAATTAATATTATATGTAATGTCAATGCTAACTTTTTATCTTTTTTCCAAATAGCCTGACGAAATAAGACTCACTGAAATCTTCACGAAAGATGGTGGCGGTTGTATATGTTTACAGACGTTTCTCTAAGACAACGAGAATTAATTTTATCATGGTTGACAAGCTAAAGCTTTCAAATCGTACCTATTTAACAAATTGCAACTTCTTTATATTGTCTGCCAGTGAAGAGAAGATATTTGGTTACTGGAGTTTTTGCGAACTCGCTAAAATCTGTTAACATTCTAACAAATTTAATTATAATTAAAATTAATCAGATATAAATGACACACGTGTGTTTCAAAATCACCACTTCTCTTGGAATTCAAATTTCTCACTATCTTTATGAGGAATATCATCTACTTTCAAAGTGCATTACAGAACTCGACGAAATAACGTCACGACCCTTCGTCTTTTCCGAGTTCATGATCAACATTATGTTTTCAAGTAGAGTAGATCTACATGACGAGCGGAAATGAGATAGAATACATGGATCGATTGGGAATGAGATGATTTATTGAAATAAGCTCAAATACGAGACGTCAGTTGACAAGCCTTGATTCGGCATGTTTAGCTAGCGTCGCTTCAGCCAGGCCATCGGTGATCCTCTGGGCTCCGGTCTCTTTCCTCCGATCCTCCCGTTGACGACGATGGAGCGAATTGGTTGACTACGACTGTCGTTAGCTGACTACTCCACGACGGACCCGCCGGGTCGGCCGGGCTGATTCTCCACGACTGCTGACTCTTCGGCTGAAGGTTGCTAGATAGTGGACGATCTGAGTATTGACGCCTGGCTGACTCATCACTGTAGACTGACGACGGCCGGACTGACTGGACTGCGAACTCAGAACTCCAACTGGACATGCCTTGCCGACTGCTTGTATTTCCTGCAACAGAATCTCCGAGAACATTCCATCTCACATGGCAGTACAGTTCGATATCTAGATCGTTCGTCAATAGTTCTCTTAGACATTTGCACATGACAATATTAGAGTTAGATCTTGGCGACTGCTTAAAATTGGTTTATACAAGTAATGTTTCCTTATTCTGTTCACTAAAGTGATTGTTCCCGTGTGTTGTATGCCTGTATGTATACGTGCATTAGCGTAGCTAGGAAAAATTTTCGACCGGTGCCCTCCCCGCCGCCGCCTTCCATCCTACCCTCCTTTTGCTTCCCCTTGTCTCTCTCCCTTCCTCTCCCTCCGCCTTCCTCTTTTTTAGCGGGAGTCCGGGGGTATAACCCCCGGAACATTTTTAAAAATCACAAATGCCCGTATGTGAATTTTAGCGCATTTTAGACACAAAAAGAGACACGTGGGATGTTCCACTTTCTTCTCTGCGATTGTGAACGTTAAAAATTTCAGGCTCACTTCTCAAGCAGTGAATGTTTTATCTTAATATAGGCCTAAAACACGTACTATAGGCCTACACAGTTCCAGACGTCACTTTTTTATGTCTAGCTTTTGAAGCGAAATTCAAGATTATCGCAATACATGTTTCAATCCTTGATTAATTATTTATAGTATTGTCGACTTACAGTACCTGCTATCTGCATCAGTTTCACGGCCTACTATACGGCTGGCATCGTATACCTATAAAATTGTAGAAACTTACACATTTTATTATACAAAGTAAGCTTACATTCAACAATCGCAGCCATCATCAACTTGATTTCGGACGAGTACTCAATACGAATGTCAGAAGAATGAAGATATTTTGTCCTATGATCCTATCTGAACGATCGGCAGTGACACGTCGGAAAACCATCCCTCCCCAACTGAGACACTGAAACCTACGCCAATCCTGAACTAGAAAAATGTAGCTATTGTGTCACTTTGTGTGGGTGCCAAGTAGTAGACGCCGCGGGGATCTTCTGCTCGGACCCCGAGATATTAGATGCTGGCACCCTTTATCAGCGCAGTCCTTTGACTCGTGCTAAATTCCATGAGATAACGACGACACTATGAATGCATTACAGTTTGAACCTGCCCGACTAAAGAAGTCTGTCTGGCGCGAAAAGTTATAACCAACCAGAGCCTACTATGCCAGGTCTAACCCCCAATAAAAATCTCATCGGATTTACTCGATTTGCACGATTGACCCTGGGCGGTCCGACCGGTGCAATTGCACCGGTTAGCACCAATGTAGCTACGCCACTGCTCTCCACCCCTCTCCCAATCGCACCAGCACCAACCGATTCCCGCCCCGGCCCCAACCTATCCCCGCTTAATTAATGTAATGCATGCACACCTGGTTATCTCAGGTGTATAATTATTGATCTGTTTGCACCCGTTATTTAGAGTGACTACAAGCAACGTTCGCGTTGGATCGGCGTTTTAGTCGATCGTTTTAGTCGATTTGAAATTCAAATCTTGCCGGATTAATTTTCAAATTCGCAGATAAGCATTTGTCTGGGAGAGCAGTCGTCTGTAATTACCATGATATCAGTGATAAGAAGAAGCTGCGGCTGTTGCTGGATAAATGTCTTCGTGTTGAGTGCAAACAGCTCAGTCGGTCCGAGTGAATACAATCGACGGAGGCAGTGCACTCTCTCGTATATTGGTCGAAGTGAAGGTAATCTGCAATGGAGACAGGAATCCTCGTACGTCAATGGATGAAGATCCTCCTCATGGCAATTCTTCTGTTTCATCTGAGCGAAATGTGCCGTAAGATTCAAATATGTCCGTAAATATAGGTATTTTGGTGAGATCGTGTCCTTAATTATGTGGACAACTGGTCATAGGTGTTTTTTGCTTTTAGAATGCTAAAAAGGTCATCGCTAATTCGTTGTGCTTTTTGCATCTTTAGCGTCCTAAACAGTCAAAGGCAATGTCTTTTGTGTTGAGAAATTAGGACATGACCGTTTTTCTGATCAGGCTTGCGCCACTGGAATAATCCAAGTCCAGCCTCCGTCAGTGAAAGGCTTACTAATGTCTCTTCACGTCTTCCTGGACTCCAGATGAGCAGATTAGAGTTACTGGCACCAATCTGCTTGATAAAATCCAAACATTGAATCACTACATAGCTAGTATACGATGAGTCTTTATAGCTCGAGAAATTGTAAAACTATCATATCTTTATCCGGTTATTAATAACGATCACTATACACTGTAGCTATTTAGGCCTATATAATTATAGCGTTATTTAAAGTGGCTTAGAGGACATTACTGTACCGTTAGCTCCCCTAATCGCTTTCCCACAGGCAGTAATGTCCTATAAGCCACTTTAAATCACACTATAGTTATAGACATAGCTATAGTTAACTGCTATCGTTATTATCATCACCATCGTTGTCGTCGTCATCGTCATCATCATCATTATTGAAGATGCGCGTTGGATCAGTTGACTGACGGAGCGAGGTTCAAGCCTCGTCAGTGCCCCTAGTGGCTTTCCAACAGGCAACAATACTCACTAATCCACTTCATATCACGCTATAGTTGCAGTTGCATATATTTATTTATTTATTTATTTTGTGTCCTCGGTATTTCATCCCGAAAAAGTGTCCTGAGACATTAAGAAATTGTGTGGATAACTCTCGTCCGGTTCGAAGTCTGGAAAATTTCCTCGAAAAGCAATGGTGTTGAATCGCTGCAGAGTGACAGACAATCGTTGGAAAAGGAAGCTTCCTGCCCTCTTGACTCCGGATTGCAAAGCAAGACGACGACCAAGCTCGTTGAAAAAGCAAAGGGCGTCTTGATTTATGGGGCCGAGCGTCTCAAGGACGACTGGCAAGAATGTGTACATATGAAAAAGGCTTTGATATATATATACATATATACATATATATATACCGAAGGCAATATATATGTATATATATATATTGCTTTCGGTACTTCATTCCCTAGGGTCTTATAATAAAAAAATTGCCCGGAGACATGAAAAGATCGTGTGCTAGCCCTCGTTCGGTTGCAGATTTGGAAATGTTCCTCGGAATGCGATGGCGTTGAAACGCTGAATCGCGACGGATATTCTTTGGAACAGAAATCATCCTTCTCTATTGTCCCCGGATTGTAGGGCAATGAGTAGACCCAGATCGCTGATAAAGGGGAAATCGTCGTTATTGATGGGGCCAAATGTTTCAACTGCCAGCGGCAAGAAGATGTGGGTGGATGAGAGGGTTTGATATTTTGATGGCTTTCTAGCCGCAGCTGCTTCTGCGACTGCTCCTGCTGCGAGCGCTGTGGTTGGCAAATACGTGGGGGCAACTGTGTCTGCCACGGTTGCATCTAAAGATTAGGATTCGCCGCTTCGGCCTGTCCGCCACGGGATCAGGGTCATGCCGTGTGGTCTTTTCCCATCGGTTAGGCAGAGACAAGCCGGACGATCCCAGGTGCTCTGCTTGGTGAGGGAGCCGGACGTTGGGCTCGGCAGCTGACTCATCGAGGACCATTGGTTTCTGACTTGCAATTCATGTGCGTCAGTGTTTACACAGACTTTCTCAAGTATGGAAGACTAGAAGGAGTTGGGTGCCTGCAGCTGAAGTCAAGAAGGTAGACGGTGCAAGCATGGACACCCGACGAATCCCCATCCCTATTGGGTAGCGTCGCCTGCCGTCTTCGGCTGTCAGAAAGCTGAATGTTGAGTATGCTGTTCAAACCCTCGCGCATTGTTGCGTCGAAACTCTCTAAAAGTGTATGTTCGGCGCAAGGGGTGCGTCGCAGCGAATAGAGGAGCTTTGAATGACTCAGGGAACTCAGAAGAAGAAAGAGGGGGTCTTTTACTTGGAATTAAGAGGCAAGCGACTGAGGATCGTCTGTAATTCCGCTATTCGGCTGGACATCAGCTCCTCAAAGGCGGTTGAAACTTCCAAACGATGGAAACCGCACTCATTACTTGCAGGATCCTCCTCCGGGGGCCCTTTAGGATGGCCTAATACCTCAATTCCAGGGGCATATCAATATTAATTTAATATTATATTAATCAATTCCAGGGGCATATCCTTACTAAGCGTACCAGGAAAAGTGTTCACTCGCGTAATTTTAAACAGAGTCAAGGATAAAATAGATCAGAACCTGAGAGAAAATCAAAGCGGTTTCAGACAAGGAAGGCGATGCACGGATCAAATTTTCGTGATACGGCAGATGATCGAAAAAAGAAGGGAATTCAACAAAGACCTATATATGTGCTTCATTGATTTTGCACAGGCATATGATTCCATCTGGAGGAAAGGCGCATGGGAAATATTAGAAAAATACGGAATCAACAACAAATACATACAACTGATAAAGGCTTTATACAATATAACATATGCAATGGTGAGAGTAGAGGGGACAGAGTCGGAGGAATTCAAAATAGTGACAGGGTTTAGACAAGGATGTATTTTGTCTCCCTCACTGTTCAATGTGATATTGGACTACATCATGAGAAGAATAGAAAAAATAGGTAACCTCGGGAAAACAATGCAACCGCAGAATATGGAAGACACGGAATATGCAGACGACACATGCTTACTGGCAGAGTGCCTAGTAAGAATAATGGAATTAACGGAAATACTGGCCAACGAAAGTGAGAAAATAGGCATGAAAATAAACTATAAGAAGACAAAGATTATGGCGGTGACAAATCAGCACGGACCATGGCCAAAAATGGAAATAGAAAACAATGAAATGGATATGGTAGAAAGCTTCGTATACCTAGGAAGTGAGGTAGACAATAAAGCAAGCAGCGAAAAAGAAATCAAAAGGCGATTGGCGCTGGCAGGAAATGTCTTCAATAGGTTAAGGGAGAAGGTATTCAAAAGACATGATATAAACTTGAAATTGAAACTGCGAATATTAAACGCATGCGTCATTCCAGTACTTACATACGGAGCAGAAACGTGGAATATAACCGGCAGCATGGAAAAAAGGATAGATGCATGTGAAAACAAATGGCTAAGAAGGATCATGAGAGTTGGCTATAAAGAGCATGTAACAAACAAAGAAATCAGAGACAGGACGCAGCAACCCTTCGTCAGTAACACCGTAAGAAAGAAAAGAATGGAATGGCTGGGGCATATATTGCGAATGGAAAATGAAAGACTGCCAAAAATAGCATACTATCATAAACAGAAGGGTAAAAGAAGTCAAGGACGACAGAGAACAAGATGGACGGACTGCATAAGCAAAGACCTCAATACGGTGGGGCTCAAGCTGGAAGGGAAAACAACTGGAAGAAATAGGATGACTCTGGAGGAAATGGCGAGCAACAGAGACAAGTGGAGAGAAATCGTTTCGGAATCAACGACTGGACACAGTCAAAGATGACAGAGAGAGAGAGAGAGAGAGAATACCTCAATTAGTGGCCGAGCTGGTATCCTGTCCAGAGGTAGAGAACAGGCTAGATACCTCAATTACAGGGCTAGTTAACCTGCTTTTAGCCGGAACATGCCCAGACCAAGTCCGACCAATACTCTTTGGGGGAATTCTGACGGCCTTAAGAAACAATCGGGGGAAGCCCCATTGCCATCGGTTATCGCTGGCGGCGGCTCGCCTCTAAGTGTGCATCCAACTTCGACCTGCCTAGGGCAACTAAAAACCTCGCACCCCAACAGGTAGGCGTGCGGTGTCCCAGAAGATGCAATGCCGCAGTGCACTCGGCCAGACGCTTTCTCGCAAACACGCCGAAAGATAATTTTCTCGTGAAACTCGATTTCACGAATGCCTTCAGCCAGTGTTGAGTCAGTTAACTTTAACTGTAACTGAAATATCAGTTAACTGAGAAATAACAAATCAATTAACTGTAACTAAAACTGTAACTGAAAAATGTCAGTAACTATAACTGAAAAATAAATAACTGAAATAGCTAAAATAACTGAAAAATAATTGTATGTATAATTGCGTTACGTACTATTTCTGTTTTTTCCGAGAGATGTGGATATTTGCAATGTTGTAGCGATAACACCACGTGCACATATCAGTAGATTTTTCAATCAGTTAAAGAGAGCAGGGTGATTGTATATTAAGAAAAACGTCGAAATTTCATTAATGTGTTCAATGTCGATTAACTGAAAATAACTGAAAATTAAATAACTGTAACTGAAACTGAAACTGAAACTGAAAATGACATTAACTTTATCTGTACCTTTATAACTTTAAAATAATTTCAATAGATCAAACTGTAACTGTAGCTGAAAAATAATCAATAACTGAAACAGCACTGCCTTCAACAGCATGTTCCGAGACAGTATGCTGGCCGAATTAGAACAGTTCCTACCAGATCTGTCGGCCTATTGCGAACTGTCGTACTGCGAGCCCAGCTCCATTAATTTTGCAGCTGCGCAGTACAGTCTCAGCTAGGCCCACAGCAAGGCGATCCCCTGGGCCCTCTCCTTCTTTGTCTTCCGCTGCAGAACATCCTGAAAAACTTATCGGCAACCTTCACGAAGTTCACGGAGGGTTACCTCGACGATCTGACTCTGGGCGGGCCCACAAATATAGTCGCAGCAGACATCACAGCCATTGAAAAAGGGTTACAAATTCCGGGTTATCCTTGAACCACGACAAATGTGAAGCCATTCACAGAGGTTCAATGCCGATAACCAACACCTCCCCTGGACCGGTTTTTCGCGGATAACTATATATATATATATATATATATATATATATATATATATATATATATATATATATATATAGTCATTTCTATGACTTTACAGCGACTCAATGCGATTGCTTTCCAAAAGACTTTCTCTGCTTCTGATCCGGATCAAAACGAGAGCTGAAAATTATATATTTTTCTGTCTCCGGACACTTTCCTCACTGTGTGTGCATGACTGATCAGCTGCTGGAAACACTTGTTCATTTATTATTATTATTAATATTATTATTATTATTACTAGAACTAGTACTACTACTACTACTACTACTACTACTACTACTACTACTACTACTACTACTACTACTACTACTACTACTACTACTACTATTGCGCTGATCCTACTGCTGCATAATAATCCTCTTTACGCCGCCCTTTGGTCATGAATATTGTAACGGCCGCCTGTACTAACTTTGCAAAAACTCGTCTCAAAATGTCTAGAGGTAAATAATATTTACTATAACTGAGTATCTACTGACAAGGCGGACCAGTCAACATCTACTCACAAACACGCTTTTCATACTAAAATACATCTTTATTCTTATGCTAAAATAATCAACTTCACACCAATAGCGGCCATTAAGTATAATAACTATTGAGAGTCTTTGTCTATGGCCAGTTAGTGCTAGTGGCAATTCTCATCTAGCACCGCGTAACTAATGTCTACTGAAAACTGTCGGACGGACATATTTAAATCTAGAATTAAACAATTCAAAATGTTCCTTTGTCCTAAAACAAACACCACGCTCAAGGCACGACTAAGTACGGATACGTTCGATCGTTTTTTCTAATCGAAATTCTTCTTTAAATATCGTCACGTTCCGCCGTATCTATTTAAATTGTACTCGTTACTTTGTCTAGGGGTAATTTTTCACTGGCGAACACGCTAACATATGCTAACTTACAAATTCCTCTTCTTATAAAAATTTCCTTTTAATCTTAATTAAAATAAACATCTTTCTACAATAAAGTAAAAAAAGTAAAATCTCGTGGATTTCTATAGCGCCTTGGAAAGCAGCACAACAGTAGCTGCTTATTCTTAGGCGCTCAGCCTCTCTTAAAATAGCCATAGGAAAGGTGTGGGATCAGCCAGGCAATGGTCAATATCAATAGCGGTCATTAAACACTACAATCTATAGAGCCTTTCTAGTGGTACGTATTTCGCAGTGGCCAACCTTACCTAGCAATCTTGTCGCTAATGACAACTAGTCAGCTGGCAACTGCCAATTTAAAATCAATTAAAACAATTGAAAAATCATACAAGTCAAATATGACTTAGACCCAACGAAACGCTAACAAGAGACCGTCCGAAAACACTGTTCGGAATTTGTACACGTTAAATTTAACTTATTAAATTCGAGGCGAAAACAGCAGCGCGTCTTCCAACGACTTCTTCTCCTTGCGGCGAACCGTCCGACCCCAGCTTGCGTTCGAATGTTGACAGTTCGAATTCCAACGGTCGACGCCAAACGTCTCTTGGCCAATGAGGACTCGCCACGTCGGGAAAACTCCGTAAGACGGCGTCCTATTGGTCAACACAAGCACACACAATCACCTTACTGTGCAAAAACCTACTAAATATTTACTTACTTGCCAAATACCTCCTATCATCACAATATATTTAAATTCAATTCGACGATCGCCAGGCATCAATTCTGCTCCGGTCGCCATCGCTTCTTCTTCGCAGCAACGAAAGACCTCTGCTCCAGCTCGCAGCACAGCCATAGCCTCCTCTACTCCAGGCCACCGCGCTCGCCCACTAGTCAAGTGGGCGGAGCATATCGAGCGCGGCGGCCTTCTAAATATAGGTGACTCTGGCTCAGCACGATCGAACGCCCAACGATGCTGATTGGCCACGGCGACTGCTTTACCTCCTTTCGAGTCATCCGATTCGTACCCTCTTCTCCAATCGCCAATCGGTCGGCTGCTACACCTTCATTGATATATATATATATATATATATATATATATATATATATATATAACTAGGTCACATATGTTTACTTTATCTAGCGCCAAATCAACATTCGCCACCAATTACACCATCATCATACCACCATCACAATATGAAGCTTTCAGATATAGAGTAATAGAAGTTTGATCTAAGCTTATAAGACAATGTTATTCCTCGTGCCAGAACATATAAGTTCTTTCTCGAGGGGTAATATTATACTATTATCTCAAGTTATTTGGGCCGAACGAGGTAAAATGTGCGATAGAGCATTCTTTCTGGTAAGTAACCGCAAATTCTTTGACGAATTTTGTGGCAGTTGACTGACGATTGCGATCACAACATAATCGAAAGACGATATAATGTAATTAATTTTCCACAGTGCCACACAAGGCGTCGTTTGGCCAATTGTCAAGATAAATAATGTTAGCCGTTTTAACGACTAATGATAGTTTTTTTTATTTTGACTTTGCAGAGACTAAAGTTTGCTCTTATAAAACTACTTGCGATTCTAAACTATACAATGGATGCAATGGTGTATGTTGCAGGTACGTTATCTTGATTAGACAAATCCAAATAAACGTCTGTGTTTAACTGATTTATAATAAATAATTTATTGTTATCGACTAATAATCATTAGCTATTAGAATAATAGCTGAAGTAAATTTGTAATTATATTCGGTCTGCTTGTGTCTCGTTTGTGAAGAAACCATTGAAAATATGATTTGTTAACGGCGCTGCTTTGACATATTCTTTTAGACTGAAGTAACTATGCCCTACAACTATAGGTAAGTCGCTCTAGTTCAGAAGATGCAGTATGTTTCATGGCGAATATTTCAAACGAACGCATGATAAGATTCTTAGTTTTCGATTTGATTAGTTTTTTAATTCTTTGAGTTCTCTATCAGTGGCGGCTTTAGGATTTGGCAAGTGGGATGAGGGCGTTGGGGTGGCAACTTCTAATCATGGCGGGGGCAACCATTTGTTGCTTAATGTATGTAGCATTAAGTATAGGGTCCCAACAGAGGGGGCCACTAAAAGGCAGGCACTCAATAGGGCACGGGCCCTCGGGCCACCCCGGTGGAGCCGCCACTGTTCTCTATCGAAATTTGATGATGTAGTAAATAAGTAAATAGCCTAAAATGCCGTGATCATGAGATAGGCTACCGTTTATAATCAAGTGCTCGAGTGTGCCAACGTTTACAAATGTAGGCCTATCACTATCTGCTGTGTGAACGCTAGGACTGCGATGAAAGTATTAACCTCCACCAAATGTTCATTCAGCTGCTCAGAAATTTCAAATGCTGTCTTCGTCTCGACGTTACCAACTTAATTTCAAAGCAATTTTAGGCCATAATTATTCACGTACAATGGATTCTTTGTACCTTTTAATTTTTCCTCTCTCTTCGGATAGTCAGGACGAGAAGCAAAGTATTGTTCAATTTCTCTCCAATTTAGAATTAATATTATATGTAATGTTAATGCTAGCTTTTTTCTTTTTTCCAAATAGCCTGACGAAATAAGACTCATTGAAATCTTCATGAAAGATGGTGGCGGTTGTATATGTTTACAGACGTTTCTCTAAGACGATTATAATTAATTTTATCATGGTTGACAAGCGAAAGCTTTCAAAGCGTACCTATTTAACAAATTGCAACTTCTTTATATTGTCTGCCAGTGAAGAGAAGATATTTGGTTACTGGAGTTTTTGCGAACTCGCTAAAATCTGTTAACATTCTAACAAATTTAATTATAATTAAAATTAATCAGATGTAAATGACACACGTGTGTTTCAAAATCACCACTTCTCTTGGAATTCAAATTTCTCACTATCTTTATGAGGAATATCATCTACTTTCAAAGTGCATTACAGAACTCTACGAAATAACGTCACGACCCTTCGTCTTTTCCGAGTTCATGATCAACATTATGTTTTCAAGTAGAGTAGATCTACATGACGAGCGGGAATGAGATAGAATACATGGATCGATTGGAAATGAGATGACTGATTGAAATAAGCTCAAATACGAGACGTCAGTTGACAAGCCTTGATTCAGCATGTTTAGTTAGCGTCGGTGATCCTCTGGGCTGCGGTCTGTTTCCTCCGATCCTCCCGTTGACGACGATGGAGCGAATTGGTTGACTACGACTGTCGATAGCTGACTACTCCACGACGGACCCGCCGGGTCGGCCGGGCTGATTCTCCACGACTGCTGATTCTTCGGCTGAAGGTTGCTAGATAGCGGACGATCTGAGTATTGACGCCTGGCTGACTCTTCACTGTACTGTAGACAGTACAGTGAAAAGTACAGGTGGGCAAACTTTTTCACTAACGAGCCGCTTGAAACCTAATACTACATTAGGCGGGCCGCATAAACAAAAAGCAATTTTTTTATAATTGTGATGCTTACATGCAGCATAAATTTATTAATGAAGCTAGCATTTACGATTAAGAAATCTTGTCATTCTAATCTAGTAAATCTAGTCATTCTGGTGTTATGGCTGTTTTGCAATCTTTAGCGTTGGCGATGCCATCCTATTAATGAGATGAATGCAACTGTGCACAGTTATTCACTAGTTCGTTGTAGTCAGGAATAACTTTGCTTGTCGTAACACGTAATATGGGTTCTAGATTTGCATCTGTTAGCTGAGATCTGAATTTTGACTTATTGAAGGTCATACAGGAGAAAGCTTGTTCGCAGATGTAAGTTGACCCAAAAATTAAACATTTTACGTGCAAAAGTTTTCAGATTGTGAAACTTTTCCTCTAACAATGAAGAATAGAATTCAGCCAATGTTGCATGTTTGAAGTGTTCATTCGGGCTGATGTCGGCCTGCAGATCTATAAGCTTCATCTGAATATCAGGATTAGCTGCTTCAATTCCGAAAGAAAGTGGAACAGTCAGCAAATGAAACTGTGGTCCAAAGGCCTTGAAGTCTGCAAAGCGTCTTGTAATTCAATAGCCGTGTCCATCTACTATGACGATGCTACCCATTAGCTAAGTGGTTCTCAAACTGGAGTCTACTGTCCCATAAGTGACCGCCCAGCGATAGTAGAGGTCATGCGATGGGCTGTCGACACAAAGTGCAAGGCAATTAGTCAGGAAAGACGATTCATTGTTTCACACACAAAATACTTTTTGCTAATAATTAATTGAATATCTGATGAACCGCGAAGATTTAATCGGAATATATTAATCCTGCCTTTTAATCGCGATTAACACGCGATTAACACGTTAATCTGTTAATGGCAATTAATTGTTTTAATCGCGATTAAAAAATTAATGGGCATCATAATTAATCGCCTCATATTTCCATAAAGAAACTTTAAAAAACTGAGCTTGAAAGTGATAACGTCACGAGTTTTTGCTTAAAGTTGACTAAAACAGATGATGCGTGTGCTATATAATGTCGTGCGTGATCTCTAGTTGAAATTCTGAAAGTTTGTTTTGCAACTGGTACGTTGTTTATTTCAATTTAATTACTACTTCGGAACCAAAATAACGTTGCTAAACAAAATGCAATTAATACCGATTAAGAATTTTAATCGCACGATTAATCGCGATTAAAAAATTAATCGTTGGGCAGCACTAGAATATATGAATAACAACACTGAACTGTCCAGGTGCAGATTAATAATATTGAAGATATTACGGCAATTTCACCACACTGATTTGCTTTGCATTTCATTATACCTCACCTTGATTAATTGAAAACAAGAACAAGAATAACCTTCAAGTATGCATAGTATATAGGAATATAAAGGTGGGAAGTTAGCAGAGTGGTAGCATTTTTGAACGATAGAGCAGAAAGTCACCGGTTCGAGACCCAAAAAGCACTATTCAGTCTTACTCGCAGATGGCGGTGGTAAAATGAGGAGCAGTGGTAAAATGCTGTGATAAGTCAAACAGGTACGCTACGCCACACACTAGCCCCGCATCTGTGCTGTTGCATGCCTGGCTGTGGGACGATAGCAACGGAGATCAGCGCCGCCATATGGGCTAGTGAGGCTCGTGAAGGAATTTGATTTTTCTTAGCATATAGGCATAATTAGTACATGTGGGTGGAGTTATATGTTAAGCAATGCACGACGCCGCGAATTCTATGGTAATTCGCCGCAATCTTCTCATTATATAATTCTCGATGTCAGGCGAATCTGTCTGTCGGTCACGATACACGGCAGATTTTGCAAGACGCTGTTGTCATTGACAATCAAATATTGTTTAATCAAAACTGTATAAAATAATCAACGGAGCGTTTAACGAAGCGTCTTAATTGCAGCTCAAACCCCCGTTCCCCTTCCCTCTCCCCACCCCTCTCCCAATCGCCCCAGCAGTGCTGGGCCAGCACCAACCGATTCTCGACCCGGCCCCAACCCATCCCCGCCCGCCCTACCCCACAGACCCCAAACCCCGCCCCCTTCCCCTCCCATCCACCTCTCCCAATCCCCTTCCCTCTCCCCATTCCTCTCCCAATCGCCCCAGGCCCTAACCCATAATCGCCACACTCTACCCAACAGGTCCCAAACCCCCGTTCCCATTTTTCTCTCCCAATTCCTCCCCAACCCATCTTCCCTCTCCCAATCGCCCCAGCCCAACCAATCCCCGCCCTGGCCCCAACCCATCTCAGCTCAGGCCCCAACTCGTACCCGCTCCACCCAACCCCACAGGACACAAACATTGTTCCCCTTCTCTCTCTCCCCCATCTCTCCCAACCCCTTCCCTTTTCCCATCCCTCTCCTAATCTCCCCAGGCCCCAAACCACACCGCCCCATCCTACCCCACAGGCTTCAAATCCCCGTTCCTCTTCCCTCTCCCCATACCTCTAACAACCCCTATTCCCTCTTCCCACCCCTTTCCAAATCGCCCCGGCCCCAACCCATCACCGCTCCACCTTACCCCACCGGCCCCAAACTCCGTTTCCAAACCTACACAACGCTGCTCCTAAAACCCGTACAACCCACTTTCCTCTTCCCAGACCTAATTCTCTTCTCCCTATGCCCTGCCCGCTTTTTATATGTATTTACCTCTTCTTAACTTCAATACCTATTTTTAAAATTTAACCCTTCAAGTGGGGATTAAATTTTCAAACGCCGTCACCGTACTGGGGATTTAATTTTTGAAAAAACGTTCTTCAGAAATGATTGTTGTAACGTTTAAATTTGCTATATATCAGGCTTTATAGGAGCTAAAAAGATGAGGTTTGCACCATTGTTTAGATTGTTTATTCCTCTTTCTAACCGTCCGTGCAAAACAAAACATATGAAAGTAGAGTCCACTTTACGGCCTAGAATATTACCCTATCCCCAAAAAACATTTCAAAGCCCTCTAACAAAACAATTTCAGCAGTATCCCCACTTTGGTCAGCGGCAAAGTTGTAAAAGGATGTCAAAGGAACACAATAAACCCAAAAGTTTGAAAATCGGTTGACATTTGGTAAAGATCTATCAATTCTAACCCGATGACCCCGATGTTTGAACATAAGTATTATCGGTGAATTTCGCGAAAGTTTTGGATTCTGAGAAAGTTTTCTAATTTTTTGAATTTGCTATATCTCAGGCTATATAAGAGTAAGAAGATGAGGTTTGCACCATTGTTTAGCTTTTTTTACTACCCTTTTAACCGTCCGTGCAAAACAAAAAAGTCCAGCGTTCACGAGAATTGCGACAATCAAGTGAGAATGAGTATCAGGCTGTTTGCTCGGCGTGCAAAAGCAGCACAGCAAACAAGAGAATCAAGCACTGCATGTCGTTTGACACTGCCAAATCATTACACTTACGTTGACTATCAAGAAAATTCATGCGAATGGGCGTTAACTCGGTTGAAGGAAAAGGCGGCGAGATAAGGAGAATTAATTGCGCAAAATGCTATTGCATTTGCGCAAAATCGGGTGATAAAACAGCCAATCTCCCCCGTCATTTTTGACGGGTAAACCCCTAGTTTATTTTTAAATCTTCTAACGCAAAAATGTGCAACCGTAATAATGAAAAAATTCCGCTATGAACGTTAGGAAATCTTTAAAAGAAAACTAAGTACACTCTAACTAGTTCAATATTTTACCAATTTACGGATATATCTGGAAAAATCCAAACGAACTGAACATCCTATTATTTATGGACGCTTAATTAATGTAATGCATGCACACTTGGTTATCTCAGGTGTATAATTATTGATCTATTTGCACCCGTTATCTAGAGTGACTACAAGCAACGTTCGCGTTGGATCGGCGTTTTAGTCGATTTGAAATTCAAATCTTGCCGGATTAATTTTCAAATTCGCAGATAAGCATTTGTCTGGGAGAGCAGTCGTCTGTAATTACTATGATATCAGTGATAAGAAGAAGCTGTGGCTGTTTCTGTATAAATGTCTTCGTGTTGAGTGCAGACAGCTCAGTCAGTCCGAGTGAATACAATCCACGGAGTCAGTGCGCTGTCGTGTATTGGTCGAAGTGAAGGTAATCTGCAATGGAGACAGGAATCCTCGTACGTCAGTGGATGAAGATCCTCCTCATGGCAATTCTTCTGTTTCGTCTGAGCGAAATGTGCCGTAAGATTCAAATATGTCCGAAAATATAGGTATTTTTGGTGAGATCGGGTCCTTAATTATGTGGACAACTGGTCATAGGTGTTTTTTGCTTTTAGAATGCTAAAAAGGTCATCGCTAATTCGTTGTGCTTTTTGCATCTTTAGCGTCCTAAACAGTCAAAGGCAATGTCCTTTGTGTTGAGAAATTAGGACATGACCGTTTTTCTGATCAGGCTTGCGCCACTGGAATAATCCAAGTCCAGCCTCCGTCAGTGAAAGGCTTAGTAATGTCTCTTCACGTCTTCCTGGACTCCAGATGAGCAGATTAGAGTTACTGGCACTAATCTGCTTGATAAAATCCAAACATTGAATCACTACATAGCTAGTATACGATGAGTCTTTATAGCTCGAGAAATTGTAAAGCTATCATATCTTTATCCGGTTATAAATAACGATCACTATACACTGTAGCTATTTAGGCCTATATAATTATAGCGTTATTTAAAGTGGCTTTGAGGACATTACTGTACCGTTAGCTCCCCTAATCGCTTTCCCACAGGCAGTAATGTCCTATAAGCCACTTTAAATCACACTATTGTTTTATACATAGCTATAGTTAACTGCTTTCGTTATTATCATCACCATCGTTGTCGTCGTCATCATCTTCATCATCATTATTGAAGACGCGCGTTGGATCAGTTGACTGACGGAGCGAGGTTCAAGCCTCGTCAGTGCCCTTAGTGGCTTTCCAACAGGCAACAATACTCACTAATCCACTTCATATCACGCTATAGTTGCAGTTGCATATATTTATTTATTTATTTTGTGTCCTCGGTACTTCATTCCCGAAAAGTGTCCTGAGACATTAAGAAATTGTGTGGATAACTCTCGTCCGGTTCGAGGTCTGGAAAAGTTCCTCGAAAAGCAATAGCGTTGAATCGCTGCAGAGTGACAGACAATCGTTGGAAAAGGAAGCTTCCTGCCCTCTTGACTCCGGATTGCAAAGCAAGACGACGACCAAGCGCGTTGAAAAAGCAAAGGGCTTCTTGATTTATGGGGCCGAGCGTCTCAAGGGCGACTGGCAAGAATGAGTACATATGAAAAAGGCTTTGATATATATATATATATATATATATATATATATATATATATATATATATATATATATTGCCTTCGGTACTTCATTCCCGAATGACTTATAATAACAAAATTGTCCAGAGACATGAAATTATCGTGTGCTAGTTCTCGTTCGGGTGCAGATTTGGAAATGTTCCCCGGAATGCGATGGCGTTGAAGCACTGTATCGCGACGGATATTGTTTGGAACAGAAAGCTTCCTTCTCTATTTTCCCCGGATTGTAAAGTAATGAGTAGACCCAGATCGCTGATAAAGGAGAGATCGTCGTTATTGATGGCGCCAAATGTTTCAAATGCCAACGCAAGAATATGTGGGTGGATGAGAGGGCCTGATATTTTGGTGTCTTTCTAGCCGCAGCTGCTTCTGCGACGACTCCTGCTGCGAGCGCTGTGGTTAGCAAATACGTGGGGGCAACTGTGTCTGCCACGGTTGCATCCAAAGATTAGGCTTCGGTCTGTCCGCCACGGGATCAGGGTCATGCCGTCTGGTCTTTTTCCCATCGGCTCGACACAGACCAGCCGGCTCCCTGATAGAAGGGATCCCAGCCCTAACCCAGGCCCTCTGAATTAGGTCGTTCAGCATGCAGTGTCGGGGGACACGACCTGGGCCTAAGTGACATAAGAGCCCATGTGCGCCGTCCTTCGAGACCATGGCACCACAAGGGCAAAGCTGCTTCTAGCAGATTGTGGCTCCTAGCCGTAGGCCGACGACTCTGATTGTCTCATCGTCCATGCGAAGGCCGCAGCTGGTGATTGGAAGTGCATGGAGCCAGTCGCTGGCGTGTCGTGTTGAGACAGCTCTCAGACGGGCTTTGTGGTATTGCGCTTGATGGATCTGGAGTAGATATGCTAATTTCCTTTGAATAAATGGACGATCCCTGGTGCTCTGCTTGGTGAGGGAGTCGGACGTTGGGCTCGGCAGCTGACTCATGGAGGACCACTGGTTCCTGACTTGCAATTCATGCGCGTCAGTGCTTACACATGCTTTCTCTAGCATGGAAGACTAGGAGTTGGGTGCCTGCAGCTGAAGCCAATAAAACAGACGGTGCAAGCATGGACACCCGACGAATCCCCAGACCTCCATCCCTAATGGGTAGCGTCGCCTTTCGCCTCTGGCTGTCAGAAAGCTGAATGCTGAGTATGCTGTTCAAACCCTCGCGCATGGTTACATCGAAACTCTCTAAAAGTGTATGTTCGGCGCAAGGGGTGCGTCGCAGCGAACAGAGGAGCTTTGAATGACTCAGGGAACTCAGAAGCAGAAAGAGGGCGTCTTGTCTTGGAATTAAGAGCAAGCGACTGAGGACCGTCTGTAATTCCGCTAATCAGTTGGACATCAGTTCCTCAAAGGCGGTTGAAACTTCCAAACGATTGAAACTGCACTCATTCCTTGCAGGGTCCTCCTCCGGGGGGCTCCTCCGGAGGCCCGGACGGCCTTGTACCTCAATTAGTGGCCGAGCTGGTATCCTGTCCAGAGGAAGCGAACAGCCTAGATACCTCAATTACAGGGCTAGTCAACCTGCTTTTAGCCGGAACATGCCCAGACCAGGTTCGTCCCATTCTCTTTGGTGGCACTCTGAGGGGCTTAAGAAAAAATCGGGGGAAGGGGGGCATCCAACTTCGCCCTGCGTATGGTGACTAAAAATCTCGCACCCCAACAGGTAGGCGAGGAATGTCCCAAGGGATGCGATGCCGCAGTGCACTCGGCCAGACGCTTTCTCGCAAACATGCCGGATGATCATATTCTCGTGAAGCTCGATTTCACGAATGCCTTCAACCAGTATAGTATCAGTTAACTTTAACCGTAACTGAAATATCAGTTAACTGAAAAAACAAGATCAGTTAACTGTAACAGAAACTGTAACTGCAAAATGTCAGTAACTGCAACAGTAACTGAAAAATAAATACTGAAATAGCTAAAATAACTGAAAAATAATTGTATATGTAGTTGCGTTACGTACTATTATCACCGCGCCGGTTTCGACTGCTCCTGCGAGAGAGTACAATTTATATTGCGAGAGAAATGCCACTACTAAAACCCCAAGTCACATTTACTCGAAACCGACACAATGATCTCTAAGGAACAACCCTCTCAACTAAATCTCACAACAGTACAAAACCAAAGATTTCCTTTTTCGAATCAAATAGACATTTATTAAAACTCAACTTAACTAATCACACACCATCATGAGTGTTCAGGTTAGTAACGTTCAGGATTGTTAATGGTTTCTGTTCATTCGTCTTAATTACTAATAGTGTCAACTGAATGAAGTACAGTTAGAACTCGACTGTACGACTATTCATTAATATATAAAAACAACTTCCCGAGTTCGATATGAAGTTGGACCCATGAATAGAGTTCAGGTGAGTGAAGCGAAGCAGACGACCGACATCAGTTCTGCGGCACGTTACGGAGACATGGATTCGCCGTCGTTCCTTCGACGTAGCGGAACCGACCGTCTGCAGTATCGCCCTTGTCGACCGGTTGACCCGACGACACCTTCGTAGATACGCCCTCGACGTCCTGAATGCAACGTCGCCCTGGTAGTCTAGAACGTAGCAACGTCTCGAACCCTGGAACGTAGCAACGTCTCGAACCCTGGAACGTAGCAACGTCTCGAAGTTGTCGATCACGATGTTGTTGTTCGTTGAGTTGCTCGGTTCTCGGTTGTCGTCAGCTCCGGTTGAGGCTCGATCGAGTTGAGTCTGATTTCCCATGTACGTCGCTCTGTTTATATAGTCTTTGCCTAGAGCCCTAGAACATTCTAGAATCAGTAGTCATTCATGCATGACGTTGCACGCGACACTAACTGCAACAATGACCCACTCAAGTACGATCCAAAATTTTCCATTCGAACCCCTTCATAACAGTTCTCACACACATACATACATACACATGCATTCTTAACTCT
This sequence comes from Metaphire vulgaris, assembly GCA_018105865.1. Classification (NCBI taxonomy): domain Eukaryota; kingdom Metazoa; phylum Annelida; class Clitellata; order Crassiclitellata; family Megascolecidae; genus Metaphire; species Metaphire vulgaris. The sequence goes on from JACLAT010000061.1 coordinate 213,610, forward strand.
GTGATACTATTTCTGTTTTTTTCCGAGATATGTGGATATTTGCAATGTTGTAGTGATAACACTATGCAACGTGAACTTCTTTCTTCCTTACATTTCAGTAGATTTTTCAATCAATTAGAGAGAGCAGGGTGAGTGTGTATTAAGAAAAAACGTTGAAATTTCATTAATGTGTTCAATGGCGATTAACTGAAAATAACTGAAAAACTGAGACTGTGAGTGAAAATGACAATAACTTTAACTGTAACTATAACTTAAAATAATTTCAATAACTTAAACTGTAACTGTAGCTGAAAAATAATCAATAAATGAAATAGCACTGCCTTCAACAGCTTGCTCCGAGACAGTATGCTGGCCGAATTAGAACAGTTAGTAGTTGTAATAATAATAATAATAATAATAATAATAATAATAATAATAATAATAATAATAATAATAATAATAATAATAATAATAATGTGATTTAAAGTGGCTTAGGATAGACAGAGCCGTAGCAGCTACATGGACAACCTGGCCAAATGCCAAGGGCCCCTATCGCCTCCCCCCACTTGCAAAGGGCACCTCGACCAGAGTCACCCGACCCTCTAAACGGGTCCAGTGTGCAAGACCGCATCACCGCATCTGGAATTTACGTTTGATAAGAGATCGCTAAATTCAGTGTTTATTCTAGGCCTTCTCTAGGGAGAATCCCCCAATTAGAAATTTCCCGCCCCTCTTTAATTTTTAAAAAAATTTTGACTTGGGGTGAAATTTCCCCCAAAATTTGACGACGGGTTTTTTTTTGTATCCGGAGGGAAAAATATAAGGATTACCTTTATTTTGTTTGTGAGGCATTTGAAAAGGGAAAAAATACCGTGGGTATTTGGGCAGGTGAAATGCATAACAAATAAGAAGAAACAAGCGCGACGACCTTTTTTGCTTGTCAGCACTATTTGAAGAGGGGCGCCGTAAGTTCTGAGGGGCGCCGGGAACGATGTGACGAGCTTTTTTGTGCTTGTCAGCAGTGTTAGGAGGGAGGGGAGGAGCGCCGACAGTACACTTTGCCTCCGGGCGCCGGATTTCCTAGCTACGTCTCTAGCCACCGAGCATATTTCTACGCCACTGAGGATAGACAGACAGATATACAGTCAGACATAAAAAAGATAACTTGTGTAAATGAGCAAATTTTGAAAACTAGTTTTACATATAAGTTGCATCGATAATGGTTTTCCTCTCAATCTGTAAGTCTGTCATTCTGTCTACATGACTGTCTCCACTGCCACACAAGGCGTCGTTTGCCCAATTGTCAAGATAACTAATGTTCGCTGTTTTAACGACTAATGATAGTTTTTTATTTTGACTTTGCAGAGACAAAACCTTGCACTTATTCAGCGAGTTGTGACAAAACATTATACTCAGAATGCAATGGTGTATGTTGCGTGTACGTTATCTTGATTACACAAATCCAAATAAACGTCTGTGTTTAACTGATTTATAATAAATCATTTATTGTTATCGACTAATCATCATTAGCTATTATAATAATAGCTGAAGTAAATTTGTAATTATATTCGGTCTGCTTGTGTCTCGTTTGTGAATAAACCATTGAAAATATGATTTGTTAACGGCGTTGCTTTGACATATTCTTTTAGACTGAAGAAGTAACTATGCCCTACAACTATAGGTAAGTCGCTCTAGTTCTGAAGATGCAGTATGTTTCATGGCGAATATTTCAAACGAACGCATGATAAGATTGTTAGCTTTCGATTTGATTAGTTTTTTAATTCTTTGAGTTCTCTATCAGTGGCGGCTTTAGGATTTGGCAAGTGGGGTGAGGGCGTTGGGGTGGCAACTTCTAATCATGGGGCCAACCATTTGTTGCTTAATGTATGTAGCATTAAGTATAGGGTCCCAACAGGGGGCCACTGGGGGGCAGGCACTCAATAGGGGCACGGGCCCTCGGCCCCCCCCGGTGGAGCTGCCACTGTTCTCTATCGAAATTTGATGCTGTAGTAAATAAGTAAATAGCCTAAAATGCCGTGATCATGAGATAGGCTACAGTTTATAATCAAGTGCTCGAGTGTGCAAACGTTTACAAATGTAGGCCTATCACTATCTGCTGTGTGAACGCTAGGACTGCGATGAAGGTATTAACCTCCACCAAATGTTCATTCAGCTGCTCAGAAATTTCAAATGCTGTCTTCGTCTCGACGTTACCAACTTAATTTCAAAGTAATTTTGGGTCATAACTATTCTCTCTTCGGATGTTCAGGACGAGAAGCAAAGTATTGTTCAATTTCTCTCCAATTTATAATTAATATTATATGTAATGACAATGCTAACTTTTTTTCTTTTTTCCAAATAGCCTGACGAAATAAGACTCACTGAAATCTTCACGAAAGATGGTGGCGGTTGTATATGTTTACAGACGTTTCTCTAAGACAACGAGAATTAATTTTATCATGGTTGACAAGCAAAAGCTTTCGAAGAGTACCTATTTAACAAATTGCATCTTCTTTATATTGTCTGCCAGTGAAGAGAAGATATTTGGTTACTGGATTTTTGCGAACTCGCTAAAATCTGTTAACATTCTAACAAATTTAATTATAATTTAAAACAATTTTTGTTCCTGGCTTCTAAGTGTTATATTTCAGTTGCCTATGTATAAAGGATCTGCAAACATGGCTATATTCATCATTATATTTGCTTTCATGAGCACAGCTTACAAAATTTGTTTATTTATACACTGGAAAAAGGTGCATTTTTCTTCTTGAGAAGGAACATTATGTACTAATTGCAAATAAGCAACAACAGTCAAAATTACTTAAAAGCATTCAGAAATGAGTTGCTTTTCAAGATTTGTGGCTGTACTGTCAATGGCTTTCTCAATTAAGACTTCAAACATAGTCCCCATCACGTGTTTGTTATACCGTCCCTGGTAATGACATTCAAAGTCCAGCATATCCTGATGAAAGCGTTCATCTTGCTTCTCTGGGTAGGCTCCCAAGTTTTTCTTGAATTTGTCAAAGGTGGGCATGAGGAATATGTACTTTCAGCATCTAATTTTGGCATAGTTCTTTATGAGAGACTGAACCAGTCTCTCATAGTTTTTCAACCTTGTGGTTGCCAAGAAAGCCATACAATACTGCAACGAAACTGTTTCAAGATCCTTTCTCCGTGCTAATCAGCTTCTTGGCGAATACGTCACACTGTGTGATCTTCTTTATCTGTGGTCCGATTTGAAGATGCCAGCTTCGAATTTTGCCTCCGAAAGCTGTGGAAAAGATCTAGGAGGTATTTGAAAACTGCGGATTCCTTGTCTTGACACATTACTTGATGAGACCTAACCTGATGTTTGAGCATCTTTCGACGGTCTATCAGCGGCTCTCACTTGATGCTGTTCTTACATGTGGTGAACTCAGTCAGCTGTGGCCAATCTCTTCTACAATAGTGGACCTCAGAACTCGGTGTCCCGGTTGTTTTAGAGGCAAAGAAAACCAAGGAAATTTGTGAAACCGCCTTGCAGGCCCATCAGGAATGTTACCATTTTGACCATATTGAAGTCTCCAATGACTTAACAACCATAGTTGTCATACTTCAAGGCACTCAGCAACATCTTGACACTGGTGTAGTCCTCTCTGAGGTGTAGGTGCACAAAGTGAGCCACGGGGAGAGACAAGTACTTGTTACCATTATGAAGTAGCATGGCTTTGAGGTTCTTGGATGAAATCTTTATGAATTGGCACCATCACTCAGGTTAAAGGTGATTGCTATGGCCTCGAAAATACCAGTAACATTGCTGTAGAAGCACAGCCCATCTAGCTGACTGAAGAATTTGGAAAAACGTTCGTGACGCTTTCTCTGTTCTGTCACCTGCACGCTTTCATCCAACAAGTTCCACTCCTTGAGTCTAGATGTCAGAAGCTCAGCATTGCACTTGGTGAGACCAAGGTATCTGATCAGGTCGTTAAGATCTTTCTGATTGGAAAAGTACGGCTTTCTCATCAAAGCTGCATCTGTGCAATGGTATTCTGGATCTGCACTATCTTCCTCGCTGTCTGCCTTGACGCGCTCCTGAAGACAGTTGATCCCACCCTGTAGGGATGGGAATGGGAGCTCAGAGCCATAGGGTACCGGTGAGATGCAAACGTAGTAGAATGCATTTGCTGGCTGCAAGCAACCTCTTGATGCCGTCTAAAATCAAATTTTTCTGGTCACTATTCACTTACTCAGCAACAAGATACACTAGTACGTTGGCTTAAGGAATCTGCACTCTTAAAAGTCTATGGATGCAACTGAAAGCTCCCAGAAAGTGCAACAAGGTTCTAGAAGATTCCAGAAGGTTATAGAAAAATTCTGTTCAGATCTAAAAACTTATGGACAGCTTGCAATGTTCCAGAATATTAAGTATGTCTGCTCAGCTTTGAATGTGAACCGAGAATGTTTTCTATAATACATGAAATTCAAAATATCATTTCCCTGGCCCCAAAAGCAAATTCAGTTTGGAACAACAACTGTTTTCTAGTTAGTTTAGGCATAAGGGACTAGGAAAACAAGCTATGAACCCAGGAACAAACAAAAATATTTTTTTTGTTACGTAGTGAAATTAATCAGATGTAAATGACACACGTGTGTTTCAAAATCACCACTTCTCTTGGAATTCAAATTTCTCACTATCTTTATGAGGAATATCATCTACTTTCAAAGTGCATTACAGAACTCTACGAAATAACGTCACGACCCTTCGTCTTTTCCGAGTTCATGATCAACATTATGTTTTCAAGTAGAGTAGATCTACATGACGAGCGGGAATGAGATAGAATACATGGATCGATTGGGAATGAGATGATTGATTGAAATAAGCTCAAATACGAGACGTCAGTTGACAAGCCTTGATTCAGCATGTTTAGTTAGCGTCGCGTCAGCCAAGCCATCGGTGATCCTCTGGGCTCCGGTCTTTTTCCTCCGATCCTCCCGTTGACGACGATGGAGCGAATTGGTTGACTACGACTATCGATAGCTGACTACTCCACGACGGACCCGCCCGGTCGGCCGGGCTTATTCTCCCTGACTGCTGACTCTTCGGGTTGCTAGATAGCGGACGATCTGAGTATTGACGCTTGGCTGGCTCTTTACTGTAGACTGACGACGGCCGGACTGACTGGACTGAGAACTCAGAACTCCAACTGAACATGCCTTGCCGACCGCTTGTATTTCCTGCAACAGAATCTCCGAGAACATTCCATCTCACATGGCAGTACAGTTCAAAATCTAGATCGTTCGTCAATAGTTCACTTAGACATTTGCACATGACAATATTAGAGTTTGATCTTGGCGACTGCTTAAAATTGGTTTATACAAGTAATGTTTCCATATTCTGTTCACTAAAGTGATTGTTCCCGTGTGTTGTATGCCTCTATATATACGTGCATTGGCGTAGCTAGGAAAATTTTTCGATCGATGCCCTCCCCGCCGCCGCCTTCCCCCTTTTTTTCTTTTGCCTCCCTTGTCTCTCTCCCTTCCAGCCCTTCTGCCTTCCTCGTTTTTTAGCGGGGGTCCGGGGGTATAGCCCCCGGAACATTTTTTAAAATCACAAATGCCCGCATGTGAATTTTAGCGCATTTTAGACACACAAAAAGACACGTGGGATGTACCACTTTCTTCTCTGCGATTGTGAACGTTAAAAATTTCAGGTTCACTACTCCAGTAGTGAAGTTTTTGTCATAATGTCCAACACGTACTATAAGCCTAATCAGTTCCAGACGTCACTGTCTCATTATGTCTAGCTTTTGACGCGAAATTCACGATTGTCGCAATACATGTTTCAATTGTTGATTAATTATTTTGAGAATTGTCGACTTAGAGTGCCTGCTATCTGCATCAGTTTCACAGCTGGCATCGTAGCTATCAAATTGTGAACACTGACACATTTTATTATACAAAGTACATTCAGCAATCGCAGCTATCATCAACTGAATTTAGGACGAGTACTTAATAGTAGAGGTTGGCAACCTTTATCAGCGCAGTCCTTTAAGTCGTGCTAGAGGCTATGCGATAACGACGAGACTATGTACGCAGCACAGATTGATCCTGCCAGATTAAAGAAGCCAGTGTGGCGCGAAAAGTTATAACTAACCAGTTGCAGTCTTGCAGAACCTACGATGCCATGTGCACCCCTCCCCTATAAAAAATCTCATCAGATTTACCCGATTTTCACAAGTGGCTCTGGGCGGGCCGACCAGTGCAATTGCACCAGTTTGCACCAATGTAGCTACGCCACTGTTAATACGTGTATGAACCATAGTTGTGACGTACAAGCGTTTTGAACTTTACTACTGTTTGAACTTTTTGAACTTTATTGATGATGCTTTAAAGCTCATAAATTTCAATTCGAATTATCACTGTCAAAGTGCTATCACAGGCCACATTAGCCGGGTCGTGTGAGAGAAATTGGTCAGCATTTGAATGTATACACACAAAAAGCGCAACATACTCTAATTTAAGACAGTTGAGAAGATTGTCAAAGTGCATTGTAACTTTCGACTGGTGGATAAGATCGAAAACATCTGCTATGCCGATAATTATTATAGGCCTATGTCAACTGGTCTTCTGAGGCTGAGCCATCTGACGAGGATTAAATTGGGGGCTGTCCATTAATTACGTCAACAACTTACGGGGGAGGGGTTTGAAAACGTTTGACAGTTGTTGACAGAGGAAGGGGGCTCAAGAGAAGTTGACGTCAACAATTTCAGTTTTTACAAATAATCAAAAAATAGGAAATTTCATGGAATACTACTTATTATAATGGAAAAAAGCATGGCAAAAAGGTCCTCACCACCACATTTTGACACTCGATGAGCAAAAAAATGAAAAAATGGTCATCACCGCAAAAAATAATGACCTTGTCATTGGGACCTGCCATTGATCTTGGGGGGAGGTCAAAAGTTTTTGACGTAATTATGGGGAGGGGTTAACTGAAAGTTGACAGTTGTTGACAAGGAGGAGGGGGTCAAAATTGGCCAAAAACTGATGACATACTTAATGGACAGCCCTTGGAAATTCGAACTTTTATGAACTTTCCCGAACTTAATTTTTTCTTGAACTTTTACGAACTTTAAAAAATGTCTTAGAAATTCACAACTATGGTATGAACGTGTTGTCTACATGTGATGTCATGTTGCGACAGCGACCTTTGGCTATGTCTTATGACTTAGTTGATGCTACCAATGCACTGTTTAACCCCTTTAGTATTATTAAGAATGATTAAAATAGTTTTACGGTTATCTCTTATCCTGCACATCAATGATAGCAAAATATTAATTACTAGATGTTAACCCGTCGAAAATGACGGGGAGGGTGGTATCTCCTTCCCCGATTTATTGGCTGAAGTTGATATTAGGGCCTATAACATATAAAAAAATTTAAAAGTCTCAAAATGTAAAGTGAATGCGTATATTATCATTTAAAATCTTTCCTGTGTGCTCGCTGGTTGGTCTTGCCCCACCACAGGGGTTGGGCACCACAACGAAGACCTACGAGTTTGCGCCTTCAATTCCTTTGGGATTTGGTCTTTGGGATGTGCCTTCCAGTGCTACCTACGGCACTTGGGCATATGGCTTCTTCTCGGCTTGCGGAACCAAAAAGGCTTTGTCTCCCACGGAGGGCTGGGACTTTTTCTCCCCCGGGGGCTGTGCTCCAGTGGAGCCTACCGTCCCCACGGGGGCTGTGGCTTGGTCTCACACGAAAGGATGCGCCCCAGTAAAGTTTACGGCCTCACATGGGGGCTGCGCCCACCCCCAGTAGGACCAGCGCCCCACACATGGGACTGCGCCCCTCAGTGGGGCCTAAGGCCTCCCTCGGGGTTTGGGCTTGGTCTCAGAGGGGAGGCTGCGCCCCAGTATGGTCTACGACCTCCACGTAGGCTTATATATCATCAACATTAATATAAGATCAACATCATAATATCAGCAACAGAAAGAGTATCTCAGACACAATAGCAGCAACCTTCAATATTTCGAAGCTTCAGAATATCGCTCTTATCTGCCACATTACCCTCATTCCAATTAACCGCAAGGCCCTCAGTGACACGTTCGACTATCACCACATGTACACATGGACTCACTCAAGCACCTGTATTTTGCATTAATTCACTCTTACCTATCTTACTGTACAATTGTATGGGGAAATAATTACAAAACTAATCTCAGAAATATTCAAACAATCCTAAATAAATCCATTAGACTTGTGTTCAGAGAATGTAATTATCTAGACACTGACAGTTTATATAATAAATATAAGATTCTGAACATTAGCAGCCTCTTTAAATGCAAACCCTATTATTTGTCTATAAACACATCAATAATTTATTACCCCTATACTACTCATCTAACAAACTTTTTCATAAAAATCCTGAATGTAAATGCAACCTCAGGAATTCAAACAATCTATTCATTCCCTTTGCTGCAACTAATAAAAGGAAATTTACCACTAAATTTATAGGACCTAGACTTTGGAACGATTTACCCCTTGACCTAAAACTCATAAGTCATTGGCACCATTTTAAGAAGGCACTTAAAAGTTATCTCATAACTATCCAACACCAATTAGGTCAGCTCTGAAGATCTTTTTTCTAGTTTAAGAGCTGTTTGGTGGTATATACATTTATCTGCTTGCTCTTCTACTGATGATAATATGACAGTAACATATAACTGTTTCGTGGTATGGTAGCTTTCTTAACCTCGTTCTTGATATTGGATATTATCCAGTACTAAGAAGCCAATATGATTTTAACCTATACTCTGAATGTACTTGGTTGATCACATTGCGGGCTATGCCCTTCGATCAACCGATTTTTTCTCTCTTAACACTAGATTTGCATCTAACTAAGGTTGCAGCGGTAATTCTGTGTCAAATTATTACTGCTTAATCTGAATTTCAGTTGTCTTATATACTAATAACTGATTTAATATGACTACTTAATCAAATTATATAGACTTCTGTTATACTACAGTATTAGTAATTGCTACTAGCTACTAAAGTGTTCATGTATGATGTGGAGAAGAAAACAAACTGATTCTGAGTGTCTGGTTTATGGTGTGGGTAATGATTACATGACCTCGTACGGGTGCAATACACTGCTTTACGTCAAAGCTCATAGAGTAATCAAAGGGGGATTATGTTCGGCAGTGTCATTTCAAAGGGTGTACCGGGAGGATCTGGTGCATTATGTCCAGGGGAGAATGTCCTACACCCCCAACACCCCAATTGTTACGTATATATACAGTGACGACGCCAGACGTTTGAGAGTGGGGGGTATGGCCAGCAATTAGAAGTGCAGTGATAAAAATTGCGATGCATTTTAATGTAACGGCGAAAATTAATTTCATCCTCCGTAATGTAGATTATATCAGAATTGCATTTTGCAAGTAAAAGTGACTCAAACAAAGTATCATCTAATCGATTTCATTTTCTCCTATCATTAAGAATAAATCCAGCTGCACTAAATGATCTTTCAATAGCAGCAGATGTGGCCGGTACAATATGATGCTGCAAATGTAGCTGGTATAGGCTAAACATGAAAAGTTCAATTTATGGTCATCCCAAAAAGAAATACAATTAGTGTTCATATTGGTTGGAGTATCTAAGTAACTTTGGAGATTTTCAGTTTCTGTTGACGTCAGCAAAGTTTCTTCCATATATCCAAATAGATCGTTGTGGGACTTAATTTGAGGTGTGACTGATTTGTCATTGTCCATAGCCGGTGTCAAAGGTGTATTAATTATCTGCTTTGAGACTCAGCAAACAAGAGAATCAAGCACTCCATGCCGTTCGACACTGCCAAATCATCACACTTACGTTGACTATCAAGAAAATTCACGCGAATGGGCGTTAACTCGGTTGAAGGAAAAGGCGGCGAGTTAAGGACAATTAATTGCGCAAAATGCTATTGAATTTGCGCAAAATCGGGTGGTAAAACAGCCAATCTACCCCGTCATTTTTGACGGGTAAACCCCTAGTTTATTTTTAAATCTTCTAACGCGAAAATGTGCAACCCTAATAATGATCTTATTAGGCTTTAATCAACTGCGGAAGATCAGGGAGATCCGCCGCTATATACCGACAGCGGCTGCGATACTCCTCGTACGCTCTCTCGTCCTATCGCGAACGGACTACTGTAATAGCATCCTCCTCGGTCTCCCCGACCACCAGCTGGCCCGTCTGCAGTCAGTCGTTAACGCATCTGCCCGGCTGATCTTCGGAGTCAGGTGGCACGATCATGTGACGCCTCTATTAAGGGACACGCTCCACTGGCTTCGAATCCCGGAGCGAATCGTCTTCAAACGGTGTTGGCTGACCTTCCGGGCCCTCCACGACCCTACCTGCCCGGAGTATCTATCAACCTTGGTGCGTAGACGGACGATCGCCGACCGACAACTCCAGCTGAGATCCATTAACCGGTGTCTACTTTACGTCCCTCCTCCGTCAAAGACCGCAAAGTTCGGAGAGAGGTCCGTCACACGAGGCAACCCCCTCCTACGGAACTCGCTGCCCGACTCAGTGATCGCAGACACTTCCTTCGCTTCATTCGCCACCAAACTTAAAACGCATCTTTTCAACTCATCGTACGATCGTTCCATGTGAAGCGCTCTTGACTTTGGCCCTCGCTATGCTACTGCGCTATATAAATCGTCATGTAGAATATAATAGAATGGATACCTTTCGCTATGAACGTTAGGAAATCTTTAAAAGAAAACTAAGTACACTCTAACTAGTTCAATATTTTACCAATTTACGGATATATCTGGAAAAATCCAAACGAACTGAACATCCTATTATTTATGGACGCTTAATTAATGTAATGCATGCACACCTGGTTATCTCAGGTATTGATCTATTTGCACCCGTTATCTAGAGTGACTACAAGCAACGTTCGCGTTGGATCGGCGTTTTAGTCGATTTGAAATTCAAATCTTGCCGGATTAATTTTCAAATTCGCAGATAAGCATTTGTCTGGGAGAGCAGTCGTCTGTAATTACAATGATATCATGCAGTGATACGAAGAAGCTGCGGCTGTTGCTGGATAAATGTCTTCGTGTTGAGCGCAGACAGCTCAGTCAGTCCGAGGGAATACAATCCACTCTCGTATTTTGGTCGAAGTGAAGGTAATCTGCAATGGAGACAGGAATCCTCGTGCGCCTGTGGATGAAGATCCTCCTCATGGCAATTCTTCTGTTTCATCTGAGCGAAATGTGCCGTAAGATTCAAATATGTCCGAAAATATAGGTATTTTTGGTGAGATCCTGTCCTAATGTATGTGGACAACTAATAATAATAATAATAATAATAATGTGATTTTAAGTGGTTTAGGAGGCTAAGTAAGCCTGTGTGAAAACCACTGATGTAACCATCTGCATTCAATAACCTAGTTTATCTAGATAGCCTTTGAATCCGTTCACTGTTTCAACTGTCACTCCCACTTCATCCAAACTGTTCCATTTGTCCACAACCCTTGCACTAAAAAAGTTTTTCTTTCTTGGACCAACCCTCTGCTTAAACATTTTGCACTTGTGGCCTCTTGTGCTGCTATAGTGTGCCAATGTAAAGAATCGATCATATGGCACATCTACTTTCCCAGTCATTATTTTGTATGTTTCTATCAAATCCCTCTTTCTCTTCTCCTTTCTAATGTTGTCAGTCCACAATATTGAAGTCTTTTTCGTAGCTTAAATTATGGCACCCATTGACCATCTTCGTTGCTCGTCTTTGCACTTTTTCTAAAGTTCTATATATTTTTTCAAGAATGGATTCCAAGCCTGAACACAGTATTCCAGATGAGGCCTTACTAATGACTTATAAAGTTTAATGATTATCTCTTTGTCACGACTCACAATTGTCCTTTTCACCATTCCCAATATTTGGTTTCCCTTTTTGCTGCCTCCATGCATTGGTGAGATGGATTCATACTTCTATGGGTGATTATCCCCAAGTCTCTTTCTTTTTCTGTTGTGGTTAGAACCTTCCCCCCTAAAGAATATTCATTACCATTATTAGACTTCCCAACATGCATTACAGAACATTTATCAATATTGAAAAGCATCTGCCAGTCCACAGACCACTGAAACAATTTCCTTAGATCTTCTTGTAAAATTTTTGCATCATCCTCCGAGTCTATATTTCTGCATAACTTTGTATCATCGGCAAACTTTGAAATTTTGGACACTAATCCTTCATCGATATCATTTATATATATTAGAAAAAGCAATGGCCCAAGCACTGAGCCCTGAGGCACTCCACTGATAACTCTTGCCCATTGCGAATGGCCTTCCCTAATGCCAACCTTCTGTCTTCTTCCCTTCAACCAATTTTCAATCCATCTGAGAATATTGCCCCTTATTCCACAGGACTTCAGTTTGGCAGCCAGCCTTATATGGGGTACTTTATCAAAAGCTTTGGCCAAGTCTAAATATATTATGTCTACTGCCTTGCCCTTGTCTAGCTTATCAAAAACCTCCTCCAGAAAGTCCAACAGGTTGGTCAGGCATGAACGCCCCTTTGTAAATCCATGCTGACTATCTTTAACAATTTTATGCCTAGTCAAATGTTCCAAAATGCTTTCTTTCAGTATTTTTTCCATAACTTTACCGATTACAGAAGTTAGGCTCACTGGTCTGTAATTGCTTGGTTCACTTCGTTTTCCCTTCTTGAACAGTGGGCTGACTAATGCATCTCTCCAGTCTTGCGGTACTACTCCAGTTCTGAGTGATTCATTGATTATCAAAGCAATTGCATGTCCTATTTCATTTCGAACCTCGTAAAGAAACTTTGGATGTAAGCCATCTAATCCTGGGCTCTTGTCTGTCTTTAAATTGGTCAAAACCTTGATAACACATTCTTTTGTACACACTATATCTGTTAGCATTTCTTCCTCATTTCCATCAAACACAATTTTGGCTTCTGGCATAGTATTTGTATTTTCCTCTGTAAATACTGAACAAAAATAGTTATTTAGAATCTGTGCAGTTTCTACATCGTCTGTTATTGCACATCCTGCGCTGTCCAGAGGGGACCGACTGTGTCCTTTCGTCTCAACTTTCTATTACAATATTTGTAGAAACTATTACTGTTCTGTTTTATATTTTTGCTAATCTACCTTCAAAATTTGCAATAGCCATCTTGTTAGTAACTGCTGATGCTTTTCTTTTCTGAGTATACTGTTCCTCCAAGATCTTAAGTCTGTGCTGATTCTGCTCATTTCCTTTACTTGCTAATCTGAGTTTACTTAGTTTCCTCCACGCTTTGTTTTTTCGCCCTTCTTTTTCGTTGCACTTCTCTTGTTATCCAAGGAAGTTTGTTATTAATTTTCTTCTGTTTGGGAATGGTCAATTCTATGACTTTGGACATACATTTGGTCAATATGCTCCAGCCTTCCTCAGTGTCTTTTCCTGTTATCTCCCTCTCCAAATCCATTTCTGTAATCATCTTCCTTGCCAGGTCATATTCTCCTTAAAAAGTTACATCTATCCAGAAACTGCTTTTGTTGACCAATCCCAAAGTTAATAGTAAAACTGACCATTTGGTGATCACTTGTTGCAAAATTCTGCCCAACCTCCACGTTGGAAACTATATTCTCCTCTCTTGTTAGAACCAGGTCTAATATGTTGGTGCCTCTTGTTGGCCTTGTCACATGCTGAAACAGAAAATTATCATTGACACAGTCCAGAAATTTCCTATCACATGATCTCTCTGTATCCAGCGTTTCCCAGTCTACATGATAATTAAAGTCACCCATTATAACAACATTTTCTCTTGATACCCTGTTCAATAAAGCAAACATTCCATTATCTGATTCTTCCATAGCACTTGGTGTTCTGTAACAAACCCTACCAATATTTTCTCTCAGTGACTTCTGATTTCACACCATATATGCTCCTTGAAGTGATCATTTTCTATGTCTGTTCGCTCCATGGCATGCAAGCCTTCTTTAATGTAAAGTAGTACCCCCTCCTGCTCCATGACCTTTGCTGCTCTGGTTTTCCCTATCTTTTCTAAACATAGCATATCCCTGTAAATTTAGTTCGGTATCATCAATGTCACACTTGGCCCACGATTCTGTGATTCCGATAATGTCTGGACTCATAACTTTTACTTGCATCTCCAACTCGGCCATTTTAAAACCCCAATCAAACTTCTAGCATTTACATAAAAACAGTTCAGTGGTTTTCCATACCCTGACATACTAACTACATTACCGTTATTAATAATTTCATCTGTATTATAATTGTGACAGCTAGAGAAACCATATTCTATGTCACCCCTAGATTTATGCCTAATTACGTCCATATTATCTCTATATTTGTTATCACCTTTACCACTTAGACATATGGCTTTGTCTCTAACTGTCAACCTACTTAGTTTAAAGCCTTACAGCAGCATTTAACACATGCAAATATTTTCCTAGCTATTTATTCTGCACCATACCTGTTGAGATGCAGCCCATCCTTTCCCATATACCTGTCCCAAACATCGAAGTCGGCGTTCAGAAACTCAGCTCCTTCGCTCTGGCACAGTTCCCACAGTTCGTCGTTGACGCTGGTCCTCTTCCTCTCCATTTCCCGTGACAGTCTGCGTGGCAAGAATCCCATCACCACGACTCGTCTTCTTCTCTTCTTTAATTCCTGCAAAATAAATTGAAACTTCTTTATTATATCTGCCTTCTCATCAGAAAAAAGATTATTGGTTCCCACTTCGATCACACAAGTGTCACCATCCTTGTGGGTTGAGTCCAACTGGTCATAGGTGTTTTTGCTTTGTAATGCTAAAAAGGTCATTGCTAATTCGTTGTGTTTTTTGCATCTTTAGCGTCCTAAACAGTCAAAGGCAATGTGTTTTGTGTTGAGAAATTAGGACATGACCGTTTTTCTGATCAGGTTTGCGCCACTGGAATAATCCAAGTCCACCCTCCGTCAGTGAAAGGCTTAGTAATGTCTCTTCACGTCTTCCTGGACTCCAGATGAGCAGATTAGAGTTACTGGCACCAATCTGCCTGATAAAATCCAAACATTGAATCACTACATAGCTAGTATACGATGAGTCTTTATAGCTCAAGAAATTGTAAAACTATCATATCTTTATCTGGTTAAAAATAACGATCACTATAGCTATTTAGGCCTATATAATTATAGCGTTATTTAAAGTGGCTTAGAGGACATTACTGTACCGTTAGCTCCCCTAATTGCTTTACCACAGGCAGTAATGTCCTATAAGCCACTTTAAATCACACTATAGTTTTAGACATAGCTATAGTTAACTGCTATCGTTATTATCATCACCATCGTTGTCGTCGTCATCGTCATCATCATCACTATTGAAGATGCGCGTTGGATCAGTTGACTGACGGAGCGAGGTTCAAGCCTCGTCAGTGCCCCTAGTGGCTTTCCAACAGGCAACAATACCCACTAATCCACTTCATATCACGCTATAGTTGCAGTTGCATATATTTATTTATTTATTTATTTATTTTGTGTCCTCGGTATTTCATCCCGAAAAAAGTGTCCTGAGACATTAAGAAATTGTGTGGATAACTCTCGTCCGGTTCGAGGTCTGGAAAAGTTCCTCGAAAAGCAATGGTGTTGAATCGCTGCAGAGTGACAGACAATCGTTGGAAAAGGAAGCTTCCTGCCCTCTTGACTCCGGATTGCAAAGCAAGACGACGACCAAGCTCGTTGAAAAAGCAAGGGGCGTCTTGATTTATGGGGCCGAGCGTCTCAAGGACGACTGGCAAGAATGTGTACATATGAAAAAGGCTTTGATATATATATACATATATACATATATATATATACCGAAGGCAATATATATGTATATATATATATTGTTTTCGGTACTTCATTCCCTAGGGTCTTATAATAAAAAAATTGCCCGGAGACATGAAAAGATCGTGTGCTAGCCCTCGTTCGGTTGCAGATTTGGAAATGTTCCTCGGAATGCGATGGCGTTGAAACGCTGAATCGCGACGGATGTTCTTTGGAACAGAAATCATCCTTCTCTATTGTCCCCGGATTGTAGGGCAATGAGTAGACCCAGATCGCTGATAAAGGGGAAATCGTCGTTATTGATGGGGCCAAATGTTTCAACTGCCAGCGGCAAGAAGATGTGGGTGGATGAGAGGGTTTGATATTTTGATGGCTTTCTAGCCGCAGCTGCTTCTGCGACTGCTCCTGCTGCGAGCGCTGTGGTTGGCAAATACGTGGGGGCAACTGTGTCTGCCACGTTTGCATCTAAAGATTAGGATTCGCCGCTTCGGCCTGTCCGCCACGAGATCAGGGTCATGCCGTGTGGTCTTTTCCCATCGGTTCGGCAGAGACCAGCCGGACGATCCCAGGTGCTCTGCTTGGTGAGGGAGCCGGACGTTGGGCTCGGCAGCTGACTCATCGAGGACCATTGGTTTCTGACTTGCAATTCATGTGCGTCAGTGTTTACACAGACTTTCTCAAGTATGGAAGACTAGAAGCAGTTGGGTGCCTGCAGCTGAAGTCAAGAAGGTAGACGGTGCAAGCATGGACACCCGACGAATCCCCATCCCTAATGGGTAGCGTCGCCTGCCGCCTTCGGCTGTCAGAAAGCCGAATGTTGAGTATGCTGTTCAAACCCTCGCGCATGGTTGCGTCGAAACTCTCTAAAAGTGTATGTTCGGCGCAAGGGGTGCGTCGCAGCGAATAGAGGAGCTTTGAATGACTCAGGGAACTCAGAAGCAGAAAGAGGGCGTCTTGTCTTGGAATTAAGAGGCAAGCCACTGAGGACCGTCTGTAATTCCGCTAATCAGTTGGAGATCAGTTCCTCAAAGGCGGTTGAAACTTCCAAACGATGGAAACCGCACTCATTCCTTGCAGGATCCTCCTCCGGAGGCCCTTTAGGATGGCCTAATACCTCAATTAGTGGCCGAGCTGGTATCCTGTCCAGAGGTAGAGAACAGGCTAGATACCTCAATTACTGGGCTAGTTAACCTGCTTTTAGCCGGAACATGCCCAGACCAAGTCCGACCAATACTCTTTGGGGGAATTCTGACGGCCTTAAGAAACAATCGGGGGGAAAGCCCCATTGCTATCGGTTATCGCTGGCGGCGGCTCGCCTCTAAGTGTGCATCCAACTTCGACCTGCCTAGGGCAACTAAAAACCTCGCACCCCAACAGGTAGGCGTGCGGTGTCCCAGAAGATGCAATGCCGCAGTGCACTCGGCCAGACGCTTTCTCGCAAACACGCCGAAAGATAATTTTCTCGTGAAACTCGATTTCACGAATGCCTTCAGCCAGTGTTGAGTCAGTTAACTTTAACTGTAACTGAAATATCAGTTAACTGAGAAATAACAAATCAATTAACTGTAACTAAAACTGTAACTGAAAAATGTCAGTAACTGTAACTGAAAAATAAATAACTGAAATAGCTAAAATAACTGAAAAATAATTGTATGTATAGTTGCGTTACGTACTATTTCTGTTTTTTCCGAGAGATGTGGATATTTGCAATGTTGTAGCGATAACACCACGTGCACATATCAGTAGATTTTTCAATCAATTAAAGAGAGCAGGGTGATTGTATATTAAGAAAAACGTCGAAATTTCATTAATGTGTTCAATGTCGATTAACTGAAAATAACTGAAAAAAACTGAAAAATAAATAACTGTAACTGAAACTGAAACTGAAACTGAAAATGACATTAACTTTATCTGTACCTTTATAACTTTAAAATAATTTCAATAGATCAAACTGTAACTGTAGCTGAAAAATAATCAACTGAAACAGCACTGCCTTCAACAGCATGTTCCGAGACAGTATGCTGGCCGAATTAGAACAGTTCCTACCAGAGCTGTCGTCCTATTGCGAACTGTCGTACTGCGAGCCCAGCTCCATTAATTTTGCAGCTGCGCAGTACAGTCTCAGCTAGGCCCACAGCAAGGCGATCCCCTGGGCCTTCTCCTTCTTTGTCTTCCGCTGCAGAACATCCTGAAAAACTTATCGGCAACCTTCACGAAGTTCACGGAGGGTTACCTCGACGATCTGACTCTGGGCGGGCCCACAAATATAGTCGCAGAAGACATCACAGCCATTGAAAGAGGGTTACAAATTTCGGGTTATCCTTGAACCACGACAAATGTGAAGCCATTCACAGAGGTTCAATGCCGATAACCAACACCTCCCTGGACCGGTTTTCGCGGATCACTATATATATATATATACACACACACACACACACACATATATATATATATATATATATATATATATATATAGTCATTTCTATGACTTTACAGCGACTCAATGCGATTGCTTTCCAAAAGACTTTCTCTGCTTCTGATCCGGATCAAAACGAGAGCTGAAAATTATATATTTTTCTGTCTCCGCACACTTTCCTCACTGTGTGCATGACTGATCAGCTGCTGGAAACACTTGTTCATTTATTATTATTATTATTATTATTATTATTATTATTATTATTATTATTATTATTATTATTATTATTACTACTACTACTACTACTAGTACTACTACTACTACACCTACTACTACTACTACTACTACTACTACTACTACTAATACTATTGCGCTGATCCTACTGCT
Source organism: Metaphire vulgaris (assembly GCA_018105865.1). Taxonomy (NCBI): domain Eukaryota; kingdom Metazoa; phylum Annelida; class Clitellata; order Crassiclitellata; family Megascolecidae; genus Metaphire; species Metaphire vulgaris. The sequence continues at coordinate 232,201 of JACLAT010000061.1, forward strand.
GCATAATAATCCTCTTTACGCCGCCCTTTGGTCATGAATATTGTAACGGCCGCCTGTACTAACTTTGCAAAAACTCGTCTCAAAATGTTTAGTGGTAAATAATATTTACTATAACTGAGTATCTACTGACAAGGCGGACCAGTCAACATCTACTCACAAACACGCTTTTCATACTAAAATACATCTTTATTCTTATGCTAAAATAATCAACTTCACATCGATAGCGGCCATTAAGTATAATAACTATTGAGAGTCTTTGTCTATGGCCAGTTAGTGTTAGTGGCAATTCTCATCTAGCACCGCGTAACCAATGTCAACTGAAAACTGTCGGACGGACAGATTTAAATCTAGAATTAAACAATTCAAAATGTTCCTTTGTCCTACAACAAACACCACGCTCAAGTCACGACTAAGTACGGATACGTTAGATCGTTTTTTCTAATAATAATCGTTCTTTCTAATAATCTAATCGAAATTCTTCTTTAAATATTGTCACGTTACGCCGTATCTATTTAAATTGTACTCGTTTCTTTGTCTAGGGGTAATTTTTTCACTGGCGAACACGCTAACATATGCTAAATTACAAATTCCTCTTCTTATAAATCTTTCCTTTTAATCTTAATTAAAATAAACACCTTTCTACAATAGCGGTCATTAAACACTACTATCTATAGAGCCTTTCTAGTGGTACGTATTTCGCAGTGGCCAACCTAACCTAGCAATCTTGTCGCTAATGACAACTAGTCAGCTGGCAACTGACAATTTAAAATCAATTAAAACAATTGAAAAATCATGCAAGTCAAATATGACTTAGACCCAACGAAACGCTAACAAGAGACCGTCCGAAAACACTGTTCGGAATTTATACACGTTAAATTTAACTTATTAATTAAATTCGAGGCGAAAACAGCAGCGCGTCTTCCAACGACTTCTTCTCCTTGCGGCGAACCGTCCGACTCCAGCTTGCGTTCGAATGTTGACAGTTCAAATTTCAACGGTCGACGCCAAACGTCTCTTGGCCAATGAGGACTCGCCACGTCAGGAAACCTCCGTAAGACGGCGTCCTATTGGTCAACACATGCACACACAATCACCTTGTCGTCAAATCGCCATAGCTGTAACAACCTAGCCTCACTGCCCTTCGGATATTGACTATTGCCTGGCTGATCCCACACCTTTCCTATAGCTATTTTAAGAGAGGCTGAGCGCCTAAGAATAAGCAGCTACTGTTGTGCTGCTTTCCAAGGCGCTATAGAAATCCACGAGATTTTACTTTACTTTACTTACTTTACCTTACTGTGCAAAAACCTACTAAATATTTACTTACTTACCAAATACCTTCTATCATCACAATATATTTACATTCAATTCGACGATCGCCCGGCATCAATTCTGCTCCGGTCGCAATCGCTTCTTCTTCATAGCAACGAAAGACCTCTGCTCCAGCTCGCAGCTCAGCCATAGCCTCCTCTACCCCAGGCCACCGCGCTCGCCCACTAGTCAAGTGGGCGGAGCATATCGAGCGCGGCGGCCTTCTAAATATATGTGGTTCTGGCTCAGCACGATCGAAAGCCCAACGATGCTGATTGGCCACGGCGACTTCTTTACCTCCTTTCGAGTAATCCGATTCGTTCCCTCTTCTCCAATCGCCAATCGGTCGGCTGCTGCACCTTCATCAACATATATGCTAATTAGTCAAACTAGGTCACATATGTTTACTTTATCTAGCGCCAAATCAACATTCACCACCAATTACACCATCATCATACCACCATCACAATATGAAGCTTTCAGATATAGAGTAATAGAAACTTGATCTAAGCTTATAAGACTATATTATTCCTCGTGCCAGAACATATTAATTTCTTTCTCGAGGGGTTATATTATACCAGTATTTCAAGTTATTTGGGCCGAACGAGGTAAAATGTGCGATAGAGCATTCTTTCTGGTTGGTAACCGCAAATTCTTTGACGAATTTTGTGGCAGTTGACTGACGATTGCGATGAGAAAATAATCGAAAGACGATATAATGTAATTAATTTTCCACAGTGCCACACAAGGCGTCGTTTGCCCAATTCACAAGATAACTAATGTTCGCCGTTTTAACGACTAATGATAGTTTTTGTTATTTTGACTTTGCAGAGACTAAAGGTTGCACTTATGCAACTACTTGCGATGCTAAACTATACAGTGGATGCAATGGTTTCTGTTGCATGTACGTTATCTTGATTAGACAAATCCAAATAAACGTCTGTGTTTAACTGATTTTTAATCAATCATTTATTGTTATCGACTAATAATCATTAACTATTAGAATAATAGCTGAAGTAAATTTTTAATTATATTCGGTCTGCTTGTGTCTCGTTTGTGAAGAAACCATTGAAAATATGATTTGTTAACGGCGATGCTTTGACATATTCTTTTAGACCTAAGAAGTAACTATGCCCTACAACTATAGGTAAGTCGCTCTAGTTCTGAAGATGCAGTATGTTTCATGGCGAATATTTCAAACGAAAGCATGATAAGATTCTTAGCTTTCGATTTGATTACTTTTTTAATTCTTTGAGTTCTCTATCAGTGTCGGCTCTAGGATTTGGCATGTGGGGAAGGGCGTTGGGGCGGCAACTTCTAATCAAGGGGGCCAACCATTTGTTGCTTAATGTACGTAGCATTAAGTAAGTAAGTAAAATCTCGTGGATTTCTATAGCGCCTTGGAAAGCAGCACAACAGTAGCTGCTTATTCTTAGGCGCTCAGCCTCTCTTAAAATAGCTATAGGAAAGGTGTGGGATCAGCCAGGCAATGGTCAATATCCGAAGGGCAGTGAGGCTAGGTTGTTACAGCTATGGCGGAAATGATTTCAGAAACAGGAAGGATTTAAGCTTAGACCTGAAGACTTGAGGAGATAGTGCGGGAATTATAGGAAATGAGGAATCAGATTTTATTGTTTTAAAGTGTCCAAGTGTGCGAAGGGAAGCTGGGATCGAGTTCCAGAGTTCAGGTGCAGCATATGAGAAGGCACGGTTGCAAATTTTCAGGGATGACTGATTTAGCGGGCGTGACAGAGTGAGATGAGATGACGAACGTGTGGGTCGAGGAGGCTGAGGGGTTAATAGTGATCTAAGGTAGACAGGTTTTGATGACTGAAGTGAGCTATGTGTAAGTGTTATTATCTTATATTGGATACGTTCTGTTATTTTAAGCCAATGTAATGATTTTAGTATGGGTGAAATATGGGAGAATTTAGGTGACTTAGTAACAGCACGAGCAAGTGCATTTTGTATTGATTGCAATTTGTTGATGGAGGCTTTGGGAAGGTTATAGTAGAGGGAGTTACAGTAATCTAATTTGGAGTGGACTATAGAGGTGGCGATTGTGGACGCAGTCTTAATATCAAGACAAGGACGTAGGCGACGAAGGTCCTGAATATGAATAAAGCAGGCTTTTGAAAGTTGGGAGATTTGTGATTCGAAGTTTAGAAAAGAGTCAAATTTGAATCCGAGATTTCTAGCAGTTGGAACAGGGATTATTGTGGTGTCAGGAGCCAAAACTAGTTTAGGATTGTCAATTTTTTTGAGTTGTTGGGGTAGTCCGATTAAAAGAAACTCTGTCTTAGATGGGTTGAGAGCGAGGAGATTAGATGACATCCATGCAGAGATTGACGAGAATGCAGATTCAAGCTCAATAATAGAAGCATTGAATGAAAGAGGTGAGAAGGAAAGGAATAGCTGAGTGTCATCGGCATAGAGTTGGTGGTTTAACTTGAGGGAATTAATTAGAGATGAAAGTGGTGTGGTGTAAAGGCTGAACAGTACAGGCCTGAGAACAGATCCTTGAGGCACTCCATAATCTATAATATGAGAAAGAGAAATTTGGCCAAGACAGGACACTTGAAAAGACTGAGATTTGAGATAAGATGCAAACCAGTTGTGAGCTTTTTCAGATATGCCAAACCAGAGAGAGAGTCGCTCGAGCAGAATTTTGTGATCTATGGTATCAAATGCTGCAGAGAGATCAAGGAGACAAAGGCCAGTAACTTGGCGAAGACCAATTGCAGTTAAGAGTCTGTCATAAATGTAGGCGAGGACAGTTTCAGTTGAGTGATGTTTAGTGTAGGCAGATTGATGAGCATTATATAGTGAGTTACTTGAAAGGTGTTCATTCAGTCTGGAAAGCACAATTTTTTCAGTAAGTTTTGATAGAAGAGAAAGATTTGAGATGGGGCGATAGTTATTGAGATCTTCTCTGTCAAGACCAGGCTTTTTTAGGAGAGGAGTGACAAAAGAGTTTTTGAATGCGGATGGGAAAGTGCCTGAGATAAGAGAGAGGTTGATGATTCTAGTTATAATAGGCGTAAGCACGGTGGCACACTGTTTGAGTAAAGAGGTAGGTATGGGATCTAGATCACATTGTTTGTTTGGCATTAAGTATAGGGTCCAAACAGAGGGGCCAGTGGGGAGGGGGCAGGCACTCAATATGTGGCACAGGCCCTTGGGCCTCCCCGGTGGAGCCGCCACTGTACTCTATCGAAATTTGATGCTGTAGTAAATAAGTAAATAGGCTAAAATGCCGTGATCATGAGATAGGCTACAGTTTATAATCAAGTGCTCGAGTGTGCCAACGTTTACAAATGTAAGCCTATCACTATCTGCTGTGTGAACGCTAGGACTGCGATGAAGGTATTAACCTCCACCAAATGTTCATTCAGCTGCTTAGAAATTTCAAATGCTGTCTTCGTCTCGACGTTACCAACTTAATTTCAAGCAATTCTGGGTCATAATTATTCTCTCTTCGGATGTTCAGGACGAGAAGCAAAGTATTGTTCAATTTCTCTCCAATTTAGAATTAATATTATATGTAATGTCAATGCTAACTTTTTATCTTTTTTCCAAATAGCCTGACGAAATAAGACTCACTGAAATCTTCACGAAAGATGGTGGCGGTTGTATATGTTTACAGACGTTTCTCTAAGACGATTAGAATTAATTTTATCATGGTTGACAAGCGAAAGCTTTCAAATCGTACCTATTTAACAAATTGCAACTTCTTTATATTGTCTGCCAGTGAAGAGAAGATATTTGGTTACTGGAGTTTTTGCGAACTCGCTAAAATCTGTTAACATTCTAACAAATTTAATTATAATTAAAATTAATCAGATATAAATGACACACGTGTGTTTCAAAATCATCACTTCTCTTGGAATTCAAATGTTTCACTATGTTTATGAGGAATATAATCTACTTTCAAAGTGCATTACAGAACTCTACGAAATAACGTCACGACCCTTCGTCTTTTCCGAGTTCATGATCAACATTATGTTTTCAAGTAGAGTAAATCTACATGACGATCGGGAATGAGATAGAATACATGGATGGATTGGAAATGAGATGACTGATTGAAATAAGCTCAAACACGAGACGTCTGTTGGCAAAGCGTTGACTGGGCATGTTTAGTTAGCGTCGCGTCAGCCAGGCCATCGGTGATCCTCTGGGATCCGGTCTTTTTCCTCCGATCTCCCCGTCGACGAGGATAGAGCGAATTGGATGACTGCGACTGTCGATAGCTGACAACTCCATGGCGGACCCGCCCGGTCGGCCGGGCTGATTCTCCACGACTGCTGACTCTTCGGCTGAAGGTTGCTAGATAGCGGACGATCTGAGTATTGACGCCTGGCTGACTGTTCAGTGTAGACCAGAGGTGGGCAAACTTTTTCACTAACGGGCCGCATGAAACCTAATAACACATTAGGCGGGCCGCATAAACAAAAAGCAAATTTTTTTTATAATTATGATGCTTACACCATTGATCATTCTATCCTCCTTCATCGTCTCGAATCTTGGTTTGGATTATCTGGCACTGTCCTGGATTTCTTTACTTCCTATCTTGCTAATCGATCTCAATGTGTTACTATAAACGGTTCCATTTCTTCTTCAGTTCCTCTGACCACTGGAGTACCGCAGGGTTCTGTTTTGGGTCCTTTGCTCTTCACTCTTTATACTACTCCACTTGCACATGTCTTGAAAAACAGGTCTGTAAATTTTCATTTCTATGCTGACGACACCCAGCTATACAGGGTGTAAAAGTGAAAAGGGCACCCCTTTATGATATTTAATATCTCGGCTGCGTGTATAGCGATTTCAATGAAATTTATAGGCCACATACCTGGGAATGTTTTTGATGTAAGTGCCAAATTCCATGCTGATATCTTTAGAGTTTTCTAAAATATGGCCAAAAACCTAAAGAGACCCACATTTTGAAATTGACATTGGAATGTAACGTCGCGACGAAAACAACGCTATTTTTAGAGTAAAAAACGATACATTTTCTTATGACGTTATATTCCGTTGTCAATTTCAAAATGTGAGTCTCTTTAGTTTTTTGGCCACATTTCAGCAAACACTAAGTAAGTAAGTAAGTAAAATCTCGTGGATTTCTATAGCGCCTTGGAAAGCAGCACAACAGTAGCTGCTTATTCTCAGGCGCTCAGCCTCTCTTAAAATAGCTATAGGAAAGGTGTGGGATCAGCCAGGCAATGGTCAATATCCGAAGGGCAGTGAGGCTAGGTTGTTACAGCTATGGCGGAAATGATTTCAGAAACAGGAAGGATTTAAGCTTAGACCTGAAGACTTGAGGAGATAGTGCGGGAATTATAGGAAATGAGGAATCAGATTTTATTGTTTTAAAGTGTCCAAGTGTGCGAAGGGAAGCTGGGATCGAGTTCCAGAGTTCAGGTGCAGCATATGAGAAGGCACGGTTGCAAATTTTCAGGGATGACTGATTTAGCGGGCGTGACAGAGTGAGATGAGATGACGAACGTGTGGGTCGAGGAGGCTGAGGGGTTAATAGTGATCTAAGGTAGACAGGTTTTGATGACTGAAGTGAGCTATGTGTAAGTGTTATTATCTTATATTGGATACGTTCTGTTATTTTAAGCCAATGTAATGATTTTAGTATGGGTGAAATATGGGAGAATTTAGGTGACTTAGTAACAGCACGAGCAAGTGCATTTTGTATTGATTGCAATTTGTTGATGGAGGCTTTGGGAAGGTTATAGTAGAGGGAGTTACAGTAATCTAATTTGGAGTGGACTATAGAGGTGGCGATTGTGGACGCAGTCTTAATATCAAGACAAGGACGTAGGCGACGAAGGTCACGAATATGAATAAAGCAGGCTTTTGAAAGTTGGGAGATTTGTGATTCGAAGTTTAGAAAAGAGTCAAATTTGAATCTGAGATTTCTAGCAGTTGGAACAGGGATTATTGTGGTGTCAGGAGTCAAAACTAGTTTAGGATTGTCAATTTTTTTTGAGTTGTTGGGGTAGTCCGATTAAAAGAAACTCTGTCTTAGATGGGTTGAGAGCGAGGAGATTAGATGACATCCATGCAGAGATTGACGAGAATGCAGATTCAAGCTCAATAATAGAAGCATTGAATGAAAGAGGTGAGAAGGAAAGGAATAGCTGAGTGTCATCGGCATAGAGTTGGTGGTTTAATTTGAGGGAATTAATTAGAGATGAAAGTGGTGTGGTGTAAAGGCTGAACAGTACAGGCCTGAGAACAGATCCTTGAGGCACTCCATAATCTATAATATGAGAAGGAGAAATTTGGCCAAGACAGGACACTTGAAAAGACCGAGATTTGAGATAAGATGCAAACCAGTTGTGAGCCTTTTCAGATATGCCAAACCAGAGAGAGAGTCGCTCGAGCAGAATTTTGTGATCTATGGTATCAAATGCTGCAGAGAGATCAAGGAGACAAAGGCCAGTAACTTGGCGAAGACCAATTGCAGTTAAGAGTCTGTCATAAATGTAGGCGAGGACAGTTTCAGTTGAGTGATGTTTAGTGTAGGCAGATTGATGAGCATTATATAGTGAGTTACTTGAAAGGTGTTCATTCAGTCTGAAAGCACAATTTTTTCAGTAAGTTTTGATAGAAGAGAAAGATTTGAGATGGGGCGATAGTTATTGAGATCTTCTCTGTCAAGACCAGGCTTTTTAGGAGAGGAGTGACAAAAAGAGTTTTTGAATGCGGATGGGAAAGTGCCTGAGATAAGAGAGAGGTTGATGATTCTAGTTATAATAGGCGTAAGCACGGTGGCACACTGTTTGAGTAAAGAGGTAGGTATGGGATCTAGATCACATTGTTTGTTTGGCAAGGATAGTAGAAGTTTGGATACCTCTTCTTCAGTTGTAGGAGTGAAGCTGGATAAATTGCATGGAGGTTGTGGGGAGGAGGATAATGAGGAGAGGTGGTTTGAGTAGTAGTGAAAGACTTGAGGACACTGCGAATCTTGGAGATTTTTACAGAGAAGAACTTAGCAAAAGATTCAGCAAGTTCTGACAGGGAAATGGATTGAGGGAGAGGTTTTGAGTCTTTGCGATGGAAAAGATCATTTACAGTTTTCCAGAGCTTACGTGGATTTGAGCTATTTGTTGAAATGATGTTAGAATAGTACTTCTTTTTGGCAGATGTAAGGAGATTATGATAGCGGTTGGTGGTGGAACGAAGATTTAAAAGGTCAGATGGAGAATGTGTTTTATGGTAGGTTCGCTCAAGACGTCTGCGAAATGACTTGAAAGCATGAATGAAAGAGTTATACCAGGGTTTGCTGTTATGAGACGAAAAATGTCTAGTGATGATAGGAGCATGTTTATTGAGAAGACCAGAAAGCACAGAATTGTATTTATCGATCAGTGATGACAGGGTAGTAGGGGTGTTAGTAATTAGGTCAGATGACTTAATGTTATCACAGAACAAGGCAATGTCAATTTTGTTGAGACGGCGGAATGAGTAGGTGCCACGAGGTGGAGGAGTTGGTGAGCAGATACTTAAAATGGTGAAGATGGGAAAATGATCAGATGGAGAGACTTGACTAATTGCTGAGATTGGAGATAATGATGAAGAAGATGACGTGATAAGTAGATCTAAAGTGTGTCCAAAAGTGTGAGTTGGAAGAGATATGTGTTGCGTGAGGTTTGTCTGTGTGAGCAGCTGCATGAATTGGGTAGAGTTAGGATCATCACTCTTGTCCACGTGTAAATTAAAGTCGCCAGTAATTAAGAATTCGTGTGGAGTTGTAGCTGCAGAGCCCAAAAAAGAGGTAAATTCATCAAGGAATGTCACAAATGAGGCTGAGTATTTTGATGATAATGGGGGACGATAAATGTTAAAAATAGTTAGTTTTGAGAGAGGAAGATTGAGGGTGACTAATGAGCATTCAAATGAAGAGAAATTCATTGAAGAGGAATTGCTAATTTGTATATGATCACGAATAAGAAAAGCAGTGCCTCCACCTAGAGACATCAGCATGGAATTTGGCACTTACATCAAAAACATTCCCAGGTTTATGGCCTATAAATTTAATTGAAATCGCTATACATGCAGCCGAGATATTAAATATCATAAAAAGGTGCCCTTTTCACTTTTACACCCTGTATGTATCCTTTTCCTCTGACTCTGTTTCACCTGAGCTCGCTAATCTGCAAAACATCCTTACTACAGCTCGTGACTGGTTTACTTCTAATCGTCTTTACATCAATCCTTCAAAAACTGAATTCATGATTCTAGGTACTAAACCCCAATGACGAAATTACCTAAAAACTCTTTAGATTTATCATTAGGAGATGCAATCTTGGTTCCACTTAAATCAGTTCGTTATTTGGGTATATCATGTGATACTGATTTATCGTTCAAGTCACATTTCTCTAAATTGTCACACTGTCACAGTCTTGTTTTGCATTCATGCGTCATTTTAGACGGATTCGTAAGACATTGGATACAAGGTCTTCAATAATCTTAGCAAATGCATTTATTTCGTCTAGAATCGACTATTGTAATTCGCTTTTTTTCGGGCTGCCGAAGTGTTCTCTTCAACGCCTTCAGACTATTCAGAATGCTGTTGCGACAATTGTAATTCCAACGAAAAAATTTGATCACATTACCCCTGTCCTTCGTGAGTTGCATTGGCTCCCCATTGAATAACGTATTAATTTTAAAATTGCTGCCCTCAATTTTAAGATACTAAGAAATCAGCATCCCACCTATCTTCGAGATATGCTATTGTATCATCAGCCATATATATCCATGAGGTCTGCAAATAAATGCCTTCTTGAAATTCCCTTGCGTCGCACTAAATCTGGGTGTAGAGCTTTTAGATATGCATCCCCATATGTTTGGAATTCCCTTCCACTTGATATTCGGATGGCCTCTTCTCTAGATATTTTAGGCGTCATCTTAAAACATATTTGTTTCCTCCTTAAGTCCTGGTGTTGCCCTGACTGAATTTTTTTGGTTTTTGACTTGGACCGAATCGACCCTCCTCGGCTACAGTCTGCTCTGTCGATAGGCATTGCGGGTTGTGGTCTGGGGCGTCCCCGATGAACACCTATGTGTTTGAAATGGACGGTAAAATTAATTTGAAATTGAAATTGAAATTTGAAATTACATGCAGCATAAATTTATTAATGAAGCTAGCATTTGCGATTAAAAAATCTTGTCATTCTAATCTAGTAAATCTAGTCATTCTGGTGTTATGGCTGTTTTGCAATCTTCAGCGTTGGCGATGCCATCCTATTAATGAGATGAATGCAACTGTGCACAGTTATTCACTAGTTCGTTGTAGTCAGGAATAAATTTGCTTGTCGTAACACGTAATATGGATTGTAGATTTGTATCTGTTAGCTGAGATCTGAATTTTGACTTATTGAAGGTCATACAGGAGAAGGCTTGTTCGCAGATGTAAGTTGACCCAAAAAATTAAACATTTTACGTGCAAAAAGTTTTCAGATTGTGAAACTTTTGTTCTAATAACAATGAAGAATAGAATTCAGCCAATGTTGCATGTTTGAAGTGTTCATCCAGACTGATGTCGGCCTGCATATCTATAAGCTTCATCTGAATATCCGGATTAGCTGCCTCAATTCCGAAAGAAAGTGGAACAGTCAGCAAATGAAACTGTGGTCCAAAGGCCTTGAAGTCTGCAAAGCGTCTTTAAAATTCAATAGCCGCTATTGCATACAAGAACCTTAGTCAAATTGTACAATTTTCCGTCATACAGCAATAACTAGTTTACCATTTGCTGAATTTTTAACAACCATTTCCATGATTTTCATATAAAACTAGAAAGATGCTCGCTTCGCTCGCAGTGCAGGATAATACTAATCCAATACCTATACCTAATACCCAATCATTGAATTCATGCTGAACAACATTTCAATGATCGCCACCTAGCCAAGCTCTGCGCCACGTAATAATTAGGCCTATGTACGTTAAAATCACGCAACTGTGGCCATTTGTGACGCTGTACACGTATTTTTTGTGTACGTTAAAATGTACGTTAAAATTGCGCAACTACCTCAGGCTGCGAACAGTTGTTACCAATAGCAACGTCGTCGCACGCCCACCCCTCTGACGCTGCAATGACTCGACTAAACCGTGTTAAACTACGATTCTACATGTACGAACAATTGTTACCAATAGCAACGTCGTCTTCGAACATCGTCCACCAGCGCATCGCGACGTAAGGACTAAACCGTCTACCAATAGTCAACGCTCGCCCACCAACGCATCGCGACGTAAGGACTAAACGGTCTAAACCGTCTACCAATAGTCAACGCTCGCCCACCAACGCATCGCGACGTAAGGTCTAAACGGTCTAAACCATCTACCAATAGTCAACCAATCAGAACGCTTGAAGGTAACAGACAGAGAGACATACAGATAAGAATTTTAATATGATAGATGACATGTTTTTCAAACTTTCTCTAAAATAGTTTTAAATCATCTCTCACTTTCGGCATATTTCTAAATGGTTTGGCAGGCCGCATGAAACCCGCCCGCGGGCCGCACGCGGCCCGCACGCGGCCCGCGGGTCGTCGTTTGCCCACCCCTGCTGTAGACTGACGACGGCCGGACTGACTGGACTGCGAACTCCGAACTCCAACTGGACATGCCTTGCCGACCGCTTGTATTTCTTGCAACAGAATCTCCGAGAACATTCCATCTCACACGACAGTGCAGTTCAATATCTAGATCGTTCGTCAATAGTTCTCTTAGACATTTGCACATGACAATAAAGTTCGACCTTGGCGACTGCTTAAAATTGGTTTATACAAGTAATGTTTTCTTTTTCTGTTCACTAAAGTGATTGTTCCCGTGTTTGTATGCCTGTATGCATGCGTGTATGAACGTGTTTGTCTGGATGCGATGTCATGCAACGACAGCCACCTTTGGCTATGTCTTATGACCTAGTTAATGCTACCAATTCACTGTTTAACCTTTTTAGAATTATTAAGAATTATTCAAATATTATTACTGTTATCTCATATCCTGCACACCAATGATAGCATAATATTAATTTACTAGCTGTTAACCCGTCAAAAATGGCGGGGAAAGGTGATTATCTCCTTCCCCGAATTATTGCAAAAGATTATATTAGGGCCTATTACATATAACAATCTTTTTAAAAATCTGAATATGTAAAGTGAATGCGTAGATTATCATTTAAAAAATTTTCCTGTGTGCTCGCTGGTTGGTCTTGCCCCCCACTACAGGGGTTGAGCACCCCAACGGAACCTACGATTACGGTCTGCGCCTTCGATTCATTTGGGATTTGGTCTACCAAGGGGGATGTGCCTTCCAGAGCCACCTACGGCCCTTTTGGCATATGACTCCTTTTCGGCTTGCGGAACCAAAGGGGCTTTGTCTCCCACTGAGGGCTTGGACTTTTTCTTCCCCGGGGACTGTGCTCCAGTGGAGTCTATGGTCCCCACGTGGACTGGGGCTTGGTCTCCCACGGGAGGCTGCGCTCCGAATAAAGTTTACGGCCTCAGATGGGGGCTGCGCTCACCCCAGTAGAACCAGCGCCCCACACATGAGAATGCGTCCCTCAGTGGGGCCTACGGCCTCCCTCGGGGGTTTGGCCTTGGTCTCCGAGGAGAGGCTGCGATCCAGTAGGGCCTACAGCCCCCACGTCGGCTATTATATCATCAACATTAATATAATATCAACATGATGATATCAACAACAGAAAAAAGTCAGACACAATGGCAACAACCTTCGATATTTCGAAGCTACAATATATCGCCCTTATCTGCCACATTACCTTCACTCCAATTAACCGCAAGGCCCTCAGTGACACGTGCGACTATCACTACATGCGTACACATGGGCTCACTATCATTAACTTATTGCTCCGTAGGTAGGGCTATATTTTTAATAATTTATTAGACGAGTACCTTAATTTAAAATGTAGGGGGCCTATATAATTTCAGCGCATAGTTCAGGCAAAAGGATCGAAAAATAGATCGCAATGCGTATCAATGTACCCTCAACGTATATCTAAAAGCGTTTGAAAATATCCCATCAGGTCTCAGGAAATTGTGAAAAGTCAAATGGGTGGCAACTACCCCTAGGGGCGCGAAGCTTAACTTTGATATATGAACTGGATGTTTCTCAAGAGCAAATTCGTACGGAGATATTATAAAATACAACTCGCTCAACATCTAATCAATATTACTTTTCTTCTGGAAAACCTGCATAAGTCTTCAAAAGATTTTCAAACATCTATATACATTTTCCTACTGACCGATGAAATGCGATACAATGTTTTGTTTACCAGGGAAGCGCACAATTACACATTATTGATCACATTAGTGAATATATGATGTCTGTTCTACACTGGCTGCCTTATCCTGCTCGAGTTGAATTTCGTGTGTTGAGAGCGGTTGCACTCTCTCTTTATGGTGCCACTCCATCTTACCTTTCAGAGCTACTCCATCCTCTTAGCTCTATCCCTGGTCGGCCATGTCTTCGGTCCAAAACCAATGGTCTTCTCAGTGTGCCCCAAGCACGAACCTCCATGTTCCTGAAACGAGGTTTTGATTCAGTTGACCTTATCCTTTGGAATGCTCTTGACGCCAGTATGCATGGCTTAGCAACTCCTAATTCTATGGTCCTCTTTTTGAAACGACTTAAAACTTACCTATTTGTCAATGTAAAGTAATTTGCTGTGAGAGCGCTTCTGAGTGATTCTTCAGAAGAGGCGCTATACGAATATTTTGTTTTATTACATTACATTACAATTACTGTGGAATTATAGGTCTATTATTTTGAGTGTGACTACAAAATATAAAAAATATATGTAAGCGCAAAAATCATCTAATTTTGGCTCAACTCAGTTTACCAAAATATTTTCACTTCTCTGTCCAGTTCCTTCTGTACGTGTCAGATGTGTTCAGCATCATTGCCGCCTGTGGAATGTGTGGGCACGGATACGCTGATGACATCCAGATCTACAGCAGCGGGAATGCAAGCGGAGAGCAAGCACTAATGGACTAGTTAAGTGATTGTATCACTAGAATCCGGGACTGGATGGCGGAGAACTGCCTAAAGCTGAATGAAGATAAGACACAAATTATCTGGCTGGGCACAAGACAACAGATTCAAAAGAGTAAAATAAATGCCTTACGCCGTCCTGACGCCACCATCGAATGTGCTACAGTGGTCAATAACCTCGGAGTGTTAATTGATAGCCAACTGACAATGGCCGACCACGTTGCATCAGTCTGCAGGAAGTCGTTCTTCCAGCTGTGGGCAGTGATGAACTCTCTGACCCCTGATGCAACTAGGATGCTGGCTCAAGCACTCATCATGAGCTGGCACGACTACTACAGTAGCATCCTTTATGGCAGGGATGGGCAAAGTGCGGCCCGCGGGCCACATGCGGCCCTCGAAGCCTTTTTGTGCGGCCCCCGACATCGAGAGATACTCCATTAATGTGCGGCCCTCTAAAACATATGAAACATTTGACAACACCTTAATGGAAAATTCAGCATTCCAATTGTATTTATGCTTTGGCACTTGTAGTTAACTAGAAATGATGCTTTTAATATTAACTAACTTTTCTTCGCTTTACAGTCTCGGACTGATCTTCTGGCTTGACCTGGCTCTAATTCTATTTGTATTTTGGTGCACCATCGGCTGATGCCCTGGGCATTATGATAGTGGCGCTATAGAAGTTGATTGATTGATATTAATAAATACACTGCACACTGCACAGTATATAACACGTTATGTTAAAGTCGCTTTGAAAACTAATTAAGCATTTAATTCTAAATGCCGAAAAATGTGTGTGCCCTCGGCTTCATCGCATGCACTTTTGCGGCCCTCGGATAAAAATGTGTGCCCATCACTGCTTTATGGCATCAGCGACCATCTGCTACAGAGACTTCAACTCGTTCAGAATGCAGCTGCCCGCTTGGGGTTCCAGAGAGGCAAGTTCGACCATATTACGCCAGTCCTACGGGAGCTCCACTGGCTCCCTGTTAGTCAACGCGGGACTTTATACTCGGGACCATCCTGTTCAAGGCTCAACAGTCTTACTCCGCCATACCTAACTGACATGTTCAGCTTGACGGCTAAGTTACCTGGTCGGTCGCATCTGCGCTCCGCCCTGACCAGCACACTCGCAGCGCCTCGAACTCAGACAGACTACGGTGATCGCAATCTGGCCGTTGGTGGACCGGTTGTTTGGAACAGCCTGCCAGCAACATTACATTCCTCTGATTCCAGCATGACACTGTTCTCTTTTAGAAAACAACTGAAGACATTGTTGTTTGATCAGGCTCGCAACTGACACTAGCGCATTTGCTGCTTTCAGGACCGGAGCTAGCCATTCCGGCGCCCTCTGCAACATCGTATTTAGCGCCCCTGGCAGTAACCCTAACTATGGACTATTTTATTTAAGTTAATCTAAACGTCCTGGGCACGGTGTGACGGCGGTTTCCGGATGACAAAACTGTCAAAACAAAAGGAACACAAATGCGATGTGTTCATCTCAATTTAATGTAGGCCTATCAAGTAATCTGGGATTACGTAAATGTGTGCACAAAATTCTAACTTCGTTAACAAAGACTTAGGCGTCACCCACAAATGACGTCACACACTTAGGGGAGGGGTTTAACCATTTGTGAAGATATGTGACGACGGGGAGGGGGTTCCAGAAATGTGATGTCACATAATATTAAATATTTTTTATTAATACTGCAATGCTATGTTGCCGCAAAAATGAACATATTTTACATTTATAATTATTATGCTTCATTTTAAAAAGAATTTGAAAACATTTCTGAATATTGTTTCAACTATAATAATTAAAATGAATATTTTCAAACGAAACATTAATTTTGACATTGGAAAGACGTTAAGACGAAAAAATGACGGAGGGTTAGCGAGTTTTGACGTCATATTTGAGAGGGTCTGACTTTTTGTGACGACGTGTGACGAAGTGGAGGGAATCAAAAGACTGCCAAAATCGCGTGTCGCGTGACGTCATTTATGGACGGCCCCTTACCCGGGTCCCGTACTACCGCGCGCAGAAATTAATGTTCATAACAGCAGTGAGGTCACGTGTGACAAATAATATTATTAGACGCCGGGTCGTACATGTAAATATTCATAAGCCTTCTGCTCGTCTAGTACTCTAGTTTAAATAATAAACATAATATTATAGTTCAATTCTATGCATAATGCAAAGAACAGTAGACTGTATAGTAGGTTGAAGTAGATGATATTTAGTGCTAAAGATTTAACAGAGCGTCATCTCAATAATTGATCTCTTCAGAAATTTTGCGCCCCACAAAACTTACGCCCCCTGCCTTGCAGTGGCGGCTCCACAGGAGGGTCCGGGGGCCCGGGCCCTATTGAGTGCCTGGCCCTCAGTGGCCCCCCGTTGGGACTCTATGCTTAATACTACATACCTGACAACAAATGGTTGGCCCCATGATTAGACGTTGCCATCCCAACGCCCCCCCCCACTTGCCAAATCCCAAATCCTGGGACCGCCACTGCTGCCATGCGGAGCTTGCGGAGTGGGTCGCTCCGGCCCTGGCTGCTTTGCCTATATTTGCGCTCTGTAAATGCCCTTAATAATAATAATAATAACAATAATAATAATAATAATAATAATAATAATAATAATAATAATAATAATAATAATAATAATAATAATAATTCAAAACAGCTTCAAGTTATAATGTAATGCAATGTAAACAAATTAGGTAGCTGCTCATTTTCTATTCAAAGATAATACAGGTTTAGAAGTCGCTTTTTGCCTTTTAAAAAAATCCGCCGCTGCGTGGAATTTAAGAAATTGTGAAAAGACTATCAAAGCGAATTGTTCTCATAATCGTCTCCTGCTGCGCAATTGACATATATGTGAAGTTGTGAGTAGATTGCCTTTTGTTCAGAATCTGTTGCGCTTAATTCAGGTCTTCCATTCAAGTCTTTGTAATTTGCTTCATTGGGATGATTGATGATATCATCTGAAGGATGTATTTGTTCTTCGCCTTCTGATGTGTTTTGATTCACTTGATTCAATTCCTGTTGCCGCAAAATTGCGATCTAAATACACTTGGAGAACAAAGCAGGCGACAGAACATTGTAAAGGACGAAAGAAGTATTGCTATTGCCGTTTAACATGGGACGTTCCTGGAGGCAGAAAATGTTCATACTTTATCGCTAATTTGGATATATTCCGCTTTTCCATAATCTGATTTTCCAGAATCTGATTTTCTGAGTTTGATTCTGAATCGCTGTAGTGTCAAAAGCTACTCATATCCATAACTGACAGCATTGATTGATATGGCCTAGAAAAACTGCCTATGAAAATGTGCGCTTGCTCGCCTTTGACTCCGTGAGCAGAAGATTTATCCAATATCCACCTATCCCATGCTTTTCTAGTCGAGAACTCCCCAGTCCCAACTTGCTTTAGCCCAACACAAAATTTACATATAACAACACCGCCGTGCGGCTGTCATCGTCAGAAAAGTTGAAATTTTTGACATTCGATACGTTGCACGAGTTTCGTTCCATTCTTTTAGTTTCAAAAAGTTCTTTCTACCATGCGGATCTAAAACTGCAGACAACGATTTGTTTGATGGAACTCATCTTCACGCCTTCGTTTGTCCATTAAAATAATATGATGTCCAAATTACTATCAATATTAAACGACTGTTTCTTTAAGATACAATCCTAAAGCCGGATTTAAAACGCATCAAGTAGGTCTATCATTAATTAATGAAACTTCTCTTTATAAAAGTTTAACCATCTTAACTCTTAAGTTCTTAGCCCGTTAAGACTTTTGTTACGTTTCTCCTATAACGTTAATATAAACTGGACGATGGTAATGTCCTAGAGTAGGTTCGACGCCAGATGTCTCTTAGTTGAACTCAGTTAAGCAGGATGCGTTCTGGTACCAGCCCCACTCAAGGGCAATGTAGTATTTTAGATGTTAAAACTGGTCCACCTAAATTATCGAACTACTATAAATATTCACTTATCACCACCTCCTGCTCGTACCGTCCACAACCGTCCGCCACCAACACTCCGTCGCATTCGTCTCGCCCGGCACGCCACTCCGGTCGGGCGACAGGTCGTCTTTGGCAGTTTCAACTTTCGGTCACTGAACAAAAAAACTTGACGATCTGCTTGAGGTACGACGTGATCATGCAATCGACGTGCTATTCTTGAGCGAGACCTGGCATGATGCCGAGTCGGTATCCATCAATCGCTTACGCGCCGAAGGTTATCTGGTCGTCGATCGGCCACGACCTCGTTCGCCGTCTAGCATTGATGCTATATCGACCAACCACGGGGGCGTAGCGGCCATCGCTACGCCTGGAATTCGTGTCACGCGTCTCAACCTCGGCTTAGACCCAGAAACGTTCGAGATGATATGCGTGCGCATCGTGTCTGGCATATCGGCATGCGTAGTCGTTCTTATCTATCGTCCACCTAGATCCTCTCAACCGCTCACGTCATTCATTGCTGAGCTGTCTGACGTGCTGGACCGCGTCATCGTCTACAACGACCCACTGTTCGTCGTCGGAGATGTCAACATACACATGGAGCGTAATAATGACGCAGACACGTGTCGTTTTACCGAGCTACTGGATGCCTATGGCTTGCGCTGTCATGTGACAACTCCAACGCACGACTGTCACGGTATAATTGACATCGTCATCACCCGCGATGATTTTCCAGCGCCGCTAGTTGATGTAATCGACGTGAGTCTATCAGATCATCGTCTGCTGCGATGGCAAGTTGCGTTCATTCGGCCATCGCCAGTCTACTCGACAGCAACGCGACGCGCATGGTGTCAGCTTGACCCCGACGCGCTTCGACGATGTCTGCAGTCATCGGCGCTCTGCAACCCAGACGTGTGGGCGCCACTCGAAATTGACGACCTCGAGCAACTGTATGTCGAGCAGATCTCGCAAGTTCTGGATCGATTCATACCAACCCGGTCCGTTACCTGCCGTCGTCGTCCTTCAGACCCGTGGTTTGACCAGGACTGTCGAGCGATGAAACGTTCTACTCGTAGGCTTGAGCGCGCAGCTAGAAGGGCTGATCCGTCGAATGCTATGGCGGCAACAGCAGCTTGGCATGCCGCGCGGCGTGAATACAGAGAGCTGTGTAGTCGAAAGCGTGAATCGTTCTGGATCAGGAAGGTTGACTCTGAACGCTCGTCACCGGCACAGCTGTGGCGCTCAAATGACGCTCTTCTTGGTCGCCGTATAACTCCTGCGTCTGATGCCATCGGAGCGAACGAGCTACATGCGTTTTTCAACGACAAAGTTGCTGCCGTCCAAGCAGAAACTGCTGGGGCCCAACCCCCGTCGTTCTCATCAGCGCCATCCACCTGTCGTTTTTAGCAGTTTAAGACACTCACCGTCGACGACGTCACTAAAACAGTTCGCGCACTGCCAGACAAGCAGTGCTCAATGGATCCGATACCAACGCGGCTACTGAAGGAAAATGTCGACGTTCTAGCGCCGTTTTTGGTTGACCTATTCAACAAGTCGCTCACCTCTGGATTGGTTCCGCGCGCTTTCAAAGCTGCCTCCATAACACCATTGCTGAAGAAGGCAAATCTTGATTCAGCTGATGCGAAGTCATATCGACCAATCTCCAACCTGTCGGTATTGTCAAAGCTGCTTGAACGACTAGTAGCGAAACAGCTGATTGAATATCTGTCATCATCAGGGCTACTGCCAACATTGAAATCTGCATACCGTCAACATCACTCCACGGAGACAGCTGTCCTCAAGGTATTATCGGACATTCTGCTTGCTGTCGACACAGGTAATCTCGTTCTGCTGACGATGCTCGACCTGTCAGCTGCATTTGACACTGTTGATCACGCATTTCTGCTGCGACACATGCAGACGACCTATGGGATTGATGACACTTTTGTGCTGGTTTTCATCGTACCTCAAGAACCGCACTCAATATGTACGATGCAGCTCCTCCAAGTCTTCCTCAACGCTAACTGTATGTGGAGTTCCACAGGGATCGGTCCTCGGGCCGATACTTTTTCTGTTATATACTGCAGAATTGGAGGGGCTGATCCAGAGACGCCAACTTCAACCACTCTTGTATGCTGATGATACGCAGATCTATGGCACCTGTAAGCCGTCAGAGACTGCCCAGCTACAAAGCGAAATATCTGAATGTGTTGACGACGTCGGTGCATGGATGCAATCCAATAGGCTAAAACTCAACTCAGCGAAGACTGAGGCGTTGTGGTGCTCGTCTGCCCGGCGCCAGCACCAGATTCCTGTGACTGGAATACGTGTTGGCAGGGAGGTCGTCACGCCGTCCGCTTTTGTCCGTGACCTAGGCGTCTACATTGTCGCCGACCTGTCGATGCAGTCGCACGTCACGAGAATTGTGTCGAGTTGCTTTACAGTCCTAAGGCAACTACGCAGTATCCGTAGGTCCGTCACACCATCGGTGATGCAATCACTCGTTGTTGCATTGTTCCTCAGTCGTCTAGACTACGGCAACTCGACGCTTGCTGGTGTCTCCTGTCACCTGATTGCAAAACTCCAGTCAGTCCTAAACGCAGCTGCCCGTTTGATTTTTGCAGCTCGGAAATACGATCACGCGACGCCTCTTCTACGCGAGCTACACTGGCTTCGTTTCCCGGAGAGGATAGATTTCAAACTTGCTACGTTGGCATTTAAATGTCTCAATGGACTGGCGCCGTCATACCTGGCAAACGCTTTCGGCCGCGTGTCTGATGTCAAAACTCGATGCCGCCTGCGCTCGGCGTCTACGACTGACGTTCTCGTGCCTCGAGTACGGCGTTCAACGATCGGTGGCCGTGCTTTTCCGGTCGCTGCTGCTCGCGTCTGGAATGGACTTCCGCCTCACGTGAGGTCATCAACGACGCTGGAGACATTCAAGAAGCACCTTAAAACTGAGCTATTCATTAGATGCTATGATGTATTGTGACCACCTCTATGTACTTATATAGGCAATTTTATTTCTGTTTCATATTGTTATTGTTACGTGCCCTTGCAGTCGTTAGACATTATGTCACGTTAATCTTGTCGTTTAATAATAATAATAATAATAATAATAATAATAATAATAATAATAATAATAATAATAATAATAATAATAACAGGAGTATAATAACGGAGACATTCAAATATTATAATTTGGCAACAGTAAACTTGGTGATTCATTTGCCTCGCACAGAGCAGCGTTTATACGAAATTGCTCAAAACAGTAACATGGTTTATTGTGGCTGGGCAGCCTAAGAGGAGAAAACTTTTTATAACGAAATTTCAAACAATTTTTGACGCAAATCTTGACACACGACCCA
Organism: Metaphire vulgaris; assembly: GCA_018105865.1. Taxonomy (NCBI): domain Eukaryota; kingdom Metazoa; phylum Annelida; class Clitellata; order Crassiclitellata; family Megascolecidae; genus Metaphire; species Metaphire vulgaris. Next base: position 253,871 of record JACLAT010000061.1, read on the forward strand.
ACAAATTGAATATCAACATGCATCATACTAACAGTTCAATGCAAAAAAGCACCTCTGCCAGAAACAGCCATACAAATAAAGAGCTTCATAAATATATCTGGTTTGTTGAGAAAACCTTATAGTCAAGAATATCAAGGAGATTACAATATAAAGCAAATGATGTTCCACATTAACAGGAAGATATAAACATAATTGTGAAAGTTGAAATCCAACTCTCCGACCTCTTACTCTCTTACTCAGTTCCAGTCCCGACTAATGTTCAACACATATCGACGACACCATAGGTTTTCATCCATTCATATTAAAATCCTCACATAAAACAACTATAGCCTTCAACGTGGCTAGTACCAGCACTATACAGAAGAGAACTGAAGATGATCAGTGACCTCCTTTTGACCTTTGAACTTTTTCCTTATTTCAAACATTATCTAGCCCATTATTTAAAATCGCCCTGACATTACCTTTTTCCTTTCCCAAGTTTGCAAATTATCGTCATAAATTTGTAAACTTCAAATTTGTACCCATCTTCAGTTTTTACTATTTACAGTAATATACAACATACATAATCTAATTGTCCAAAAACAATACTAGTATGCATTACACGAATACCCTTCTGTAAAACATCACAATGATTCAGCATAACGTAACTCGTATGTGTCAACTTATTATTCACACACATCATAATAATAACCCAAAACATTGACCAATGAATGTTGTCATCCTAACAAACTAAAACTAAGGATCAATGATACTATTACGATCAATTCTTAATAATTAATCAATCACAATATAATCATAATTATGCAATCTCAACTAAAAAAATAATTCTAACATTATATTTGTCAATAGGCCTATGCCATATCATTAACTTGATACATTTCCAGAGATCAAATGTCTTGACACATTCCCATTACTTTCAAATTATACATAGCATTTGGTAACAACCTGAACTATTTATAATTAACTACTTCAACTCTGAATGATAAACATTAATAAACCAAATAACATCAATCACAGTATCTATAAATCCTCATTCTGGTTTCAAATCAAAAGTTTGTTATCAATATATTTTACAATACAACTTTCATTTACCTCTATCAAACACATGCCTACAAAACTTTTTATTCCATTTAACCACACAATCAATCAACAATTGCTTATTATCACACTGTTCCGCAACCAAATATACATCATTGTCAACTAACAAATCATTACCTCCTGTAATTTGAAATACAGTAAATTCAGCATCCAATATGCTTCTCATCACTACATCATACAGCTCATCATCATAATCCTCTTCAATAACTTTCCCAAGTTCAACCTCAACAAATGCTACCGTATCTTCAACAATTTGCATCAAATCTGCATCAACAAATACTACATCATCTTTAATACAATCATTATCCACACAGGATTTCTCATTACTAACCATATTCACAATCACATCTTCATCAGCACATACATCATTATCACACACAGCTCCATTACTCACAACCTCAAAATTCTCAAAAACCCATTTCTCTTTAATCATCTCATCATCAGTTACAACAACATCATCATTATGTACACAAACATCAACTTCAATAAGCTTTCCAACCTCAATATTAACACATGCTACATCATCTCCCTCAAAACCACCAATACAAAAGATGCTTCATTATCACCACACATATTCACAATCAATTCTTCATCATTACAAATATTACCACACACAATCTCACTGGTTACAACTTCAATATTCCTCAAAACTTCAGTTGCATCTGCAGCAACAACATCTGCAAACGAATCCACTTGGGATTTAACAATAACAGGCTCCATTAACACATAATCAGTTCTTTTCACATCAATCAAAGTGTCTATTGACAATTTACAACTCACCAATTCTGCATTACAAATCTTAATAACACATTTTCCATTGCCTTTAGAATTCTCAATCATAGTATAACAAATTGTATCCTCTTTACCAAAAATACATTGCATCGCAACATCAGATGTAACCTTTACATATCTCCAATCAAATTGTTTAACATCATCAGATCCATCTTTCCTTCTTTCAAATTTCGGCTTATCAATTTTATCCAGCTCCCTTATTTCATTAACTTTCTCTAATGGCTTTATTTCAGGTTCAAATGCTTTTAAGCCATGTATCATCAAAATTTGTCTTTTAGCAACTGGATAACAAAACATATCTGTCATGTTCCAAACACATTTTTAGCTTTATCATTCATCAAAGGAAGTAATAAAGGAACCCAAATCTTTTCATCAATGTTATAAACTTTAAATAAGTAAATACGAGGACCAAAGAATCGTATGGTAAAAGTCTAGTATTAGTACGGGCAAATGGAATAAATACATTTCTTGTATTATGTTATGTTAATTGACCAATTTATATAGCGCTGTAGCATAGTTAAAAATACCAAAGTCAAAAACGCTTTGACAACGCTGACATGTCAATGAAGGTAAGAAGGTAGCGATGTTAAAAGATCCACTTGGATGGTAAAATTAACTCTGCTACCGTATAGAAATCCGGTGTCCTTGAGAAGCGGCCCTTCCAAGAAATAGTTCAGCAACATTGACGCATCAACGAGTAACGGAAGTAGGTGTTGAAAAACTGCAAGTTGAAAGTAGGAATTTTCCGTACGTTAGCATCCGCCGATGAAATCCGAAGAAGCGGTCTACCACGAGAGAATAGTTCGTTCCCGAGATCGACAAGACCGACGAATATGGAGATTCCAACGATGTCCAGACAGGGCCTCCGAGAGCGGGGGGCAGGGGGCAAATGCACAGGGGCCCGGCGATTTGGAGGGGCCCGGGACGATGATGAATATGCATAATTAACAATAAAACCAATAATAACGCTAAAGAAAGGGGGCCCGGCGAGTAAAGGGAAGGCCCGGACCTGAGGACATCAAAAGCATCAAAATGAACAGTGTGAACAGGTGCGTCATTTGGGAGAGGGGCAGGCGGGCTCCCCAAGGAAAATGGAGAAATAATGTATTAAGTAAATAAATACTGTAAATGTGTGCAAGAAACCGCCAAAATTGTCCAAAACTTGCCCAAAAAAATTCAAAAATTTTAAAATTTGACAAAATTGGTCCAAAAATTGCCCAAAATTTGCCTATAATTGCTCAAAGTTTGCCCATAATATGCCAAAATTGTGCCAAATTTTATCAAAAAATTATCTCGCCCGGAAGAAAAGTGTGAAATGACGCTACTGAGTGTGAAAAAGAGTGACAAGAAAAAGGTCCTCACGTTTTCGAGAGTTGCAACATGACATCGTGTCGGTTAAACCAACGACAAGCAAAAAAGGGTCGTCAGCAATTTTTTAATTTTTTTCGGGGCCCGCCGGCCATTCTGCACAGGGGCCCGGAATTTCTCTCGGCAGGCCTGTGTCCAGAGCGGCAGTCAATCACTGTTCCAGTGAATTTCATGCAGCAACCGATTAAAACGGCTGACATTGGCAGATTCTCAACTGGCGAGCGATCAACTGGAAACACCAGAACGACGTGGAAAAGTACAGGACGGCAAGATACTTCTCAGAAATCCGGCAAGCGAACGCAGTTCTCACGAAGATGGTGGAAGCGACCAGTTTGGTATTATGGGTATGGATTTGATTAATACAAGCAAAAAGTTGGGTTTTTAATAACTAAGGGGTAATAGGTTATTAAAGTATTTAAACATCAATATGGCAGTTTGGTGTTTGTAAATATTGATAATATTAAGCAGATTAAAATTTTTATATAAAACAGATGCATTAACTGGTTGGCATTAGCCATCAATCTAATTATTTTTACTTCGAAGCTTTTAAATAGTTCTTGCTAATAATTGAATATCAGATGAACCGCGAAGATTTAATCGGAATACATGCACGACGTCGCGAATCCTATGGTAATTCGCCGCAATTTATTTTTAAATCTTCTAACGCGAAAATTGTGCAACCCTAATAATGATACCTTTCGAAATGAACGTTAGGACGTTTTTATAAGAAAACTAATTACACTCTAGCTAGTTCAATATTTTACCAATTTACGGATATATCTGGAAAAATCCAAACGAACTGTTCATCCTAAATTACTTACGGACATTTAAAGCAATGCAGAACACCTGGTTATCTCAGATATACAATTATTGATCTATTTGCACCCGTTATCTAGAGTGACTACGAGCAACGTTCGCGTTGAATCTGCGTTTCAGTCGATTTGAAATTCAAATCTTGCCGGATTAATTCGCAGATAGGCTAAGTATTTGTCTGGGAGAGCAGTCATCAATATTGCTATGATACGAATGATATGAAAAAGTTGTGGCTGTTTCTGTATAAATGTCTTCGTGTTGAGTGCAAACAGCTCAGTCAGTCCGAGTGAATACAATCGACGGAGTCAGTGCGTTCTCTCGTATATTGGTCGAAGTGAAGGTAATCTGCAATGGAGACAGGAATCCTCGTACGTCTGTGGATGAAGATCCTCTTCATGGCAATTCTTCTGTTTCATCTGAGCGAAATGTGCCGTAAGATTCAAATATGTCCGAAAATATAGGTATTTTTCGTGAGATCGTGTCCTTAATTATGTGGACAACTGGTCATAGGTGTTTTTTGCTTTTAAAATGCTGAAAAGGTCATCGCTAATTCTTTGGACTTTTTGCATCTTTAGCGTCTAAAACTGTCCAAGCCAATCTGTTTTGTGGTGAGAAATTAGGACATGACCGTTTTTTTGATCAGGTTTGCGCCACTGGAATAACCCAAGTCCAGCCTCCGTCAGTGAAAGGCTTAGTAATATCTGTCAACGTCTTCCTGGACTCCAGATGATCAGATTAGAGTTACTGGCACCAATCTGCTTGATAACATCCAAACATTGAATCACTACATATCTAGTATACGTTGAGTCTTAACAGCTCAAGAAATTGTAAAGCTATCATATATTTATCTGTTTAAAAATAACGATCACTATAGCTATTTAGGCCTATATAATTCTAGCGTTATTTAAAGGAGGTTAGAGGACATTACTGTCCCGTTAGCTCCCCTAATCGCTTTCCCACAAGCAGTAATGTCCTCTAAGCCACTTTAAATCACACTATAGTTTTAGACATAGCTATAGTTAACTGCTATCGTTATTATCATCACCATCGTTGTCGTCGTCATCGTCATCATCATCATTATTGAAGATGCGCGTTGGATCAGTTGACTGACGGAGCGAAGTTCAAGCCCCTTCAGTGCCCCTAGTGGCTTTCCAACAGGCAGCAATACTCACTAAGCCACTTCATATCACGCTATAGTTCAAGTTGCATATATTTATTTATTTATTTATTTATTTATTTATTTTGTGTCCTCGGTACTTCATTCCCGAAAAAAGTGTCCTGAGACATTAAGAAATTGTGTGGATAACTCTCGTCCGGTTCGAGATCTGGAAAAGTTCCTCGAAAAGCAATAGCGCTGAATCGCTGCAAAGTGACAGACAATCGCTGGAAAAGAAAGCTTCCTGCCCTCTTGTCTCCGGATTGCAAAGCAAGACGACGACCAAGCGCGTTGAAAAAGCAAAGGGCGTCTTGATTTATGGGGCCGAGCGTCTCAAGGGCGACTGGCAAGAATGTGTACATATGAAAAAGGCTTATATATATATATATATACATATATATATATATATATATATATATATATATATTGCCTTTGGTACTTCATTCCTAGTGTCTTATAATAAAAAAAAATTGCCCGGAGACATGAAAAGATCGTGTGCTAGCCCTCGTTCGGTTGCAGATTTGGAAATGTTCCTCGGAATGCGATGGCGTTGAAGCGCTGTATCGTGACGGATATTGTTTGGAACAGAAAGCTTCCTTCTCTATTTTCTCCCGATTGTAGGGTAATGAGTAGACCCAGATCGCTGATAAAGGAGAGGGTGTCGTTATTGATGGGGCCAAATGTTTCAACTGCCAGCGGCAAGAAGATGTGGGTGGATGAGAGGGTTTGATATTTTGATGTCTTTCTAGCCGCAGCTGCTTCTGCGACGGCTCCTACTGCGAGCGCTGTGGTTGGCAAATACGTGGGGGCAACTGTGTCTGCCACGGTTGCATCCAAAGATTAGGATTCGCCGCTTCGGCCTGTCCGCCACGGGATCAGGCTCATGCCGTGTGGTCTTTTCCCATCGGTTCGACAGAGACCAGCCGGACGATCCCAGGTGCTCTGCTTGGTGAAGGAGCCGGACGTTGGGCTCGGCAGCTGACTCATCGAGGTCCATTGGTTACTGACTTGCAATTCATATGCGTCAGTGTTTACACAGACTTTCTCAAGTATGGAAGACTAGAAGGAGTTGGGTGCCTGCAGCTGAAGTCAAGAATGTAGACGGTGCAGGCATGGATACCCGACGAATCCCATTCCTAATGGGTAGCAGGATCCTCCTCCGGGGGCCCTTTCCGGAGGCCAGGACGGCCTAATACCTCAATTAGAGGGCGAGCTGGTATCCTGTCCAGAGGTAGAGAACAGGCTAGATACCTCAATTTCAGGGCTAGTTAACCTGCTTTTAGCCGGAACATGCCCAGACCAAGTCCGACCAATACTCTTTGGGGGAATTCTGACGGCCTTAAGAAAAGATAGGGGGGAGGGTAAGCCCCATTGCCATCGCTTATCGCTGGCGGCGGCTCGCTTCTAAGCGTGCATCCAACTTCGCCCTGCCTAGGGCAACTAAAAACCTCGCACCCCAACAGGTAGGCGTGCGATGTCCCAGGAGATGCAATGCCGCAGTGCACTCGGCCAGACGCTTTCTCGCAAACACGCCGGAAGATAATGTTCTTGTGAAACTGGATTTCACGAATGCCTTCAGCCAGTGTTATATCAGTTAACTTTAACTGTAACTGAAATATCAGTTAACTGAGAAATAACAAATCAATTAACTGTAAATAACAGTAACTGTAACTGAAAAATGTCAGTAACTGTAACTGAAAAATAAATAACTGAAATAGCTAAAATAACTTTAAAATAATTGTATGTATAGTTGCGTTACGTACTATTTCTGTTTTTTCCGAGAGATGTGGATATTTGCAATGTTGTAGCGATAACACCACGTGCACATATCAGTAGATTTTCAATCAATTAAAGAGAGCAGGGTGATTGTATAGTAAAAAAAACGTCGAAATTTCATTATTGTATTCAATGTCGATTAACTGAAAATAACTGAAAATTACTATAAAATAAATAACTGTAACTAAAACTGTAACTGAAAATGACATTAAATTTATCTGTACCTTTATAACTTTAAAATAATATCTATAGATCAAACTGTAACTGTAGCTGAAAAATAATCAATAACTGAAACAGCACTGCCTTCAACAGCATGTTCCGAGACAGTATGCTGGCCGAATTAGCACAGCTCCTACCAGAGCTGTCGGCCTATTGCGAACTGTCGTACTGCGAGCCCAGCTCCATTAATTTTGCAGCTGCGCAGTACAGTCTCAGCTAAACACACAGCAAGGCGATCCCCTGGGCTCTCTCCTCCTTTGTCTTCCGCTGCAGAACATCCTGAAAAACTTATCGGCAGCCTTCACGAAGTTCACGATGGGTTACCTCGACGATCTGACTCTGGGCGGGCCCACAAATATAGTCGCAGCAGACATCACAGCCATTGAAAGAGGGTTACAAATTTGGGGTTGTCCTTGAACCACGACAAATGTGAAGCCATTCACAGAGGTTCAATGTATATATATAGTCATTTCCATGACTTTACAGCGATTCAATGCGATTGCTTTCCAAAAGACTTTCTCTGCTTCTGATCCGGATCAAGACGAGAGCTGAAAAGTATATATTTTCTGTCTCCGGACACTTTCCTCCCTGTGTTTGTATGACTGATCAGCTGCTGGAAACACTTGTTCATTTATTATTATTATTATTATTATTATTATTATTATTATTATTATTAAACTTGACAATATCTTAAGCGTAGTAACATAGCTAGGTAGCTAGAGTCAAAGGCGCATTTGAAATGCAGCATTGCTGTTGACTAGACTATGTTTTACAATATTCTTTTTTCCTTTTCTAATTTGTGATTCGAATTGAAATTCCGTTTGGTTTTACCTTTCTGACTTTTTCGTCTGACAGAAGTTGGTCCTTGTCTTTGATCCTTGTCCTTGGGGGTCAGTCCTTGTGCTTGCGGGGTAAGTCCTCGTCCTTGTCCTTGGAGGGTCGGTCTTCGTCCTTATCCTCGTCCTTGGGGGTTCGGTCCTTGTCCTTATCCTCGTCCTTGGGGGGTCGGTCCTTGTTAACATAACTGTTACATAATAAAAATAAATAAGATTTGTGGACAAATGAAACAGCTTAGACGGGGTGGGAGTGACAGTTGAAACAGTAAATGGCTTCGAAATTTACCTCGGAAAACTAGGTTATTGAACGTGGAGAGTTACTACAGTGGTCTAAACACAGGATGAAGTCAAATTATTGATGATGATGATGATAATAATAATAATAATAATAATAATAATAATAATAATAATAATAATAATAATAATAATAATGTTACTACTACTACTACTACTACTACTACTACTACTACTACTACTACTACTATTGCGCTGATCCTACTGCTGCATAATAATCATCTTTACGCCGCCCTTTGGTCATGAATATTGTAACGGCCGCCTGTACTAACTTTGCAAAAACTCGTCTCAAAATGTCTACGGGTAAATAATATTTACTATAACCGAGTATCTACTGACAAGGCGGACCAGTCAACATCTACTCACAAACACGCTTTTCATACTAAAATACATCTTTATTCTTATGCTAAAATAATCAACTTCACACCAATAGCGGCCATTAAGTATAATAAATATTGAGTCTTTGACTATGGCCAGTTAGTGCTAGTGGCAATTCTCATCTAGCACCGCGTAACCAATGTCAACTGAAAACTGTCGGACGGACAGATTTAAATCTAGAATTAAACAATTCAAAATGTTCCTTTGTCCTACAACAAACACCACGCTCAAGTCACGACTAAGTACGGATACGTTAGATCGTTTTTTCTACTCGAAATTCTTCTTTAAATATTGTCACGTTCCACCGTATCTATTTAAATTGTACTCGTTTCTTTGTCTAGGGGTAATTTTTTCACTTGCGAACACGCTAACATATGCTAACTTACAAATTCCTCGTCTTATAAAACTTTCCTTTTAATCTTAATTAAAATAAACATCTTTCTACAATAGCGGTCATTAAACACTACAATCTATAGAGCCTTTCTAGTGGTACGTATTTCGCAGTGGCCAACCTAACCTAGCAATCTTGTCGCTAATGACAACTAGTCAGCTGGCAACTGCCAATTTAAAATCAATTACAACAATTGAAAAATCATGCAAGTCAAATATGACTTAGACCCAACGAAACGCTAACAAGAGATCGTCCGAAAACACTGTTCGAAATTTATACACGTTAAATTTAACTTATTAAATTCGAGGCGAAAACAGCAGCGCGTCTTCCAACGACTTCTTCTCCTTGCGGCGAACCGTCCGACTCCAGCTTGCGTTCGAATGTTGACAGTTCGAATTCCAACGGTCGACGCCAAACGTCTCTTGGCCAATGAGGACTCGCCACGTCGGGAAACCTCCGTAAGACGGCGTCCTATTGGTCAACACAAGCACACACAATCACCTTACTGTGCAAAACCTACTAAATATTTACTTACTTGCCAAATACCTCCTATGGAGTCCTATCATCACAATATATTTACATTCAATTCGACGATCGCCCGGCATCAATTCTGCTCCGGTCGCCATCGCTTCTTCTTCGCAGCAACGAAAGACCTCTGCTCCAGCTCGCAGCTCAGCCATAGCCTACTCTACCCCAGGCCACCGCGCTCGCCAGCTAGTCAAGTGGACGGAGCATATCGAGCGCGGCGGTCTTCTAAATATAGGTGGCTCTGGCTCTGCACGATCGAAAGCCCAACGATGCTGACGACCTTTCTTGTGCTTGTCAGCAGTGTTGAGGGGGGAGGGGAGTGGCGCCGACGGTACACTTTGCCTCCGGGCGCCGGATATCCTAGCTACGTCTCTAGCCCCCGAGCATATTTCTACGCCACTGAGGATAGACAGACAGATATACAGTCAGACATAAAAAAGGTAACTTGTGCAAATGAGCAAATTTTGAAAACTAGTTTTACAAATAAATTGCATCGATAATGGTTTTCCTATCAATCTGTAAGTTTTTCATTCTGTCTACATGACTGTCTCCACTGTCCTTGATTGTGCTTTCATGTCAGTTCCTGTATATATGTGTTTTATCATCACTTTTAAGTATAATTTTTGCTAAAATAACCTACAAATCACTGCTATTTACATTTAACTGAATGGACGGGAAGCCCTGCCAAGTGTAACGGTATTGGTAACTGACTAGCAAGAACCACACCCACCAACCAATAGGAGCACTCGTAGCCATCTGTTGACTAGAAGCAAACTGTACTAGAACTATGAACAGTCAGTCATTGTATGATCGTTGCTGAGAATACACATACGTCCTCTATTACGTCTTATACATTATATATACACTATACACTATACATGGTGTCAGTTTAAAACTAGCGAACTCTATAAAAGAAATTTGTCGAACTCTGAGCGAAATTTATCGAGCTTTTGAGAGAAGTTATCGAACTTTGAAATAAGTTTATCGAACTTTTGTAAGAAATTGATCGAACTCTGAGCGAACATGGCGACAGGATCTCACATTCCATTGCCAGCAAAATTGCTATCTATGTACATTTGATACTCCGTTCGGAAAATTCCGTTATTCTCGTCTTCCATTTGGCTTGGCGGTATCAGCCGAGATTTTTCAAATCAGAATCCAGTCAGCTTTGTCTGGATTGAAAGGAATTTTTTGCATAGCAGACGACATTCTAATCACAGGCTCTGGAGACTGTCAGAATTCAGCTCTTAGAAACCACGACGAAAATCTTCTCGCGCTCCTCGCTAGGTGTCGCTTAAAAGGCATCAAGCTCAGCCGGGAGAAACTACAACTTCACCGTGAGTCAATTACTTTCATGGGTCATTGCTTAACTAAAGATGGATTAAAGCCTGATCCATCCAAGATTGAAGCTATTGAAAATTTTGCACAGCCCGAAGACAAGCAGGCTGTACAACGTTTGTTAGGATTTGCAACGTATTTAGCACGATATTGCCCAAATTTCAGCGAAGTGACTGCAGTGTTTCGTGATCTTCTGAAAACTCAATCGGAATTTCGTTGGGATGAAAGACATACCATGTCTTTCAATAAGCTTAAAGACATGCTCAAAACGGCCCTAGTGCTTCACTATTTTGATGAGAAAAAGCAGCTATTAATTCAAACGGACTCCAGTCAATCGGGACTTGGTTGTGCGCTTATTCAGGACGGACGGATTCTTGAATTTGCGAGCCGTGCTTTGACAGCTACAGAACAATGCAACTATTCAATGGTAGAGAAAGAACTTCTCGGGGTTCTTTATGCGCTGGAGCGCTGGAATACATACACTTTTGGTAGACATCTAATAATTGAGAGCGATCATTAGCCATTAGTGTCAATTGTAAAGAAAAGCCTGGCAGCCGCACCCAAGCGTGTGCAACGTATGTTGCTACGTTTACAGAAATTTGATTTCGAGCTAGAACTAGAACTATGAACAGTCAGTCATTGTATGATCGTTGCTGAGAATACACATACGTCCACTATTACGTCTTATACATTATATATACACTATACACCAAGTGGGCGGAGCATATTGAGCGCGGCGGCCTTCTAAATATAGGTGGCTCTGGCTCAGCACGATCGAACGTCAAACCATGCTGATTGGCCACGGCGACTGCTTTACCTCCTTTCGAGTCATCCGATTCGTTCCCTCTTCTCCAATCGCCAATCGGTCGGCTGCTACACCTTCATTAACATATATGCTAATTAGTCAAACTAGGTCACATATGCTTACTTTATCTAGCGCTAAATCAACATTCACCACCAATTACACCATCATCACACCACCATCACAATATGAAGCTTTCAGATATAGAGTAATAGAAGTTTGATCTAAGCTTATAAGACAATATTATTCCTCGTGCCAGAACATATTAATTTCTTTCTCGAGGGGTAATATTATACCATTATCTCAAGTTATTTGGGCCGAACAAGGTAAAATGTGCGATAGAGCATTCTTTCTGGTAAGTAACCGCAAATTCTTTGACGAATTTTGTGGCAGTTGACTGACGATTGCGATGAGAAAATAATCGAAAGACGATATAATGTAATTAATTTTCCACAGTGCCACACAAGGCGTCGTTTGCCCAATTGTCAAGATAACTAATGTTCGCCGTTTTAACGACTAATGATAGTTTTTTATGTTGACTTTGCAGAGACTATAGCTTGCACTTATTCATCGAGTTGCGATGCTACACTATACAAGGGATGCAATGGTGCATGTTGCATGTACGTTATTTTGATTAGACAAATCCAAATAAACGTCTGTGTTTAACTGATTTATAATAAATCATTTATTGTTATCGACTAATAATCATTAGCTATTATAATAATAGCTGAAGTAAATTTGTAATTATATTCGGTCTGCTTGTGTCTCGTTTGTGAAGAAACCATTGAAAATATGATTTGTTAACGGCGATGCTTTGACATATTCTTTTAGACCTAAGTAACAATGTCCTACAACTATAGGTAAGTCGCTCTAGTTCTGAAGATGCAGTATGTTTCATGGCGAATATTTCAAACGAACGCATGATTAGATTCTTAGCTTTCGATATGATTAGTTTTTTAATTCTTTGAGTTCTCTATCAGTGGCGGCTTTAGGATTTGGGAAGAGAAGGGAGGGCGTTGGGATGGCAAATTCTAATCATGGGGGGCCAACCATTTGTTGCTTAATGTATGTAGCATTAAGTATAGGGTCCCAACAGAAGGGGCCTCTAAGGGGCAGGCACTCAATAGGGGCACGGGCCTTCGGGCCCCCCGGTGGAGCCGCCACTGTTCTCTATCGAAATTTGATGCTGTAGTAAATAAGTAAATAGCCTAAAATGCCGTGATCATGAGATAGGCTACAGTTTACAATCAAGTGCCCGAGTGTGCCAACGTTTACAAATGTAGGCCTATCACTATCTGCTGTGTGGACGCTAGGACAACGATGAAGGTATTACCCTCCACCAAATGTTCATTCAGCTGCTCAGAAATTTCAAATGCTGTCTTCGTCTCGACGTTACCAACTTAATTTCAAAGCAATTTTAGGCCATAATTATTCACGTACAATGGATTGTTTGTACCTTTTAATTTTACCTCTCTCTTCGGATGTTCAGGACGAGAAGCAAAGTATTGTTCAATTTCTCTTCAATTTAGAATTAATATTATATGTAATGTCAATGCTAACTTTTTTTCTTTTTTCCAATAGCCTGACGAAATAAGACTCACTGAACTCTTCACGAAAGATGGTGGCGGTTGTATATGTTTACAGACGTTTCTCTAAGACGATTAGAATTAATTTTATCATGGCTGAAAAGCGAACGCTTTCAAAGCGTACCTATTTAACAAATTGCAACTTCTTTATATTGTCTGCCAGTGAAGAGAAGATATTTGGTTACTGGAGTTTTTGCGAACTCGCTAAAATCTGTTAACATTCTAACAAATTTAATTATAATTAAAATTAATCAGATGTAAATGGTTTCAAAATCACCGCTTCTCTTGGAATTCAAATTTTTCACTATCTTTATGAAGAATATCATCTACTTTCAAAGTGCATTACAGAACTGTACAAAATAACGTCACGACCCTTCGTCTTTTCCGAGTTCATGTTCAACATTATGTTTTCAAGTAGAGTAGATCTACATGAAAATGCCTGGAAAATTTTTCGACCGATGCCCTCTCCGCCGCCGCCTTCACTCCTTCTCTTCTTTTGCTTCCCCTTGTCTCTCTCCTTTCCTCTCCCTCCGCTTTCCTCTTTTTATAGCGGGTGTCCGGGGGAATAACCCCCGGAACATTTTTTAAAATCACAAATGCCCGCACTTTCTTCTCTGCGATTGTGAACGTTAAAAGTTTCAGGTTCACTTCTCCAGCAGTGAAGTTTTTGTTGAGAATGAGGTAGAATACATGGATCGATTGGAAATGAGATGATTGATTTAAATAAGCTCATACTCGAGACGTCAGTTGACAAAGCGTTGACTCGGCATGTTTAGTTAGCGTCGCGTCATCCAGGCCATCGGTGATTCTCTTTGTCCCGGTCCCTTTCCTCCGATCTTCCCGTTGACGACGATGGAGCGAAAATGATTGACAGCGACTGTCGATTGCTGACAACTCCACGACGGACCCGGGCTGATTTACTACGACTGCTGACTCTTCGGGTTGCTGGATAGCGGACGATCTGAGTATTGACGCCTGGCTGACTCTTCACTGTAGACTGACGACGGCCGGACTGACTAGACTGAGAACTCAGAACTCCAACTGGACATGCCTTGCCGACCGCTTGTATTTCTTGCAGCAGAATCTCCGAGAACATTCCATCTCAGTACAGTTCAATATCTTGATCGTTCGTCAATAGTTCTCTTAGACATTTGCACATGACAATACTAGAGTTCGATCTTGGCGACTGCTTAAAATTGCTTTATACAAGTAATGTTTCTTTATTCTGTTCACTAAAGTGATTGTTCCCGTGTGTTGTATGCCTGTATGTATACGTGCATTGGCGTAGCTAGGAAAAATTTTCGACCGGTTCCCTCCACGCCGCGGCTCTTCCTTCCTTCCCTTCTTTTGCTTCTCCTTCTCTCTCTCTCTCTCTCTCTCTCTCTCTTCCTCTCCCTCCGCCTTCCTCTTCTTTTAGCGGGGGTCCGGGGGTATAATCCTCGGAACATTTTTAAAAATCACAAATGCCCGCATGTGAATTTTAGCGCATTTTAGACACGCAAAAAGACACGTGGGATGTACCACTTCCTTCTCTGCGATTGTGAACGTTAACAAGTTCAGGTTCACTTCTCCAGTAGTGAAGTTTTTGTCATAATGTACAACACGTCCTATAGGCCTACACAGTTCCAGACGTCACTGTCTCATTACGTCTAGCTTTTGACGCGAAATTAACTATTATCGCAATACATGTTTCAATTGTTGATTAATTATTTTGAGAACTGTCGACTTACAGTGCCTGCTATCTGCATCAGTTTCACAGCTGACATCGTAGCTATCAAATTGTGAACACTGACACATTTTATTATACAAAGTACGTTCAGCAATCGCAGCTATTATCAACTTAATTTCGGACGAGTACTTAATACGAATCACACGATTGTCAGAAGAATGAAGATATTTTGTCCTATTTGAACGATCGGCAGTTACACGTCGGAAAACCATTCCTCCCCATCTGAAACACTGAAACCTACGCCAATCCTGAACTAGAAAAATGTAGTTATTGTGTGGGCGCCAAGTAGTAGACGCAGCGGGGATCTTCTGCTCGGACCCCGAGATAGTAGAGGTTGGCAGCCTTTATCAGCGCAGTCCTTTAAGTCGTGCTAGAGGCTATGCGATAACGACGAGAATATGTACGCAGCACAGGTTGAACCTGCCCGACTGGAGAAGCCAGTCTGGCGCGAAAAGTTATAACTAACCAGTTGTAGTCTTGCAGAACCTACTATGCCATGTCTACCCTTTTCCCCTATAAAAATCTCATCAGATTTACCCTACTGGGGCGCAGCCTCCCCTCTGAGACCAAGCCCAAACCCCCGAGGGAGGCCTTAGACCAAACTGAGGGGCGCAGTCCCATGTGTGGGGCCTGCTGTTCCTACTGGGGTGGGCGCAGCCCCTATGTGAGACCGTAAACTTTACTGGGGGCGCATCCTCCCGTGTGAGGCCTAGCCACAGCCCCCGTGGGGACGGTAGTCTCCATTGGAGCACAGCCCCCGAGGGAGAAAAGTCCCAGCCCTCCGTGGGAGACAAAGCCCCTTTGGTTCCGTAAGCCGAGAAGGAGCCATATGCCCAAGTGCCGTAGGTAACACTGGAAGTCACATCCCAAATCCCAAATCCCAAAGGAATCGAAGGCGCAAACTCGTAGGTTCCGTTGTGGTATTCAACCCCTGTGGTGGGAGCAAGACCAACCAGCGAGCGTCTACGACTTGGCACCCACACAATGCACTTTGAAAGTAGATGATATTCTTCATAAAGATAGTGAGAAATTTGAATTCCAAGAGAAGTGGTGATTTTGAAACACACGTGTGTCATTTACATCTGATTAATTTTAATTATAATTAAATATGTTAGAATGTTAACAGATTTTAGCGAGTTCGCAAAAACTGCAGTAACCAAATATCTTCTCTTCACTGGCAGACAATATAAAGAAGTTGCAATTTGTTAAATAGGTACGCTTTGATATAGATAGATAGGGGCAGAGATGGACATGGGTTGGGTTAACCCATGGGTTGGGTTGGGTTGGATTGGGTTGGGTCATAAATTTAGGCAGTTGTGGTGGGTTGGGTTGCAAAACGCTGATTTGCACGTGGCACAGTGCACAGTCTGCACACACCATATACTGTATTGGTTATAAAAAATGGTTATCGTTTTCCGCATTTTCACGTAACAAATTTCCGCCGAACTGTCGCTGGCAATACTGGCTTATGACGGCTATTAGTTAATAAGCGATTGGCGGGGGGAATTATATTCAGGGCTGTATTGAACCCCTGGTTCTATTGATCCAAACACAGTTGCTCCTATATAATAAAGCATTAAAGGCATAAGTCTATATATCTCCTTTGATGCATGAAGCCCCCCTCGCCGTTGTGGCCGTTGCTTTCTCGATATTGTGCAGCGTCATATGCCTATAGGTAAATGTTGATCCACAGCCACGAGATATTTGCATAAGACCGGTGGAAGTAAATAATTCAAGGCATTGGAATCGAGAGTCGAAATTGATGAAAGAAGGTTATTATATAGTAACTTTCTTTGAACCATCCACTGTAAATCCATCTTAATCTCCTTATTGACTCCAATAACATTTATGAGCTGCTGATTGGGAGTGCGTGCGAACTTGCTAAGCAAATGCTATAATGGCTCTATGGTTCCTTATTCGTTAGTCTTTCATCATTTGAAGCTGAATTTTAGAGAGTATAAGTACAAATTATAACTCGGACGTCTACCTTCCTCTGCACGCCAATTATAATTATAATGGCGGAAAACATAGGCCCTACAGCGACATATGAGAGGTAATTTTTAAAAATGATTTGTATGCAGTAATTTACAAATTGTTGCTTAGCAATAAATTTGCTGAATATGTTTACTTGAAGCTTGGGTGGGTTGGGTGGGGTTGGGTGAATACTTGCAATTGCCGGCATGGGTTAAGTTGGGTTGGGTTGGAGATTTGATGGGTCGGGTTGGGTTGGGTTCTAAAAAATGGACCCATGTCCATCTCTGGATAGGGGTATATCCGAGTTAAATATCAGTTTTTTAGAGGTTGTTTGTTAATAAATTTTAAACTATGTCGAATAATATTAAGGTTTTTAGCTATTTTTTGGCCTTTTTAAACATAAAAATGGCAGTTTGGTGTTTGTGAATATTGATAATGTTAAGCAGATTTAAATTTTCATATAGAACAGATGCACTAAAAAACTGGTTGGCATTAGCCATCAATCTAATTAATTCATTTGGAAGCTTTTGGATATTATCTAGTGTAGTTATATAGTTAATTCCCCAAACAGTGTTGCAATAGGATAGATAAAAGTATATCAGAGTTAAATATAAGTTTTTCAGAGCTTGTTTGTTAATAAATTTTAAAATATGTAGAATAATATTAAGGGTTTTAGCTATTTGGGGCTATAAATTCAGCATATTCTTTCCAATTTAACTTTTGATCTATTATTAAACCAAGAAATTTGGTAGATGTCTTCTGAGTGAGCTAAATATTATTTATCTTGATTGTATGGATGATGTAAGGTAGTGTTCTACGCTTAGGGTGAAAAATAATGAAATCTGATTTATCTATATTCAATAACAGTTTATTTGCAATAAACCAGTCTGAGATTTTTAATATTCTTCATTAATTATTGATATTAGTTCATTTATGTCTGTATGGTCAGCAATAATATTGGTGTCATCTGCAAACAGAAAGAAATTTAAAATGTTGGAAACATTAGTAAGTTCATTAATAAAAATAATAAAAAGTAGAGGACCTAGAATGGAACCTTGAGAGACACCAAATTTAATATTCAAGAACAAGGAAATTGTAGAAATAACATGGGTAAAATAAATTCGATTATTGAGAAAGCTAGTAAACCATTAGTTAGATATACAATTTATACCATAATAGTTTAATTTGTGGATTAATATTTTAATATTTACGTGGTCAATAACGTAAAATTTGAGATTGGACGATAACTCGAGAGATCCTCGATAGGTAGTTTAGACTTAAACATAATGATGACAAAACTATGATCATTTTGCAGCCGGAAACGTGTCCATGTACTATGATTATGCTATCCATCAGGTCACAGGTTCTCAAACCGGGGTTCGCGGTCCCATAGAGGACCGCCAAGCGATATCAGAAGCTATGCGATGAGCTGTTGACTTAAAGTGTAAGACAATTAGTCAGCAAAGACGAATCATTGCTTCACACACAAAATAGTTTTTGTTAATAATTGAATATCAGATGAACCGCGAAGATTTAATCGGAATACATGCACGACGCCGCGAATCCTGTGGTAATTCGCCGCAATTTATTTTTAAATCTTCTAACGCGAAAATTGTGCAACCCTAATAATGATACCTTACGAAATGAACGTTAGGACGTTTTTATAAGAAAACTAATTACACTCTAGCTAGTTCAATATTTTACCAATTTACGGATATATCTGGAAAAATCCAAACGAACTGTTCATCCTAAATTACTTATGCACATTTAAAGTAATGCATGCACACCTGGTTATCTCAGGTGTATAATTATTGATCTATATGCACCTTTTATCTAGAGTGACTACAAGCAACGTTCGCGTTGAATCGGCGCTTCAGTCGATTTGAAATTCAAATCTTTGCCGGATTAATTTTCAAATTCGCAGATAAGCATTTGTCTGGGAGAGCAGTCGTCTGTAATTGCTATGATATCAGTGATAAGAAGCTGCGGCTGTTGCTGTATAAATGTCTTCGTGTTGAGTGCAAACAGCTCAGTCGGTCCGAGTGAATACAATCCACGGAGTCAGTGCGCTCTCGTATATTGGTCGAAGTGAAGGTAATCTGCAATGGAGACAGGAATCCTCGTACGTCAATGGATGAAGATGCTCCTCATGGCAATTCTTCTGTTTCATCTGAGCGAAATGTGCCGTAAGATTCAAATATGTCCGAAAATATAGGTATTTTGGTGAGATCGTGTCCTAATGTATGTGGACAACTGGTCATAGGTGTTTTTTGCTTTTAGAATGCTAAAAAGGTCATCGCTAATTCTTTGTGCGTTTTGCATCTTTAGCGTCCTAAACAGTCAAAGGCAATGTCTTTTGTGTTGAGAAATTAGGACATGACCGTTTTTCTGATCAGGCTTGCGGCCACTGGAATAATCCAAGTCCACCCTCCGTCAGTGAAAGGCTTAGTAATATCTGTCAACGTCTTCCTGGACTCCAGATGAGCAGATTAGAGTTACTGGCACCAATCTGCTTGATAAAATCCAAACATTGAATAATTACATATCTAGTATGCGATGAGTCTTAATAGTTCAAGAAATTGTAAAGCTATCATATCTTTATCTGGTTAAAAATAACGATCACTATAGCTATTTAGGCCTATATAATTATAGCGTTATTTAAAGTGGCTTAGAGGACATTACTGTCCCGTTAGCTCCCCTAATCGCTTTCCCACAAGCAGTACTGTTCTCTAAGCTACTTTAAATCACACTATAGTTATAGACATAGCTATAGTTAACTGCTATCGTTATTATCATCACCATCGTTGTCGTCGTCATCGTCATCATCATCATTATTGAAGATGCGCGTTGGATCAGTTGACTGACGGAGCGAGGCTCAAGCCCCGTCAATGCCCCTAGTGGCTTTCCAACAGGCAGTAATACCCACCCACTAATCCACTTCATATCACGCTATAGTTGCAATTGCATATATTTATTTATTTATTTATTTTGTGTCCTCCTGTGACATTAAGAAATTGTGTGGATAACTCTCGTCCGGTTCGAGGTCTGGAAAAGTACCTCGAAAAGCAATGGTGTTGAATCGCTGCAGAGTGACAGACAATCGTTGGAAAAGGAAGCTTTCTGCCCTCTTGACTCCGGATTGCAAAGCAAGAATACGACCAAGCGCGTTGAAAAAGCAAAAGGCGTCTTGTTTTATTGGGCCGAGCGTCTCAAGGGCGACTGGCAAGAATGTGTACATATGAAAAAAGATTATATATATATATATATATATATATATATATATATATATATTGCCTTCGGTACTTCATTCCCGAGGGACTTATAATAAAAAAATTGCCCGGAGACATGAAATTATCGTGTGCTAGCTCTCGTTCGGTTGCAGATTTGGAAATGTTCCTCGGAATGCGATGGCGTTGAAGCGCTGTATCGTGACGGATATTGTTTGGAACAGAAAGCTTCCTTCTCTATTTTCCCTGGATTGTAAGTAAGTAAGTAAGTAAGAGAACGTCAAGATTATAGTGGTAACTTGTCTTAAAGACTGCGCGAACACTTTAAACAAAATTAAACTAAGTAGCTAGTCTTAAAAAGCCATGACTTCAGTCGATTCCTGAAAATATCTAGCGACGATGACTCCCGTATTTCAGCAGGAAGCGAGTTCCAAGTACGCGCAGCAGCCACTGGGAAGGCACGATCTCCGACGGTGACAAGACGCGTTCTTGGAACCATAAGCACCGAAGTCGTGGACGATCTGAGTCGTCTGCGGCCCGCGAGGTCAGAAACACTACGAAACTCGGATGCAAGATAATTCGGACCCATCCCGTGAAGGCAGCGATATACAAGAGTTGATAACTTGAACATGATGCGCTCAGGCACTGACAGCCAATGAAGATCAACAAGAAGCGGGGTGACATGATCACATCGGGCCGAACGATAGATAAGACGAGCGGCACAGTTCAAAACAGACTGCAACCGGTCGAAAGAATAGGCAGGTGACCCCGCAAGAACTGCATTGCCATAGTCGAGCCTAGTAAGTACCAGAGCAACAACCAACATCTTAAGGACGGCTTGAGAAACAGACCGACGCAGACTCCTAATCAAACGAAGTGAAGAGAAACAGCTGGCGACAGTATTGGATACATGCAGCTTAAGGGTCGCTGCACTATCAAGGTAGATTCCCAAGTTACGCACTGAGGCAGCCGGGTGGAGCTCAAGATCGTGGATCTTGACACAGTCATGCGGCAACAGGTGCTGTTGCCTCTCGGTGGCTAGCCAGAGCACTTCCGACTTAGAGACATTAAGCTGGAGCCTATTAGACTTAAGCCAGGCTGACAACTCATCCAAGCACCGGGTGAGACGCTCAAGAAGCAGATGCGTTTCAGACGGCCAGCAGCCACCATAGATCTGAGTGTCATCCGCGTAAAGATGTCCATAAAGCCCATGTTTAAGAATGATACGTATAAGGTCGGCCACGTACAAGGTAAATAAGATGGGACCAAGGACCGAGCCCTGCGGTACGCCGCAAGTCACCCGAGATGGAAGGGTCCTGGAGTGAGGACAGCGGACGAATTGCGTACGGTGGTCAAGATAGGAGGAAAACCATCTCAAAGCCACATGACTGATACCATAGGAGATGTTAAGACGACGCAGTAGGATGGAGTGGTCTACGGTATCAAATGCGGCCGTGAGGTCGAGAAGGACGAGGAGGGCAAACTTTCCTGATCAAGTTCACGAAGTATATCGGAAGTGATCTTAAGAACAGCCGTTTCAGTAGAGTGAAAACACGATAGGCAGACTGTAGCTCGGGAAGGAGACCAGAAACCGCGAGATGGTCCATGAGCTGCCTAGAGACGAAGCGCTCGAGCAGCTTCGATAGAACAGACAAATTGGAGATCGGTCTGTAAGAGCCAACATCAGAGGCATCGAGACCAGGTTTCTTGATCCGCGGTGTCACGAAAGCGGCCTTAAACGACTTTGGGACCTCACCCAGTTGTAGTGAACGATTCATGAGCTCGGTAACAAACGGCGCCAGGATATCGGAACACTCACGAAGGAGGCGAGTCGGAAAAGGATCACTGGCGCAGCACTTGTCAGGCAAGGCGCCTAGCTCTGCGGTTACTTCTTCCACAGAAAGAGCGCGAAAACCGCCTAAGGAACACCCGGGCGGAGCCGAAGTAAAACAAGGGGGCTCATGTTCCGAGGTAGCCGTCAATACAGCGGACACTTTTTTGCTGAAGAAAGCAGAAAAATCATCAGCCGTGAGTCTATCAGGTAAAGGCGCGCGCCCACGCCCCATGAGCGCATCAATCGATTGCCAAAGCCGACGCGGTGAAGCACGCTCCCGCTCTACCTTACAACACCAGAAGACAACACCAGAATTGTAGGGTAATGAGTAGACCCAGATCGCTGATACAGGAGAGATCGTCGTTATTGATGTGGCCAAATGTTTCAAATGCCATCGCAAGAAGATGTGGGTGGATGAGAGGGTTTGATATTTTGATGGCTTTCTAGCCGCAGCTGCTTCTGCGACGGCTCCTGCTGCGAGCGCTGTGGTTGGCAAATACGTGGGGGCAACTGTGTCTGCGACGGTTGCATCCAAAGATTAGGCTTCGGCAGTGTTAGGAGTGATCTTAGATCAAAAGATCAAAGATCACGATCTAAGATCACAATTCATGATCTTTGATCTAGATCACTTTTTACTAGTGATCTTTGACTGACTTTAAATTACTTTTTCGGTGATTTTGATCTTTATTATCAACAGAAGATCAAAGATCAAATTATACGTATTCTCCCAACTAACCCAATCAATCAACGAACTTCTATGTGTATTGAGTAAGCATTAGAACCTCAATGATCATGTTAGTGCAGCCGAGCTGGTGTCCTGTCCAGAGGTAGAGAACAGGCTAGATACCTCAATTACAGGGCTAGTTAACCTGCTTTTAGCCGGAACATGCCCAGACCAAGTCCGACCAATACTCTTTGGGGGAATTCTGACGGCCTTAAGAAACAATCGGGGGAGAGCCCCATTGCCATCGGTTATCGCTGGCGGCGACTCGCTTCTAAATGTGCATCCAACTTCGCCCTGCCTAGGGTAACTAAAAACCTCGCACCCCAACAGGTAGGCGTGCGATGTCCCAGGAGATGCAATGCCGCAGTGCACTTGGCCAGACGCTTTCTCGCAAACACGCCGGAAGATAATATTCTCGTGAAACTCGATTTCACGAATGCCTTCAACCAGTGTTGTATCAGTTAACTTTAACTGTAACTGAAATGTCAGTTAACTGAGAAATAACAAATCAGTTAACTGTAACTAAAACTGTAACTGTTTCTGTTTTTCCGAGAGATGTGGCTATTTGCAATGTTGTAGTGAAAACACCACGTGCACATATCAGTAGATTTTCAATCAATTAAAGAGAGCAGGGTGATTGTATATTAAGAAAAAACGTCGAAATTTCATTAATGTGTTCAATGTCGATTAACTGAAAATAACTGAAAATAACTGAAAATAAATAACTATAGCTGAAACTGTAACTGAAAATGACAATAACTTTACCTTTACCCTTATAACTTTAAAATAATTTCAATAGCTCAAACTGTAACTGTAGCTGAAAAATAATCAATAACTGAAACAGCACTGCCTTCAACAGCATGTTCCGAGACAGTATGCTGGCCGAATTAGCACAGCTCCTACCAGAGCTCTCGGCCTATTGCGAACTGTCGTACTGCGAGCCCAGCTCCATTAATTTTGCAGCTGCGCAGTACAGTCTCAGCTAGGCCCACAGCAAGGCGATCCCCTGGGCCCTCTCCTCCTTTGTCTTCCGCTGCAGAACATCCTGAAAAACTTATGGGCAACCATCACGAAGTTCACGGTGGGTTACCTCGACGATCTGTCTCTGGGCGGGCCCACAAATATAGTCGCAGCAGACATCTCAGCCATTGAGATAGGGTGTAAGAATCTGAGGTTGTCCTTGAACCATGACAAATGTGAAGCCATTCACAGAGGTTCAATGCCGATCACCAACACATCCCTGGACCGGTTTTCGCGGATCACTATATATATATATATATATATATATATATATATATATATATATATATATATATATATAATCATTGATTCCTTGTCATCATCATCGCCGTCGTCGTTGCGGTAATCCGGAGGTAGTTAGGCATAAATCTGGCTGTGATATAGAATATGGTTACTCTCGCTGTCACCAATATAATACGGATGAAATTATTAATACACTGTAATGTAGGCGAATGCAATGTATAGAAAACCACCGAAATGTTTTTATGTATGTTTGATTTGGGTTAATAAAATGACCGAGTTGGAGATGCAAGTAAATGTCATGAGCCCAGACATTATCGGAATCACAGAATCGTGGGCAAAGTAAAGTAAAGTATAGTAAAATCTCGTAAACTTTTACAGCGCCCCGGAAAACAGTACATCAGTAGCTGCTTATTCTTATGCGCTTAATCTTTCTTGAAATAGCTATAACAAGGTTGTTTGTCGGCCGGACAAAGGTCAATGTATGTATGAGGCAGCGGGTCAGCTTGTTATTGCTACGGAAGAAATGACTTTTCGAATACGAAGGTTTTAAGTTTAGACCTAAAGGCTTGAGGAGACAGTGAAGGAATTAAAGGAAATGAGGATTCGGAGCTTATTGTTTGACCATGTCGTAGGCTGCGGAGGGAGGCTGGAATTGAGTTCCAAAGTACTGGTGGGGCGTATGAGAAAGCGCGGTTGCAGATTTTGAGTGATGACTGATGTAACGGGCGTGAAAGTGTGAGATGAGATGACGATCGTGTAGATCGAGGAGGCTGAGGCGTTAAGAGTTTACGAAGGTAAACCGGTTTTGACGAATGAAGTGATTAACTGTAACTAATCGTTATTATCTTGAGGTAAGTCCTCGTCCTTGTCCTTGGAGGGTCGGTCCTCGTTCTTATACTCGTCCTTGGGGGTTCGGTCCTTGTGCTTATCCTCGTCCTTGGGGGGTCGGTCCTTGTTAACATAACTGTTACACAATAATAATAAAGATTTGTGGACAAATGGAACAGTCTAGACGCGGTGGGAGTGACAGTTGAATCAGTAAATGGCTTCAAAATTTACCTCTGAAAACAGGTTATTGAACGTGGAGACTTACTACAGTGGTTTAAACATAAAATTAAGTCAAATTATTGATAATAATAATAATAACATTATTATTATTATTATTTTTATTATTACTACTACTATTACTACTACTACTACTACTACTACTACTACTACTACTACTACTACTACTACTACTACTACTACTACTACTACTACTATTGCGCTGATCCTACTGCTGCATAACAATCCTCTTTACGCCGCCCTTTGGTCATGAATATTGTAACGGCCGCCTGTACTAACTATGCAAAAACTCGTCTCAAAATGTCTAGGGGTAAATAATATTTACTATAACTGAGTATCTACTGACAAGGCGGACCAGTCAACATCTAATACATCTTCATTCTTATGCTAAAATAATCAACTTCACATCGATAGCGGCCATTAAGTATAATAACTATTGAGAGTCTTTGTCTATGGCCAGTTAGTGCTAGTGGCAATTCTCATCTAGCACCGCGTAACCAATGTCAACTGAAAACTGTCGGACGGACAGATTTAAATCTAGAATTAAACAATTCAAAATGTTCCTTTGTCCTACAACAAACACCACGCTCACGTCACGACTAAGTACGGATACGTTCGATCGTTTTTTCTAATAATAACCGTTTTTCTAATAATCTAATCGAAATTCTTCTTTAAATATTGTCACATTCCGCCGTATCTATTTAAATTGTACTCGTTTCTTTGTCTAGGGGTAATTTTTTCACTGGCGAACACGCTAACATATGCTAACTTACAAATTCCTCTTCTTATAAAACTTTCCTTTTAATATTAATTAAAATAAACATCTTTCTACAATAGCGGCCATTAAACACTACAATCTATAGAGCCTTTCTATTGGTACGTATTTCGCAGTGGCCAACCTAACCTGGATTACAACCTCGATTCACCACGGACAATGATTCACGACTACGATTATTCACTGAAGCGACCATCGACTGGTGCAGATGTACTAATACAATGGCGCTAAAGAAGTCTACTACTACTACTACTAACCTAGCAATCTTGTCGCTAATGACAACTAGTCAGCTGGCAACTGCCAATTTAAAATCAATTAAAACAATTGAAAAATCATGCAAGTCAAATATGACTTAGACCCAACGAAACGCTAACAAGAGACCGTCCGAAAACACTGTCCGGAATTTATACACGTTAAATTTAACTTATTAAATTCGAGGCGAAAACAGCAGCGCGTCTTCCAACGACTTCTTCTCCTTGCGGCGAACCGTCCGACTCCAGCTTGCGTTCGAATGTTGACAGTTCGAATTCCAACGGTCGACGCCAAACGTCTCTTGGCCAATGAGGACTCGCCACGTCGGGAAACCTCCGTAAGACGGCGTCCTATTGGTCAGCACAAGCACACACAATCACCTTACTGTGCAAAAACCTACTAAATATTTACTTACTTGCCAAATATCTCCTATCATCGCAATATATTTACATTCAATTCGACGATCGCCGGATCAATTCTGGTCCGGTCGCAATCGCTTCTTCTTCGCAGCAACGAAAGACCTCTGCTCCAGCTCGCAGCTCAGCCATAACCTCCTCTACCCCAGGCCACCGCGCTCGCCCACTAGGCGGGGGGATCCCGTCCATTCAGTTCAATGTAAATAGCAGTGACTTAAAGGTTATTTTAGCAAAAATTATACTTAAATAATGATAAAACACATATATACAGGAACTGACATGCAAGCAAACTCAAGGACAGAGGAGATAGACATGTATATAGAATTTGAGACACGCAGATTGAGAGGAAAGCAATTGAATGAGAGTACAAATAGAAAAACAGACCGATAGACAGAGAGACAGGAGACAGACAGAGAGAAAGGGCGAGCGAGAGCGAAAGAGAGGGAAAGATAGATAGAGAGAGGGAGAGTAGAGAGAGAGAAGGACAGAGAGAGGAGATATATATATATCTATATATATATGCATATATATATATAGAGAGAGAGAGAGAGAGAGAGACAGAGAGAGAGACAGAGAGACAGACAGAGTCTAACAGATATAAGTGTTTGAGTGATAAAAATTTGACTGTAATAGTAGTGATAGTAGTAGTAGTAGTAGTAGTAGTAGTAGTAGTAGTAGTAGTAGTAGTAGTAATAATAATAATAATAATAATAATAATAATAATAATAATAATAATAATAATAATAATAATGTGATTTAAAGTGGTTTAGGATAGACAGAGCCGTAGCAGCTACATGGACAACCTGGCCAAATGCCAAGGGCACCTATCGCCCCCCGACTTGCAAAGGGCCCCTCGACCAGAGTCACCCGACCCTCTAAACGGGTCCAGTGTGCAAGACCGCATCACCGCATCTGGAATTTACGTTAGATAAGAGATCGCTAAAGTCAGTGTTTATTCTAGGCCTTCTCTAAGGAGAATCCCCCAATTAGAAATTTACCGCCCCTCCTTAAATTAAAAAAATTTTGGCTTGGGGTGAAATTTTCCCCAAAAATTTGACGACGGGTTTTTTTTGTATCCGGAGAGGACAATATAAGGATTACCTTTATTTTGTTTGTGAGGCATTTGAAAAGGGAAAAATACAACGATAACCCCCTGCCGACAGGGCCTTAGATAAGGGGCATGAGGGCGCCGAGATGGGGGCGCCAAAATTGGGTATTTGGGTAAGTGAAATGCATAATAAATAAGAAGAAACAAGCGCGACGACCTTTTTTGCTTGTCAGCACTATTTGAGGAGGGGCGCCGAAAGTTCTGAGGGGCGCCGAGAACGATGTGACGACCGTTTTGTGCTTGTCAGCAGTGTTAGGGGGGAGGGGAGTGGCGCCGACGGTACACTTTGCCTCCGGGCGCCGGATATCCTAGCTACGTCTCTAGCCCCGAGCATATTTCTACGCCACTGAGGATAGACAGACAGATATACAGTCAGACATAAAAAAGATAACTTGTGCAAATGAGCAAATTTTGAAAACTAGTTTTACATATAAATTGCATCGATAATGGTTTTCCTATCAATCTGTAAGTCTTTCATTCTGTCTACATGACTGTCTCCACTGTCCTTGATTGTGCTTGCATGTCAGTTCCTGTATAGATGTGTTTTATCATCATTTTTAAGTATAATTTTTGCTAAAATAACCTACAAATCACTGCTACTTACATTTAACTGAATGACGGGAACCCCGCCAAGTGGGCGGAGCATATTGAGCGCGGCGGCCTTCTAAATATAGGTGGCTCTGGCTCTGCACGATCGAACGTCAAACCATGCTGATTGGCCACGGCGACTGCTTTACCTCCTTTCGAGTCATCCGATTCGTGCCCTCTTCTCCAATCGCCAATCGGTCGGCTGCTACACCTTCATTAACATATATGCTAATTAGTCAAACTAGGTCACATATGTTTACTTTATCTAACGCCAAATCAACATTCACCACCAATTACACCATCATCACTCACATCACCATCACAATATGAAGCTTTCAGATATAGAATAATTGAAGCTTGATCTAAACGTATAAGACAATGTTATTCCTCGTGCAGGAACATATTAATTTCTTTCTCGAGGGGTTAAATTATACCATTATCTCAAGTTATTTGGGCTGAACGAGGTAAAATGTGCGATAGAGAATTTTTTCTGGTAAGTAACCGCAAATTCTTTGACGAATTTTGTGGCAGTTGACTGACGATTGCGATGAGAAAATAATCGAAAGACGATATAATGTAATTAATTTTCCACAGTGCCACACAAGGCGTCGTTTGGCCAATTGTCAAGATAACTAATGTTCGCCGTTTTAACGACTAATGATATTTTTTATTTTTACTTTGCAGGGACAAAACCTTGCACTGACGAGCCTTGCGATACCAGATTATACTTAGCATGCAATGGTGTATGCTGCGTGTACGTTTTCTTGATTAGACAAATCCAAATAAACGTCTGTGTTTAACTGATTTATAATAAATCATTTATTGTTATCGACTAATCATCATTAGCTATTATAATAATAGCTGAAGTAAATTTGTAATTATATTCGGTCTGCTTGTGTCTCGTTTGTGAAGAAACCATTGATAATATGATTTGTTAACGGCGTTGCTTTGACATATTCTTTTAGACCTAAGAAGTAACTATGCCCTACAACTATAGGTAAGTCGCTCTAGTTCTGACGATGCAGTATGTTTCATGGCGAATATTTCAAACGAACGCATGATAAGATTCTTAGCTTTCGATTTGATTAGTTTTTTAATTCTTTGAGTTCTTTATCAGTGGCGGCTTTAGGATTTGGCAAGTGGGGGGGGCGTTGGGGTGGCAACTTCTAATCATGGGGTCCAACCATTTGTTGCTTTATGTATATAGCATTAAGTATAGGGTCCCTACAGGGGGGCCACTGGGGAGGGGGCAGGCACTCAATATGTGGCACAGGCCCTCGGGCACCCCCGGTGGAGCCGCCACTGTTCTCTATCGAAATTTGATGCTGTAGTAAATAAGTAAATAGCCTAAAATGCCGTGATCATGAGATAGGCTACAGTTTACAATCAAGTGCTCGAGTGTGCCAACGTTTACAAATGTAGGCCTATCACTATCTGCTGTGTGAACGCTAGGACTACGATGAAGGTATTACCCTCCACCAAATGTTCATTCAGCTGCTCAGAAATTTCAAATGCTGTCTTCGTCTCGACGTTACCAACTTAATTTCAAAGCAATTTTAGGCCATAATTATTCACGTACAATGGATTTTTCGTAGCTTTTAATTTTACCTCTCTCTTCGGATGTTCAGGACGAGAAGCAAAGTATTGTCCAATTTCTCTCCAATTTAGAATTAATATTATATGTAATGTCAATGCTAACATTTTTCTTTTTTTCCAAATAGCCTGACGAAATAAGACTCACTGAAATCTTCACGAAAGATGGTGGCGGTTGTATATGTTTACAGACGTTTCTCTAAGACGATTATAATTAATTTTATCATGGTTGACAAGCGAAAGCTTTCAAATCGTACCTATTTAACAAATTGCAACTTCTTTATATTGTCTGCCAGTGAAGAGAAGATATTTGGTTACTGGAGTTTTTGCGAACTCGCTAAAATCTGTTAACGTTCTAACAAATTTAATTATAATTAAAATTAATCAGATATAAATGACACACGTGTGTTTCAAAATCACCACTTCTCTTGGAATTCAAATTTCTCACTATCTTTATGAGGAATATCATCTACTTTCAAAGTGCATTACAGAACTCTACGAAATAACGTCACGACCCTTCGTCTTTTCCGAGTTCATGATCAACATTATGTTTTCAAGTAGAGTAGATCTACATGACGAGCGGGAATGAGATAGAATACATGGATCGATTGGGAATGAGATGATTGATTGAAATAAGCTCAAATACGAGACGTCAGTTGACAAGCCTTGATTCAGCATGTTTAGTTAGCGTCGCGTCAGCCAAGCCATCGGTGATCCTCTGGGCTCCGGTCTTTTTTCTCCGATCCTCCCGTTGACTACGATGGAGCGAATTGGTTGACTACGACTGTCGATAGCTGACTACTCCACGACGGACCCGCCGGGTCGGCCGGGCTGATTCTCCACGACTGCTGACTCTTCGGCTGAAGGTTGCTAGATAGCGGACGATCTGAGTATTGACGCCTGGCTGACTCTTCACTGTACTGTAGACCAGAGGTGGGCAAACTTTTTCACTAACGGGCCGCTTGAAACATAATAACACATTAGGCGGGCCGCATAAACAAAAAGCAAAATGTTTTTATAATTGTGATGCTTACATGCAGCATAAATTTATTAATGAAGCTAGCATTTACGATTTAAAAATCTTGTCATTCTAATCTAGTAAATCTAGTCATTCTGGTGTTATGTCTGTTTGCAATCTTCAGCGTTGGCGATGCCATCCTATTAATGAGATGAATGCAACTGTGCACAGTTATTCACTAGTTCGTTGTAGTCAGGAAATAACTTTGCTTGTCGTAACACGTAATATGCTCTTCACTTAGACTGACTGGTGACTGTCGACTGCAAGACTGCCCGTTTATTTCTTGCAACAGAATCTCCGAGAACATTCCATCTCACATGATAGTACATTTCAATATCTAGATCGTTCATCATTAGTTCTCGTAGACATTTATACATGACAATATTGAAGTTCGATCTTTGCGACTGTTAAAATTGGTTTATCCGAGTAATGTTTCCTTATTCTGTTCACTAAAGTGATTATTTCCCTTGTTTGTATGCCCTTATGTATGCTTGTATGAACGTGTTTGTCTGTGAGTGATATCATACAGCGACAGCGATCATTGGCTATATGTCTATACGGCTAACCTAATACGCCAGGAAAGGAATGGTCACCGCCTGACGAATCAAATGACCACAAATCAACATGACATTACAAACCGAAGATAACCATACCGGCCAGGACGTCACCCAGGACAAAAAAGGTCCGCGCTGATCGTCAATGTACTCTGGCGGTAATCTCAGCCAAAAAGCAAGAAAGAGTAAAACACTGGAACGTTCGAACACTGTAGAGCACCGGGAAGTCATTTTGTCTGACGAAGGAACTCAAGATCAAGACTAAACATCAAGATATGTGGCATAAGTGAGAGCCATTTCGTGGGCTGTGGGAGAATGGCGACAAATGGAAACACAATATGGCACAGTGGAACAGAGACAGGAATTCACGAACACGGCCCTGGAGTCATGTTTCACGAGGTCCGTTACTGGTGCGACTTTCCTTAGTGACCGACTAATTAAAATCCGGATGAGATGCAAGAATGTTGACATCACCATAATCGAGGTATATGCACCCACAGAAAGAGATTCGGATGAGAAGGAAAAATCCTACAACAACTTGCAACATCTGATAGACAAAACACCAAGACATGACCTTATCCTAGGAGATTTCAATGCAAAAGTTGGGAATAATTTTGAAGTATGGAGAAAAGTATAGGAAAGCATGCAGTACAAGGGGATGAAAACAGTGGCGTAGCTAGGAAATTGTTTTGACGGTGCAATTCTTATATTTAAAAAATGAACATGCATATGCAGTATATCTATAATCGACTCGAGCAAACTTGATTCAATTTGGCTATATAATGACAGTGATGGCACTCAAGACACTGTCTAATTCCTAATTCTGCGACATTTTCCCTGTTCTTCGGCTTATCTTTAACACGACCTATATCTATTGGGCCCGTTGAACAAAATTGCACGTATACGTCGCCATCACAACTTGGCAGTGACACAATGACTTTGGGATCTGATGTACAATCTGCTGACAAAACTGTTGACAGTGGAAAGCTTTCATAGCGTTTTCATTCGTAAAAGGCCAATCGTCAACGATGGGCGCCTGCTACTGATGGTTTGCAATTTGAGAGTGCAGGTTTGACCGAAAAAATCTGCAATTATCGCTGCTTTTTCTTTGGTTCAGATGGTCTGTCTGATCTGTCATTACAACGATCTGTATGAAATAATAATAAAAAATAATAAATAAATACCATGTATGAAAATTGACTTCAAGCATACGCATCTACATGCAACAGATTTCTGCTTTATAAGCATGTCCTCACATGTAATATTTAAATACTTTTTTTATTCCAATATAGCCTACTCTCAAAAAAAATTACATAAAGTGTCGTAAAACGTGAACTAAAGCAGCCGCGTCAGCGTGCCAATGCTAAATCAGTATGACCACTGGAACTGTTACTGTAGCGCATTCTGAGTCTCTTACTGGACAGCATTGCATTTGCAGCATCACTGGCCTGAATGCAAAAGAAACATTGACAAATTGATACTTTATTCGTTAATTGTATTTAGGGCCTACCTGTTTATGTTAACAAATACCGGAAACAAAATAATTATATCAGACAATTAATTAAGAAAGAATTGCTTTGGACATTGCAATGCTAGTGCTCAAATAATGGCATCAATTTTTTACACTTGACATCTTTGGGGTGCAATTGCACCCCTTGCACCCCTGTCTACGCCCATGGATGTAAATGACAACGGCACCAGAATACTTGGATTATGCACGAACAACAATTTCTGCATAACCAACACTCAGATAATACAAAAGTGTGCATAGGAAACTCACACAGACCTCTCCAGATAACAAAACAGAAAACCTGGTAGATTATATCATCATTAGAGAAGATTGGTTAACATCAGCGAGAAAAAGAGTATACAGATCTGCAGAAATTACTTCAGATCACCACCTAATTGTGCCAGAGATAAAAGTTAAACTAAGCGGGAAAAGGTGCCAAGGAAAAGCGTTTTAACACGGAAAATTAAATGAAATGGGTGTACAAAATAAATTTCAGATCAACATCCAAAACAGATTTGAGGTGCTAACAAGGCTGACAGTTGAAAAAGATCTAGAAATAGAATGGGAAAATTTCAAGACTTAACACTTAAAGGAAGTGGAAGAGGAAGTGGCAATCGGTACTGAACGCGTCCGCTCGGCTGATTTTCGGCGTCAGGTGGCATGACCACGTGACCCCACTACTCAGGAATAAGCTCCGCTGGCTGTGGATCCCGGAGCGTATCATCTTCAAACGATGTTGGCTGACCATCCGTGCTCTTCATGACTCCGCCTGTCCGGAGTACTTATCGGTCCTTGTGCGTAGACCGACGATGACCGACCGATGCCTTCAGTTGAGATCAAGTACGCGGTCCGTACTGTATGTCCCTCCTCCTCCATCTAAGACGTACTGTGAAGTTCGGAGAGAGATCCGTCAGTCGAGGCAATCCTCTGTTATGGAACTCGCTCCCGTACTCGGTGACCGCCGTCACCTCCTACGAGTCGTTTGCGATTAAACTCAAGACGCACCGTTTTAATATCTCGTTCGATTGTTTCATGTAAAGGGCTCTTGATTTTGGCCCTTGCTATGTTACTGCACTATACAAATTGTCATTAAGAATAGAATAAAATAGAAGAATTTGGATACAGAAAGATAGGGAAAAGGAACTGGATATCTAAAGAAACAGAAGAACTGCAGGCAGAATTAAGGAAGTCTAAAGAAGCAGTCATGAATCTTGGTAAGAATGGAATTGAAAAGACTACTGAACTAAATGAATTAAGAATTCAAATAAAGAAAAAATTAACCTGGTATAAGAATAAAATGTTAGTAGAGATGGCAAGTGAGATGGAAAAGGCTCTCAAAAGAGAATACGGTAAAAAACTATGTGCAAATATCAGCAAACTAATTGGGAGTACAATCACAAGGATAATAAACATCGAACCAGTTAAAGATGAAAACGGAGAAATATAAACAGAGAATGAAAGGCTCATGACCAGATGGAAACAACATTTTGAGGAGATACTAAACCGAGAAAACCCTAACAACAAAGAAAAAACATTTAATGAAGTTGATCAACCAGATGATAGATGCAAATTAGCGGATGAGTTAGGGGAAGAAGACGATATTACAATGGAAGAGATAGAAAGGGCAGTAAAACTGGTGAGAAAAAAACAAAGCCCCAGGACTCTGCAATATCACAGCAGAAATGCCCCAAAACACTGGTGTGCATACAATCAGATGGCTTCATCGGGTCATAAAAACAATGTGGAAAACCGAGAGAACCGAGAGAAATGCAACTAGACTGGAGAAAATCAATTATAAAACCAGTACACAAGAAAGGAAACAGAAAGAAATGCAACAACGCCAGAGGAATCAGCCTCTTAAGTGTCCCAGAGAAAGAAAACGTGTTCATCTACTATGATGATGCTATCCATTAGCTGAATGCTAAGTCATAATTTCCAGGCATTCCTGATCAAATCAAAAACTTAATGTACTTCGGAGCATTTCGATCAGATCAGAAGAAAAACCACGAAGACGATTGTTAGCAATTGCGTACGATGATTCCTGTCTCCATTGCAGGTTGCACTCATTGAGGTTATGCGATGAGCTGTCGACTCAAAGTGCAAGACAATTAATCAACAAATACGAATCATTGTTTCACACACAAAATAATTTCTGCTAATAATTGACTTTCAGATGAACCGCGAAGAGCGGCTGCCATGAATTTCTCTTGATTTAATCGGAATACATGAATAACAACACTGAACTGTCCAGGTGCAGGTTAATAACATTAAAGATATTACGGCAATTCCACCACGCTGTTTTGCCTTGCATCTCATTAGACTTCATCTTGATTAATTGAAAACAGCAACAATAGCCATTAAGTAGCATATCGGAAGGGGTGGGAAGTTAACAGAGTGGTAACAACGTTTGACGACGGAGCAGAAGGTAACCGGTTCGAGACCCACCGGAGCCTAAGGTAGATTCAACCTTACTCGCTAGATGGCGGTGGTAAAAGAAGGCTGTTTACCTGCATCGTAGAAACTTTCAACAGTTAAGCATAGGCTGAAGCAAATTGGCCTCGATGATTCTGAAATGTCAAACTATCGCCCCTTCTCAAACCTCAGACGGAAAGACAGATAGATATAGAGAGATAGCGAGGTTACCTAGCACAATGACTTCTACAGCAACTTCTGAAACGCCTCAAGACATTCGATGGAAAAACCCAAACATATTATATACAAAGACCAATTTCCAAAACACCAGTCCTATTAAATTCGTAGTTTAAAATCTTATTAAAATATATCTGTTGAAACAGAACCCTGAAACTATAGGTGTTCGCAATTACAATTTTGGCAGGAGAAACCCTATTTGTTAAAACCCCAATTCCGAGACTTCGGAGGTCCCAATTTTCAAGTGAAATCGAGTGAAGTCAAAACTCCATTTGTCTTTTCGAACTCTCCCAAAATAATCACGACATCACGTTTCCAAAATACCATACACTACACTATTATACGAAAACTAGCCACATAAGACTCAACACTGGACATTTGGACTGCTGGACATTGACACCCTCCGCAATTTTGGGACACACCGAACGCAGATTCCTGGAAAAAGCCTGATGGTTATGGTTATGGTTCTGGACAACTTCTATAGCGCCGTAGCATGGCGAAGGCCAAAGTCAAAGGCGCTGTCAACAACGCTGACAAATCGACATGGAACGGAAGATTGTTTGTCTTGAGGAAAGTTCCGCTCAGAGGCACCAAAAGAGTTCGCTGCCGTGTTGAAATCGGGCAGTGAACCCTTCAGAAGGCGGTCTTCCGCAAGGAGACGTTCCGTCGAAGAGTCAGCGAAAACGCAGAAAGGATGTTGAAGGACCGCATGGATGCTGGGAAAAATTCTCCGCGTGGCGAAAATCAGGCGGCGAATCCTTGAGGGTGGTCATCTGCGAGACAGTAATCCATCGCCGAACTTGACGGGAACCGACTGAAGATGGAATTCCGCGCACGAAACCGGAACAGTCTTTGCCCTTTATGGCCTGTAGGCTCCGTCGAGTGACTGGTGGCTCAAAATGGCGGTCCAACCACGCCGACACGGGCGACGTGAATCCGAGCGTTCGGCGCAGAGAAGACGCAAAGACCATCGCCGACCGCTTCGAAAACGACGGCTAAGCGACGATCCGCGCGATTAGCGCAAAGAAATAAGCGCAAGACGTCGGTAAATCCGCCAAGAACGGCGACATTCCGAAGCACGGACAGACACGTGCAAGCAGCCAAAATGGCGCTACCGGAAGCTATGAAGCTGATGTTAAGCAAAGCGCTCACCACGAATTCGCTGCCAATTCGCCGCGAATTATTTAAGTTTTTTAACTCGAAAACGTTTAGCTCTAATAATGATACGATGCAAAATGAACGTTAGGACATCTTTAATAGAAAACTAAATACACTCTAACTAGTTCAGTATTTTACCAATTTACGCATATATCTGAAAATATTCAAACGAACTGTACATCCTAAATTCTATACGTCCTAAATCTGTGCTTGTGCGAAGATCGACGGTGAACGAGAGGAGATCGGTTCTCAGGTCCGGTCGGAGAGTGCAGTTGTTGGTCCCTCACCCGTCCAAGACCCTAAGTTTGGGGAAAGACCATTGGCGCGGGGGAATCCGGCCCTGTGGAACTCTCTTCCAGACAATGTGAACGGAGCAGACTCAGCTGGGACATTCATTAGAAATCTGCAGACACTTATTTAAATATATGATATTACCTGTGTTAAGCGCTCTTGTTGTAGGCATTAGCCTTGTCTACTGCGCTATACAAATTGTCAATAAATAAATAAATAAATTATTTATGCACATTTAATGGAATGCATACATACCTGGTAATCTCAGGTGTCTATTGATCTATTTGCACCCGTTATATCCGGGGTCTGTATACAAGCAAAGTTCGCGTCAGATCGGCGTTTCAGTCGATTTGAAATTCAAATCTTGCCGGATTAATTTTCAAATTCGCAGATAAGCATTTGTCTGGGAGAGCAGTCGTCTGCAATTACTATGATATCAGTGATAAGAAGAAGCTGTGGCTGTTTCTGTATAAATGTCTTCGTGTTGAGCGCAGACAGCTCAGTCAGTCCGAGCAAATACAATCCACGCAGTCAGGGCGCTCTCTCGTATATTGGTCGAAGTGAAGGTAATCTGCAATGGAGACAGGAATTCTCGTACGTCAATGGATGAAGATCCTCCTCATGGCAATTCTTCTGTTTCATGTGATCGAAATGTGCATGCGTAAGATTCAAATATGTCTGAAAACGTGACATTTTGCCTACATTTATGAACTGACTGACTTAAAAATTAGCTAGAGTATATCCTGAAGCAATTGCGAAAGCAAGGGATGGCGCGCTAGTTGCGTAATAATGCATACTTACTAAGTCTCAGGAACTAATTGCATGGGGATATTAAAAAGCTAGGGATCAATTGGCAAAGTAGACGATGGTGACAAAGTTTACTGCTTTGACTGCCTTAAACAAGTTGCTTGTCGTGGCCCACAAACATCGCAGATTTGCAATGCAAGCAGATCATTCAAAAGCTATAAGTAATTATTAATCGACATTAATCGATTAATAAATACGTCTTTGGTTTGCTCGCAAACTCTCCAAAGTAAGTGACGGACGACATGCTGTCCGGCAAGGAATTCCAAAGGAAGGGATTTCCGCGCGAGAATGGGCGTTCTCCGAACTTGGCAGTCTTCGTCGGAGGTGGAACGGTACAGTTGGATTGGGCTACTGGAACGAAGGTGCAGCCGTCGATCGCTCCACACCGACCTTCGAACGAGCGTCGCGAGGTATTCCGGGCAGAATGGATCGTGTAGAACCCGGAACGTCAACGAATAGCGCTTAAACACGATACACTCTGGGGCCCGTAACCAATGTAGTTTGTCCCGAAGTAGAGAGGTCACGTTATCGCGCCAGCGCTCCCTGAAGATCATAAATTAATTAATTAATGGAGAAAGAGAATTATTATTTAAGACTAGCTGTTAACCCGCCAAATATAACGGGGGAGAGTTTTTATCTCCTTTTCCGATTTCTTGCAAAAATTATTATTATTACATATAGCAATTTTTAAAATCCGAAATGAAATGTGGAAGCGTACATCTTCATTCAAAATTTTAACTATGTCATCACTGGGTGGTCATGGCCCCCGTCACAGGGGTCTGCACATCATACACACCATAACAGAACCTACGACTACGGTTTGGGCCAACGGTTCCAATGGGATTTGGCCCAACACGAGGATGCGCCCTCCAGTGTTACCTACGGTCTCTTTTGGGCATAGGGCTCCTTTTTTGGTTACGGACCCAAAGGGGCTTTGTCTCCCACGTATGGCTGGGACTTTTCTTCCCGGGGGTTGTGTCCCCGGGGCAAGATACAGTCCCATGAGAGCCAGTGTGCTAGGTATCCCATGGGAGGTTGCGCAACCAGTAAGACCTACGACCTCACATGGGGGCTACGCCCCTCAGTAAGACTTGCGTCTCCACACGTGGGGCTGCGCCACTCAGTCGGGCCTATAGCCTCACTCGGGAGCTTGGACTTAGTCTCCGACGGGAGGCTGCGCCCGTGTAGCGCCTACGGCTTTCACGTTTACTAGGGCTTGCTTTACGACGGGAGGCTGCACCCTCCTTCCAGTAAGCTCCACAACGTGCAGGCATTCAGGACAATTCGTCAAGCTGCAATAAAGACGCTTCGTCAAACGCTCCATCGATTATAATGTGTTTTGCCTATGGAAACGACGTCCTTCAATATCTACCGTGTATCGTGACTGACATAAATAATGAACAAAGGAAAGCATGTATTAAGATATCGTAAATAATAATTCTTTATGTAAGGTAAAGTTAGTTTGAAAGTTTGTCAGTCATGAAAGGAAAAAAGACAGGAGATTGACATAAGAGGTGGGCATTCGGAAAAAAGAATAGTTATTAGTGGAGTGCTTCAGGTCTCAGTGCGTGGGCCATTGCGTTTTCTAATCTATTCCAGTCATATCGATGAAGGCTTACTATCCAAAATTTCAAAGTTTGCAGATGATACAAAGATGTGCAGAAATATCGACTTTGATGATGATGCTAAAATTTTACAAGAAGATCTAAGGAAATTGTTTCAGTGGTCTGTGGACTGGCAGATGCTATTTAATATTGCTAATGTTCTGTAATGCATGTTGGGAAATCTAATAATGGTAATAAATATACTTTAGGGGGCAGGTCCTATCCATAACAGAAAAAGAAGACGACTTGAGGTAATCATTCATAGAAGTATGAATCAATCTCAACTATGTATAGAGGTAGCAATATTGAGAAACTGAATGTTGGAAATGTCGAAAAGGACAATAATGAGTCGAGACAACATATATAATCGTAAACCTATAACAGGCCCCATCTAGAGTTATGTCCACTTTTCCACAACTATGTCCACTTTTCAGGCATGGAATCCATTCTTGCAGTGATGTTAATCTTTGTCCTGGTCCTTGTCTTTAAGGACTCCTTAAGGACCAATTTGAAGTCCTTGTCTTTGTCCTCGTCCTTGGGGAGTCAGTCCTCGTCCTTATCCTCGTCCTTGCAGATCGGTCCTTGTCCTGGTCCTTGTAACTTAGTCCTTGAAAAGTCCTTATAAGGACCAAATTACTTGTATACCATTTTCAATTGTACTGATAATTATATTACAAGGTAAGAGTAGTATGTGGATTTATATTTAGGCTACATACTTGCTTTGAGTTACTCTAAAATGTTTAGTCATTGTTTCCTTTATAATACCAGTTGAGGAGTTGATTCTTTAGCAGAATTCTTTGTTGCCCAGCGACGTCGGCTCCAGTTGAATGAGTGTTTTTGCAAAGTGGTCTCATAATTAGACCTTACCGTGTGTGCATGACTGATCAGCTTCCTGAAAACACTTGTTCATTTATTATTATTATTATTATTATTATTATTATTATTATTATTATTATTATTATTATTATTAAACTTGACAATTTCTTAAGCGTAGTAACATAGCTAGGTGGCTAAAGTCAAAGGCGCATTTGAAATGCAGCGTTGCTGTTGACTAGACAATGTTTTACAACATTCTGTTTTTCCCTTTCTAATTTTGTGATTCGAATTGAAATTGTGTTTGGTTTTTTCCTTTCTGACTTTTTTGTCTGACAGAAGTTGGCCCTTGTCCTTGATCCTTGTCCTTGGGGGCCAGTCCTTGTGGTCCTTATGCTTGCGGGGTAAGTCCTCGTCCTTGTCCTCGTCCTTGGAGGGTCGGTCCTCGTCCTTATCCTCGTCCTTGGGGGTTCGGTCCTTGTCCTTATCCTCGTCCTTAGGGGGTCGGTCCTTGTTAACATCACTGCATTCTTGAAAAAAAGATATAGGCCTTTCAGAAAAATTGCTATATCGAGAAAGAAAGATGGTCAATGGATGTCATAATTTAAGCTACTAGAAAAGACTTCAAAAATGCGGATTGAAAACATTTGAAGAGAGAAAGAGAGAGAGAGAGTGGATTTGATTTAAACGTACAAAATAATGACTGGGAAAGTAGATGTTCCATACGATCGATTCTTTACATAGGCACACTATAGCAGCACAAGAGGTCACACATGCAAATTGTTTAAGCAGAGGGTTCGTCCACGAACATTGGTTAGACCTCCTGATTCTCACCGAGACCTGGCACGAGGACGTTGACAGACAGCTTAGCGATCAAGAGGCTGCGGAACAAGGGGCTGAATGTGATCGAAGCAGCTCGTGACATACCGCCTTATTCACGACTGACAATGCCCACTTTGTCAAATATGGCGACATTGCTCTGGTCTCGAAGCCGGGTATCAACATCGCCAAGGTTGAGACCAAGATAAAGCCAAAGACATTTGTATACCTGTGCCGTTGTGTTGGCGGTGGTTTCGCGCCAAGACCACTAGTAGCTATCTATCCGCCTGTCTCATAACGATTCAGTGACCAATTTTTCACGGAATTTCTACCTTCCTCAGTTTCCTAAAGATGTTCACAACCTTCAACAGTGCGACGCTAGTGGCAGGGGACATGAATATCCACCTCGAGCGACAGGACAATGCGGATGGCCAGAGGTTCGCTCAACTCATTGACGCTCACGGGCTCCGACAAATCGTCCGTGAGCCGACTCACGATTATGGCGGTCTGCTTGATGTGGCGCTGCTTACTTCCGTCAATGAAGCGTCTGAAGATGTTGTAAGTGTCGGAGTCCGGTATGTCTGACCATAAGATGAAGCAGTGGACGATACCGAAAGTCGCAGTTCGGTTAATTTTCCGGGTCAGAAGGAACGTACAGTAGGCCTACATGTCACACTGCTACTTCGTGAGGGATCAAGCCAATTACTGGCCGACAATAATTATTGCTCGCCGGTCAATTGCTCCCGGTCAATAACTCGTCGGTCAATTGCTAACGATAACAATCGCTCGCAATATCCATTGCTCGCCGAACGTTATAAAACTTACATGTCTAATAACTTTATAAAAACTGACAGGAAATTAAAACTTTTTAAAACCAGAGACACAAGGGTTAGGGTTAGAGTTAGGGTTAGGGTCAGGGTTAGGGTCAGGGTTAGGGTTAGAGTTTGTTCCAGCGATTTCGATTCGAATCGGCGAGCAATAGGTACTGCGAGCAATTGTTCTCGTTAGCATTTGACCGGCGAGTTTATTGACCGGGAGCAATTGACCGGCGAGCAATTGTCGGCGAGCATTATTTACAGTAACCCACTTCGTGATCGCCTCCACTGGCTACGTATCCTGAACGTATTATTTTCAAACGGGCTTGTGCGCCGATCTTTGTTAACCGATAGGCTTATGAAAATCCGATCGAGTCACCAAATTCAGCTTGTTGTTTCCGCCATACAAGGCGGAAAAATTTGGGGACAGGTCTGTTTCGAGGAGTAATCCCATACTTTGGAACTCTTTTCTCTCTCTCTCTCTCTCTCTCTCTCTCTCTCTCTCAGGAAATAACTAGGGAGACCACCCCAGACCGATTTGCACTGAAACTGAAGACGCATCTGTTTTGGTATCTCCTACAAGAAGTCTCTGTGAAGCGCTCTTTAATATGGCCTTCGCCAGACATACAGCGCCATATAAATTGTCGTTTATAAATAAGAAGACAATTTTTAGCGCAAGATTTGTGGACAAATGAAGCAGTCGGGACGAGATGGGAGTTAATACAGTGGTTTTAACACAGGATTACTTAACCTTCTAAACCACTTTAAGTCACATTATTGTTGTAATAATAATAATAATAATAATAATAATAATATTATTATTATTATTATTATTATTATTATTAACGTGTTATGATCCAGTTAGATGTTAAGGCATCATATCCACGGCTCTGATCCTACTGCTGCATAACAATTCTCTTTACGCCTCCGTTTGGTAATGAAAATTAGGCTATCAGATGCAGAGTAATAGAAGGTTGATCCAAGCTTATAAGACAATTATTCCTCGTGCCAGAGCAGATTAATTTCTTTCTCGAGTGGTTTTGTTATACCATCATCTCAAGTTAATTAGTCCGAGCGAGGTAAAATGTGCGATAGAGCATTCCCTTCTATTAAGTAACCGAAAATTCTTTGACGAATTTTTGTGGTAGTTGAGTGACGATTGCGATGAGAAAAATAATTAATCGAATGTCGATAGGCCTAACTAATTTCCCACAATGCCACAAAAGCACTGTTTGCCAAATTTTCAAGTTAACTAATTTTCGCTTTTTTTAACGACTAATGATAGTTTTTTATTTGGACTTTTTAGAATATTGCACTACTTTCGATGATTGCGATCCTGACAAATACTCTCATTGCGATAAGTCTGCTGGCTGCTGCGCGTATGTTTTGTTGATTAGACAAATCCAAAGAATCGTCTGTGATTAACTGATTTATTGTTATCGACTAAATATAGGCGCTAAAGTAAATATGTTATTGTATTCGGTCTGTTTGTGTCTCGTTTGTGAAGAGACCATTGAAAATATGATTTGTTAACGGCGTTGCTTTGACATATGCTTTTAGAAAATAGGGCACTACCCTGAGGATGTAACAATGTCCTACAACTAGGTAAGTCGCTCTAGTTCTGAATTGCAGTATGTTTCATGGCGAATATTTCAAACGAACGAATGATAAGATTCTTAGCTTTCGATTTGATTAGTTTTTTAATTCTCTGAGTTCTCTATCGAAATTTGATGATGTAGTAAATAATTAAATAGCCTAAAATACCGTGATCATGAAATAGGCTGTA
The DNA here is from genome assembly GCA_018105865.1 of Metaphire vulgaris. NCBI lineage: Eukaryota > Metazoa > Annelida > Clitellata > Crassiclitellata > Megascolecidae > Metaphire > Metaphire vulgaris. The sequence continues at coordinate 297,618 of JACLAT010000061.1, forward strand.
GTTTATGATCACGTGCTCGACTACGCCAACGTTTACAAATGTGGGCCTATCACTATCTGCTGTGTGAACGCTAGGACTGCGATGAAGGTATTAACATCCACCAAATGTCCATTCAAATCAAAGAAATTTAAAGAAATCGAGGAAATTTAAAATAGAAACCGGTGTCAAACAAGGTTGTCTCTTATCCCCACTTCTGTTCTTACTGGTAATAGACTGGATAATGTAGAAAGTCACAGATGAAAGAGAATGCGGCATCAAATGGATACAAGGTACACAACTGGACGGCCTCGAATTTGCAGATGATTTAGCATTGCTATCCCGCAGTCTACACCACATGCAAATAAAAACCAAATATCTAGAAAAAATTGCCCACTCAGTTGCACTAAATATTAACCAACCAAAAACTAAGGCAATGACAATAAACGACAAAGAACACCAGAAATTGGAATTAGCCACAGGAGAAATTGAATATGTACCCAAGTTCACATATCTGGGAAGTGTGATGTCAACCACAGGGGAACAGAAGAAGACGTCAAAGCAAGGATTGGCAAAGCACAAGCGGCCTTCAGCATGTTGCAAAACCTATGAAAATCGAAACAAGTGACCATACAGACAAAGTTAAGGATATTCAATTCAAATGTAAAATCAGTACTGCTTTATGGCTCCGAAAGTTGGACGTCAGTTAAAAGTGTTTCAGGAAAATTACAAAGCTTCGTAAACAAATGTCTACGAAAATTATAGGAGTCTGGTGGCCGAACAAAATCAGCAATGAAAACTTGTGGAAAAAGACATCCCATGATCCCGATAACTAAAGAAATTAGAAACAGGAAAAGGAGATGACTAGGGCATATCCTTAGAAAACCCACCGAAAACATCACAAAACAAATGCTGACATGGATCTGCAAAGGAAAAAGGAAAAGTGGAAGACCACGAATTACATGGAAAAGATCACTAGAAAAAAGAACACAAAGAACTTGGATACACCTGGAATGAAAAAGAACAACTAGCAGAAGATCGAGAGAATGGAAAGATCTTGTACATGGCCTATGCTTCATGGGGGGCGAAAATGGCTGAAGAAGAAGAGGAGGAAATGTCCATTCAACTACTTATAAATTTCAAAAGCTGTCACCGCCTCGACCTTGCCAACTTAATTTCAAAGCAATTTTGGGTCATACTTATTCACGTACAATAGATTCTTTATACTTTTAATTTTACCTCTTTCTTCGGATGTTCAGGATGAGACGCAAAGCGTCATCACTTTCCATTAATAATTAATTAATATCATGTATGATAACAATATTAACTATTCTGCTTCTTTTTTTCCAAATAGCCTGACGAAATAAGACTCACTGAAATCTTCACGAAAAATGGTGTCGTCTATTTATGTTTACAGACATTATCTAAGACGATGAAAATTAATCTTACCTTCGTTGACTAACAAAAAAGTTTCAAAACGTATTTATTTAATTAATTGCAACATCCGGTGAGAAAGTTTTCTGTGAAGGGGGTTGGGGTGGGTAAAGAATCTGGCCCCCTTTTGACCCCAAACTTTCCTGGCAACGCACTGCAAACAGGCTATCAATTATATGATATTTTTGTTTTCTATAGAACTTGTCTTACAAGAAACCAGCTCTCTTAAACCCCTTCTTATCTCTCGTTCGATTTTTTAGACAGTTGACAGAGAACAGATTTCTGACAGACTTTGTATAGTGTCGTTTCAAATGGCTCACCATTTTTCGGGGCATTTCGAATGCTCTAGAATAAAATTGAAGCAGAATATATTGACAATTCTAATACGGTTTGACTCAGCTAAGCTGGGGACACAAGAAAATGTGGTTCTAATTTGTTTAATCAATCTTCTGAATTTTGCATATCTATAGCCTACTGTAGCAATAATTCTTGCATTGTCCAATGTCAAACAGGGACTAGCGTCGCCACGGGGGGGGCAAATGGGGGCAAGTGCTCCCCCAACCTGCCCCAGACCGCCTACCAGATTCGCGCAAATCCGGTGAGAAAGTTTTCTGTGAAGGAGGGGCAGCGGTGGGTAAGGAATCTGACATGCTAGCCCCTTTTGCTCCCCCAACCAAAAATTTCTGGCGACGCCACTGTTTATCCAAGTAATGTTTCCCTATTCTGTTCACTAAAGTGATTGTTCCCGGGTTTGTTTGCCCTGTAAGTATGGTGGTCAGTAAAATTGAACGCGTAAATAAAACGTAGGCCCTATAGCATAGAAGGTAAGTAGGTCTAAGATGGGCTTGGCAATTGGCAACGTGTAGGCCTATGAACTTATAGGCCTATACAGTATTGGGAAAACTCATGCAATAAAGGATTTGACTCAAACTCTCAACTCATGCTCAATGAAATGAGTTTGAACTAAAGCTAAAACACTGTGTTTTGAATGAGTTAAATCAAACTCTTTAATTATGTGAGTTAACACTCTTTAATTATGTGAGTTAACGCATCAACTAATTTTTACGAAAATAGAAGCAGTTTGCAATATAGAAGACTGCTATTTTGGACTTGAATAATGAGCTTACAGCAGTGTTGGAGTTGCCGGAGGGGTTGGGGGGCTGAAGCCCTCAGTTAACTTTGCAACCCTCACAAAATCACATATCGGGTACATGCAGTACATGCATTTCATTAATTGAATTTCAGTCCTCAACCACCCAGCTCAAATTTCACAACTCCAACACAGCAACACTGGCTTACAGTGACGTAGCTGCATTAACTTCGGCATAAGCATACCATAAAAGCATTAATTCTGATGTTGAAGTGTATCAAGAGTTGATGCTAGTGGCTGCAACAAATGGATACATTCGCTCGAAGAAATCAATATCAGCCGGTTTGAATTTAGGGAGTTCCAATGCTGAACAAATGTCATCTCATTGTTCCTTCAACTCCAACACTCGGCAAACAGCATCACACAAACATAGAAGTCCGTCCAGTTGGGCATGGAAACAACATACCTCTTCTAACACTAGGGCAGATGTGCTTAACTGCATCAGCAGCTTTGGAGCTCCTATGCCCACTATTCAGAATAGCGTGAACTCAACCGATAGGCTGCAGGAATTTTGTCAAATATGTGACTACGTTTCAAATGTCTAAACAACACTGTCATTGAATGTTGCGCAAGATAATTGTCAATCCAGTGACTATTCATACTCATACAGGTCTGATTACTGTAATAACTCACTGACAATATATCTTCTGCTGCACTGTCTTAATGATTTCAGTGAGGTGGCTCATAATTTTTGCAAATGAGTTTAATTTTAGTTTTAGACAGACATTTATAACTCAAAATCACAGAAATGATGAATTAATTCAAACTCATAATTCATGTCAGTTGAAAAGAGTCAACTCAAACTCACAATTCACTACATTTGAGTTAATTCGTGAATTTAAACTCACTTTGCATAATAGCAAAATGAAATCTGAAAATGGATCCAGACAAAATGGATCTGAAATTATAACTTTTTCGTACGTAATATATGGATTGCCCCTCAGTTGACCAACAATTACTGTATTTAAATGACTTATTGTACTTTAGCGCTACAAATTATTACTTAATTCCCTATTGCTGCAGCGCCTTCACTTGAAATACAATAATTTTATGGCTGATGAATGATACAATTTGATCTAAGATATTGTTTAGTGGTAACCTTTCGTAATCCTAAGATTTTGTTAGATTCAAACATATATAGAGCTAGCTGTCTCGGTTATGACAGCCAGTTGATTCCAAAACATTTGTAAGCATTTAAAATCAATCACATTTATTCCCGCGTGCTCAATTATTATCAACATGGACCCTACTTTCTGCAGACCTTCGCAAGCTAGAGGCCTCCCACATGAAATGTATCCGCTTCATCATGGGAATTCGATGAAATGGCTTTACAGCCAACCAAGAAGTCCTTCTCCGAGCTGCAATGCCTCCATTCACAGAGGCAGTGATGGGTAGTATCTTAGATACATGTATCTAGATATGTATCTAAGATACAAAGACTGTATCTTTGACAATGTATCTAGATACTTTATTGTGTCAGTATCTTGCATCTGTTTCTCATATACAATTGATCTGCATCTAGTATCTTCTGACTGCTTCAAGATACAAGATACAAATCTACTGTATAAAGCACAGAAACAGGAGCAGTTACAGTAGTTTTGCCACAGGCCATGATCATGTTGAATCGAATTGTTTATTATTCAGGCTGATTGAAGTCTTTGATCTAAGCATGCAGCTCACATTACAACCGGAAGTGAATAATAAAATGGCTGAAGAGAAGCAAGTGTCATTATTGTTAGATGAGAATTTTTTAAATTGTGTCTGCTGCTGGTCAAATTGAGACAGCAGTAGCAACCGCTTGAGTGACAGCGTATTTCAGAAGCTGCTGTTACTGAAAGCAAATGCCTCCCTCATTCAGTAGACTGTGTCAACAACTTAACACTAAAATGGTTGTTGAATACATTGATTGTTAAGGACAGGATTGGCTTTGTTTGCCATATGGCAGCTGTTTAAGTGTTAAGAAATTTCACAACTTTGTTGACATTATTCTGTTTGTGCAGACGCTCACCTTCGACTAATAAAAATGTATCTTATGATGTATCTTGTATCTAGATACATTTCAAAAGTATCTGTATCTAGATACATTTTGTCTAGGGTGTCTTGTATCTGTATCTTAAATACATTTTAAATGCAGTATCTGCATCTGTATCAGAGATACATTCAGAAAGTATTTTACCCATCAATGCACAGAGGTACTGATCAAACGCCGACTGGCCTTGTTCAGCCACGTCCCCCGGCTTATCGGATCCCTAGCACCCATCTTGACATCTGGTCGTCATCCCAATTCTTCATGGAGACGCTCTTGTGATCGCTCAAAGATCCGATGGATCGATCAACTCCATAGGGACAGCAACAACACACCCCCACTACCACGCCATACTTTGTGGCCATGGTTCCGAGGCAACGCAACGGCACTCCGCTGCAGTGGCGGATCCAGGAATTCTTGGTAGGGGATGCACAAAATTGATTGGAAGTTGATAAAGGATGCAAAGAGAATTAGAAGGAAAAAAGAAAAGAAAAAAGTTTACTGGCAGTAAATTGTCTATTAAAAGTTAATAAACCTTGCCGAAAAAGGCTGACAAGCAAGAAGAAAAGTCATTGGTAGTATTTTCCCAAAAATGTTAAATAAACCTACCGGAAAATGGGTTGTCAGGCAATAAAAAGGTAATTTGCAGACACGAAGTATCTACCTCACTGATTTTTAAAAAAAGCTCTGTGGGGGATGCATCTCTAGTCGCCAACATGGTGGAACCGCCACTGCTCGGCTGGCTGCGCGAGAACATGATGAGAGGATGATGATGCTTAATTATAATAAACACGGAACGAAAGCTAATTATAATTACTATACACGTAGACAGCGACTTTATTGCGATGCTTATCTTATAGGCCTACCATAGGGCCTAATCGTAGTCGTAAATTCACTGCACTTAAAGTCATAACTGTAATTGCACGAAACTTTTACATTTGTTGTTTACGTTTTCGGACTATTTTAGTCGTGAGAAATAGAAACATCAATACCAGAAAGATTGTGAAATAAAAACTGTTCGACTGAGTGCAAGTGACCTCGGATTTATTCTATTTTCATTTCATATTCTAAAATTTTAGGGAAAAGCAATTTTAAATAGGAAACTGCAATTCAGATAAAAATGGTTTCGAGCTGTAATAGTTTTGAGAATCTAGCTGTTTTAGGACAGTCATTAGCATCATAGTTTTGTCACTGTGAATTGATATTCTTAGATTGACTACTGTTTACATTTTCAAAACGTCAAACTTAAATGTTGTTAACGTGGGTAAATGTACTTATTATCTAATCCAAGTCCTGGATTTATATCCAGTGAAGAAGATCTGTATAACTGTACGATAGAATGGAGCATTCAGAAAGTTCCTCTGATTCAACAAAAGCATCAATGGCCAAGAACCTAATACTTCTCCCTATCAAATTATTGTCTGACTTGTTTTCTGCCTTTAACAAAATGGCGTCCATCATTAATTACAACTGCTTAATGAACGTGTTACAGTTTTTACATAGTACTCGGGGTAAATATCCAGGTATTAGTCGAGATTAAACATGATTTTTTTGCTTAACTACTTAAGCTCTCAAACACCTGTTACTGTCAGTTTTCATAATCAGAGTTCAGTTTTAGAACTGCATAAGTATTTGATTGAAGATCATGTCTTCGTTCCTGAAGACAAGCGTATCCATGATCCTCCGTCTCCGCTGCACTTCCTGCAGAGGCTTTGATATAAGTGCAATCTGACGAATCTTTGTTGAATGAGAGATGAACCACACATTCTTCATAGGATATTTCTTCATGGTTGATTCTTGAGGCGGTGGGTTCCATGATGACATCGAGATCTTCATGTTTTCTCGGTGAAACAAAATCCGAAATACTTTCAATATTAGTCTCATCATCTTTATCGTCTAAATGAAACATACCATCGACGCATTTCATCACCTTATGACGTTCTGTGCTTTGAAAGCATAACCAATAATAATATAGGCTCAATTTTGAAGTTGTGTTTGCCCATGGACCTATATGAAATGGTGATCTCGATACATCTAATCATTCTAATGATTATCAGACTATTTTATTTCGAAAAATTGCACTGACCTCTTTCTAGCTAAGCCTAAGCGAAAAGCAAAGGTCAATGCATAAGGCAAAGGTCAATGCATTGTAATAACTCGACAAACGGGCTTCGGATGACCATTTTGCTTAGAAGAGGTCACTTATTTTGGTCATCATAAAAATTCTTTCAGTAAAGCGTCGAATCTTGGGAAGCGAGTTTCCTTCAAAAAAACTGACTTTGCTGCATAACGGACCATGACCTGGCTTTTTTCGCCGGACATTTTTGAATTTTAAAGAAAAATGGTTTTATTTGGGCCTCGACTTCTTTGTCTTTTTAGAAATTTGAACTGTGCAGCAAAATTTATTTTGCTGTTCTCACTGACTGATTGATCTCTGGAATAACCTATTCTTTTACGGATGAACTTAGAGTGCCAATGATACCTTTTGGAGTAGGAGTATTAGAAAAGGTGCAATAAAATTGCATTTCTGCTATTTTCTATCCAAGAAATTTGTCAGCATGCGCACGTCAGAGTCAAATGTGCAACCCAATAGCAAACATTGCTTCTTTTCTATCCCGATTGATTTTAAATTATGTAAATAAAACGTTTGCACTCTCGTGGCGCCAGTTCTAATGCTCAGATGTAAGATATAATGACCCCTGTTTGCAAGTCTATGCATAAAATCGCTTCAATATTTGTGATTTTCAAATACATGCTGCAGCATGATAACTGTGCTATGATAGTATAGAACAAATGCAGATACCATCAATCGCTGCGTCTCCTTGTGCTTTCTCTTTCCCACTTTGTCTCAGTACTAGGGCTGAAACCACAATAACACCGATCCACTATTAATACTTGCATCACGATGGCTATTGTGTATTCTTTCGATGAAAAATAATCACTTTTATAGCACCATTGCACCACAAGCGTTTCAAACGATGGTATTTTTAATCCATCTGCTAAAGATCTGATCAATTTCAGAGATCAGTCAGAGAAGAACTTAAGAATACGGGGAACGGACATTCTCCCCTGAACATAATTCCCCCGGACATTATCACCCTGGTACAACTGATGAAATGAAACCCCCGGACATAATACCCCCTTTTTACTCAATGGTCTTTGACGAAATCTACTAGCGCTGTGATGAAAGAGAATCAGTGTCGCTATCAATATTGAAATGTTCTCAATTGAAATCTTCTTTAAATCAAAATTGAAATCGTTTCTATTCACCGGTCTTTAAAGGTTTCACCTATTCGTTCTAGTCAATGCTCCTCATGATTTTCCTATAAAGCCGACTCTATGAAATTAGCTTTGGACAGCTAATTCGTTTTTAGAATTCTAGACTAATATACCAGAAAAGTGACAGTTTAAACTGTGATCAAATGCCTGATTAAGCATAAAATTACACTACAATTTTAGAATTATATATTAAAATCTATTATATTGATTTACATTGTTCATTACTTCTTTGCCCGGAGCCCGGAGAGGGGAATATGTCCGGGGAATAATGTACGGGGGATTATGTCCAGGGGAGAATGTCCTACACTCAACAATACAGGAGGAGGATTACAAAAAGTCGCCTGAGTTAGATTTCTGCAGACGGTGAAACTGAAAAGGGCTTGTTCAATGTTTCCGACATTCGAAATGTTGGGAAAGAAGAGAAAACATGAGATTGGTACTCTGACAAGAGCAGATCGAGGCAGAAATATAACTCTGGTGTGTTGTGTAAGCGCCATGGGCCATTACATTCCACAAGCGTTCATATTTCCACGGCAGCGTAAGAAGATAGAGTTGATGGACAATGCTCTGTTTGGACAATGTTTGGGCAATGCTTTTGAACAATGCGGTTTGGACAATGCTGTCTTACTCCTCTCTCTCTCTCTCTCTCTCTCTCTCTCTCTCTCTCTCTCTCTCTCTCTCTCTGTCTCTCTCTCATACCGTTTCCTTTTATATTGGTTACGCCATGGCGCTATATAAATTGTTTGTATTATTAGTGTCAATGATAGTGTTAGGCATCATACCCAAGAAGGTAGAAAAATCTCAGTAGCTGAAGACTAAGAACCTTTATTATTATTATTATTACTAGGTGTTTACCCGTCAAAAATGACGGGGGAGATTGGCTGTTTTACCACCCAATTTTGTGCAAATGCAATAGGATTTTGCGCAATTAATTTCCCTAACTCGCCGCCTTTTCCTTCAACCGAGTTTACGCCCATTCGCGTGAATTTTCTGAAACTTGATAGTCAACGTAAGTGTAATGATTTGGCAGTGTCGAACGACATGCAGTGCTTGATTCTCTTGTTTGCTGTGCTGCTTTTGCACGCCAAGCATTGCCTGCTCCTCATTCTCACTTGATTGTCGGAAAGCTCGTGAACGCTGGACTTTTTTGTTTTGCACGGACGGTTAGAAAGAGGAATAAAAAAGCTAAACAATGGTGCAAACCTCATTTTCTTAGCTCTTATATAGCCTGCGATATAGCAAATTCAACAAAATTTGGAAACTTTCTCAGAATTCAAAACTTTCGCGAAATTCACCGATAATACTTATGTTCAAACATTAGGGTCATCGGGTTAGAACTGATAGATCTTTGCCAAATGTCAACCGACTTTCAAACTTAGTGTCAATGATAGTGTTAGGCATCATACCCAAGAAGGTAGAAAAATCTCAGTAGCTGGAGACTAAGAACCTTTATTATTATTATTATTATTATTATTATTATTATTATTATTATTATTATTATTATTAATTTATTCCTTGTATTAACTATCTATCTTACTATCAGCGCCACCTAGCGATTACCAGATAAACTTCTTTTTAAACTTTATTATGGGATCTCAAGCTTATCTATATTAGCTATTATACTAATTTCGTCACATTTGTTCACTTATAATTATTAAACTACTGTCATTTTTACTAAATACTTGCAGGCTATATCTCAGTACTATCAAAGGTACTGTCTTGCGAGAAATTTGTTCCCCTTGGTATCTTATTATTTTTACCACTATTAGCTTAACCTATTGTACTAAATAAGTTCTTTTGTTCTGATATTAATGCAAATGCAAATGTTTCTTGTACTGTAGGGAACTTTCATGAAGACGATGATTAGCTGCAACATAATGTGGCATTCGACTTAAGACTTGAGGACTAGCAGTGCAATCTAATTCTATGCATTAGTATTGACCTATCAACTTTAAAGATTCAATTTAATTATGTTCAGAGGTGTCAGACGATAGAGAAATAAACTCCAGATTGCACGATCAATAATATATATGATAGGATCAACTCAGAAGATCAAACCGAAACACTGGATATCTATCGAATATTGTCAGACGAACTCCTTGCTTTTCATACTCCTGTCATTCAGACGAATTTTCCTAGATTAAAAATCTGAACTTACGTTCCTAACACCTAACACCTGGTATTTGTCATTAGATCAACGCAAATATTGATAGTACGCTACATGATTTGATGAATAATAAATTGAAAGCAGTTCTTCTTCACCTCTGTATTTATTCTTGCATAGAATGCAGATGAGAAGAAGCAACAGAGCGCACATCATAACAGAAACGATGATCAATGGTATCAGATAGTCGTCCTTTGTGTAAACTGCTGTAGATGACAACGCCATTACTTCGGTTGATTCGCCCAGTTGGCTAAAACCTTTAATTTAAGATGTTTTCGTAAAAGTTTCTAAGCTGGTTTATCATAAGCTATTGCCAGCTTTCGTTTAATGCATAGGCCATATACTCTAACAAAACAAATGGCCAGGTGATATTACATCGGGAGGTAGCTTTAGAATGAATTCGAGATATCCTAGGTAACGAAGTTTTTTTCGTCACTGGCATTTAATTATAACAGAACACTAAAACCAGTAGTCAGACACTTATTCAATATCTTTCACCGATGTACTCAAAAGGCCTACTCATTATGACCTCTTCGGCTCTGTGTAGTTATGCATACATCATCTCTGAAAGAGTTTTTCAAGAGATCTTAAATGGCCTGATACTCAAAGTGCAGTGAAGCATTACTATGTCTGCTTTCTGAGACAAAGAGTATTAAAATGCTCACTGTTGAGGTCCTTGAGTTACATATATTCGTAGGAGTAACTGGAGACAAAATAGTGCCAAAGGACATTTAAAATATTTTCCCCTTATCGTATCATTTATTTAAACCAAAACGATTGATCAAAAAGTATCTGCAATAATAGACGTTTGCACAAATTCCTGTTTATAGAATTTCAATTAGCAGATTGGTACAATGAACAGCTGCAGCATGGTCTTAATAAAGAAATGCTCTATTTTAAAATTAGTATGATCCTAATACAAATATTCAACCTATTTCTGTGAATAACTTTACCAGTTGTGCTGCTTTGTTGAAAAGCACTGACAGAAACAGTGCATTTGTGTTCGTAGTTTGGAACATTTTTGGCAGTTGTTGACTGAGGAATTCCGGTGGATTTAAACTTCGTTTTACAAGTAAAGTTCCGCTGGAATCCTTCGTCAGATGCAGTCATTGTGGACACCATTAGCTTGTTGGAAGCTACAGTGTTTTCAGTCGTTCTAATTACATGTGATTCCTTCCTTGCTTCACAGTAATATTCTTCCTCCCATTCCATCTCAGGAAACCAATTTCCATTCAATTGAAGACGACATTCCAACGTTGAATTGAGGCCCACTTGTGTTCTGACGAAACAAATAGGATTGGTGGCTGAAATGAGTAAACTTGAATGTATAGGAATCCTGTTGACCTAATTCTCATCTGCATACTTGGTCAAATGCAAAATATCAAATTCATTGTGAAAATGTATTAAACTCCACCCAATTTCAAGTGAAAATAAATTTTCATGCGCATCGGTTGCATTCTGGCAAGCCTATTGTGGCCGGTAACCTAAACCAAATGTATGTAAGCTAAGTGCCTGAAAGTAAAAAAAATCCGTTCTTTGCTAAGCCAACGTTTGGTCGATTGTGAAGATTTCCACAGATGTTTGCTGCAGTAGTTAAGTGACTATCAGAGCAGGCAAACAAACTCATCGTTGGTCAAAGCAAAGCGTCGGAAAATCATAATTTTTTCAGTCTTTATTCGATTTTGTTCTTTCTGGTTAATATTTCTTTCTGATGCCTAGGTGTAACATAACAACGCCTACCAACAAGTAGTCACTCGCACACATTATTCTGAGGCAGAAGTGTGGCGACTCCGCCGGCTCGCGGTCTTGTAGCGCGGCCGGCGATCGGGCGGCCCCCAACGCCCGCTCGGTCTCCCGATCGCCATCAGCCGCCGACTCTGCCTGATCGGCGGCGTCAGTTTCCCTTTCCGGTTCTCCGACATCAGAGGAGGTGTCCGCGGCTGCCGGGCAGGCGCACACTGAGAACGGCCGTTTCTCAACATAGGGTTCTCATTTTCCTTCTCTGACTCTCTATCCGTTCCGGCCCCGGCCTCGTCCGAGAGACCCTTTAACTCATGCCTCTTATCGCTGGCCACCGCTTGGTCTCGGCGCCTTAAGCGATTTCGATAGGTATTCCTGGTCTCTGGCTTCGACTTGGCCCCACGTCTCTTCATTCTCGGCAATCTAACCGTCTCCCGCTCTCTTATAGACAGGCGGCGTTGTCTCTTGGCTTCCTCACCCGCTGGGTAATCTCTGCTCTCGCTTGTAGACGGGCAGCGGCGTCTGTTTGCTTCCTCAGCGCTTTCACAAAACCCGAGGTAATCCGTGCCTGAATGGACGGCGGTCCACTCTTTTCCTTGGCCGTCGATTCACCCAAACCGTCTCCCCGCGCCTTTACGACAGGCGGGCGTCTGTCTCCTCCCTTGGCTCAGAATTGACCTCCTGGGCACTAACGTGACCTCAGGTAGGCGAGGTTCATCACAGCCAAGGCTCACCTTCACGGATAGTGCGCTGAGACTCCGGCGTCCCAGCGACTTTCAAAGACACGAACACAACTTGCCTTTATTGGTTTATTTTTATTTATTAATAAACCAAGCAACAATGACAACAATGGCTACAGTGGCAACACTGGTAACACGGACAAAGACGCGCTGACTAGACGCAGTCCGGCAGCCACAATAACTAGCGCACAGGAAGTGCAATCGATAGTCTTTGATACGTCAGTATGAAACGATAAGCTTTAGCACTTTAAGCGGGCTCCAAATACTCGCTTTCAATCGCTGTGCTTTCTTTACTCTATCGCCTCACGATATAAGCGAGCACACTGCGAAAAGTACATGTCATGACAAAGACTGAAATTTTCAGAGTTTTGAAACTTTTTACGGACACTTAGGCGGATTTTTCGTCAGTTGTCTGTAATTTCGCGTAGTTGCCGTCAATATGAAAAAGTAGGGACCTGCCTAATAGCGTTTTCGTTAGCGGTGGTCAGGGGCTTAGTCTACGGCTAAGCGGCGCGGCAATAGCTCCTGCTAGCTGGGCGCGCGTCTCAAGCGGACTTTAGTTACAACAGCCGCCTGCGTCCGCCTATTGACGCGTGCTACATAAATTCCCATATTTCGGAGATTTTCGATTTTTCGAACCAGCCCTTGAGGGCGCTCGCCCTCTAATGTCCCTATCTATGCTTTTTATCCGTCAGAAAGTTTAACTTCGGACCCATCCCCCCTAGCGTCGTCGGCAGCGGCGAAAGGCACTTCGCCGCCGGCGACGCGCATCGCCGTCAGGACCTTGTTCCCCGGCCGCCGCTCTCTATGCGGAGTTTTAAACTGTAGAGCCACGTCCGCTTAGGTGCCGTGAGAGCAGGGACCCTAGGCAGCGGCGTCGTCGCAATCGGTGGTAAGCGACCCCGTCTACGGCCCAACCCTTCGCTAATCACCCCTGGTAACCGGGCGCCGGAGTAGGAGGCAGGACGGACTCTAGGCACTTTTTGGACTCTAGAGTCCATAATGCCTGTAGGCACGATGGACTCTAGAGTACATAATACCTAGGTAGAACGTACTCTAGAGTACGTCATACCTAGGTACAACGTACTCTAGGTGCATCATATCTAGCTACAACGTACACTAGAGTCCACTGTACCTAGGTACAACGTACTCTAGAGTACGTCATACCTAGGTACAAAGTACTCTATGTACATCATATCTAGGTACAACGTACTCTAGAGTACATCATACCTAGGTATTATGTACTCTAGAGTCCATCGTGCTTACAGGCATTATGGACTCTAGAGTCCAAAAAGTGCCTAGAGTCCGTCCTGCCTCCTACACCGGCGCTCAGGCGGACGCATCGACACTACACAGCTGGCCGACCGCTGCCGTTCTCTCTCCTTCTTTCCATCGCTCCAACCGCCTGTTTGTTCCCTTCGTCAGCGGCCAGCCAGCCGCCGTCTCCGCGCAGCCTCTGTCAAACAGGCGACGATCTTTCAGCGGCCAAACTCTCTAGTCGCTGAAGACCGAAGGCTCTCACGGGGACCTATATAATCGTTGCCGGTTTCTATAACCTATCTCTCGGTCTTTGGGCGGCCGTGGCGATTCTAAAATTTTTACCGAAGCCTTAGCGTCTTAGCCTAGCGCGTACTCTGTCCGTTTTACATGAATTAAAACTTTATTAAATAATTAAAATTAGTACAAATACTTTATTATAAACGCTAATTAATTAGATTAAATTATTAACTAACAAGTTTATGCAGTTAAACAATCTTTAATAATAATAATAATAATAATAATAATAATAATAATAATAATAATAATAATAATAATAATAATAATAATAATAATGCTATCTGTGGCACATGGTCGCCACAGAAGATTTGTATTTTACACGATTACTAGAAAGATGCTCGCTTCGCTCGCGCTCGCTTCGCTCACAGTGCAGGATAATACTAATCCAATACCTATACCTAATACCCAATCATTGAATTCATGCTGAACAACATTTCAATGATCGCCACCTAGCCAAGCTCTGCGTCACGTAATAATTAGGCCTATGTACGTTAAAATCACGCAACTGTGGCCATTTGTGACGCTGTACACGTATTTTTTGTGTACGTTAAAATGTACGTTGCAACTACCTCAGGCTGCGAACAATTGTTACCAATAGCAACGTCGTCGCACGCCCAGCCCTCTTCTACGAACAATTGTTACCAATAGCAACGTCGTCTTCGAACATCGTCCACCAACGCATCGCGCGACGTAAGGACTAAACCGTCTAACAATAGTCAACGCTCGCCCACCAACACATCGCGACGTAAGGACTAAACGGTCTAAACCGTCTACCAATAGTTATCAACCAATCAGAACGCTTGAAGGTAACAGACAGAGAGACATACAGATAAGGATCTTAATATTATAGATAATTGCGTAGCGAATAATGAAAATGAAATTGAGAAACATTACCCAAGACGATTAGTTCGGCGCTGACACTTTTTCCGTCTGGCTCTTCGCAAGAGTATTTTCCAGCAACCGCCAGAGAGGCCTTGATTGAGAGGTCATACTGTCCTCCAGTTGTTTTGTTGAAGTTATAAATATGACTGAAGTTTCGTCGGATTCTTGTGCCACTGAAAATTACTACAGCTGGAGACTCTGTTGGAGAGCTTTCGAATTTTTTCCAGATAATTGTTCCCGAACCGTTTGTTTGGCATTCCATGAAGACTTCTTGGCCTTCGAGTACAGCTTTGTTCCTTGGCGGAAGAATAATTTCTCCACGACATTCTCGCTCTTCAATAACATGTTGAAAAGAAAAGATAATTTGAAGAAAAATAAATCGAGATTATTTTCATTCATTACTCGATTCGACATTTTAATTGTTCTATTTGGCTAAATGGTTCCATCAGTTTAAATCCCGATACAATTCATCATTGACGAATTCTTTGAAAATCTTTCTCCAGTTGAAAGAGAAAGATAATTTTGTACCATCGATTGATACCCTTGAGTATTAGAAATGGTGATATAGAAGTGCATAATTATTATTATAATTTTAAGAAAAATAAATCTAGAGTATTTTCAGTAATTAGTTGCTTCGACAATTCTATTGTCCCGTTCGTTTTATAAATGGTTTCATCAGTTCAAAGCCCCAGCCAGAATAGAGGCCCGACCTCTTTGCCCTATAGTGGTGAGGCAATGACTGTAATGTTGGATATGTATTATGTAGCGCTGCTTAATCGCTGTTTTGAATAAGACTTAGAGATGATATATTTATTATGCTTTGAGTGTTCTCCCAATTGTATGATTCCTTTTGTTATTGAATACGCTTCATTTGAGGAATTTTTCGCTCGACCCATATAATTAGGTCACGATGGGCTAATTTTAAACGAGAATAGTACCAACGAATAGCTTGATCGAAAGCAATTGATGATTTTCATATTACTCAGGCATTCTTTTCAAACAATCGTCCTGACAAATTTTAAAATGACAATAGTGGCACAATTAAAACTTACCCATTTCAGTAAGTATGCTGATTCCAAAGATAATAATCGCATAATCAATATGTCGAGGCAAAACACTGAGACACATTTTCAACCCAATTCGTCTTCCTTCCAGCTTCAGTCATCTTCCTTTCTACTTCAGTCAAATAATAACTAATCTGGCAATGATAAGTTTATGATAAACAGTAGATTTTGAGATGCGGTGATTGGACGGGCGCTATAAGTTATTAGTAAATTATGAATAAACATGAGAATACGAGGCTAATAGGAAGTAAGCGCAATAACAGCGACTATGCCTAAAATTTTCTCTTTTGAGAAGAGTATCTATAAATAAGCTGAGATCGCGTGATTACGTTATATAATTATATATATATATATATATATAATTATATATATACATACATACATATACTAGCTGTTAATTGTCAACCCGTAAAAAATGACGGAGGAGAGTGACTATCTTCTTTCCCGATTTATTGTAAAAGTTGATATTATTACACATAAAACTTTTTAAAAATTGAAAATGTAGAGTGAATGCATAGATTATCATATAAAATTTTTCTTATGTGCTCACTGGGTGGTCATGCCCCTCACTACAGGGGGCTGCACACCATAACGGAACCTATGACTGCGGTTTGGGCCTACGATTCCATTGGGATTTGGTCTCCCACGGGAGATGCGCCCTCCAGTGCTATCTGCGGTCCCTTTTGGTCATACGGTTCCTTTTGGGCTTACGGACCCAAAGGGGCTTTGCCTCCCGGCTCCCACTGAAGGCTGAGACTTTTCTTCCCGAGGGGCTATGCCCCAGTGGAGCTTACGGCCCCATGGGGCTGGGGCTTGTTCTAATACGGAAGGCTTCGCCCCCAGTAAGGTCTACGGCATCACATGGAGGCTGCGCCCCCAGTAGAACCTGCGGGCCCACACGTGGGGCTGCGCACCTCAGTGGGGCCTATGGCTTCCCTCGGGGGCCTGGGCTTGGTCTCCGACGGGAGGCTTTGCCCCAGTAGAGCCTACGGCCCCCACGTCGTCTGGAGCTTGGTTTACTACGGGAGGATGCGCTCCCTTCTAGTAGGGTCCACAGGATACGGTCCAACACGGGGGACTGCGTCTCCAGTAGGGCCTACGGCGCCACACGGTGTACTGCGCGCCCAGTGGTACCGTACAACGTGCAGGCAATCAGGACAATTCGACAAGCTGCATTGAAGACGCTTCGTCAAACGCTCCGTCGATTATACAGTTTGGCTGTCAATGGCAATGACGTCCTCCAGCATCTGCCTGTAGAGTGACTGACATAATTAATTAACTAATGGACAAAGTTGTCAGTTTGTTATAATTTTTGACCTCTAACCCTCATAGACACTGCCCGATTTCGACACGGCAGCGACCACTTTCGCGCCATGTGAGCGGATTTTCCTCAAGACCAACATCTTCCGTTCCATGTTGATTTGTCAGCGTTGTTGACTGCGCCTTTGACTTTGGCCTTCGCCATGCTACGCGCTATAGAAGTTGTCAAGTGCCATAAGTGCCAGTTGTGACTACGAATGGCTTAATTGAAGGCATCTGAAGAATTATATATTGCTCAGATATTTTTTTCAAACAATGGTCCTGACGAATATTAAGATGACTATAATGGCACAATTACAACTTACCCAGTTCAGTTAACATGTTGATTCAAATTTTCCAAAGATAATAATATCATAATCAGTATCCTCATCATCAGTGTTTCTGTCTTTCGACAGGTACAGGTATCCAGTTATTCCACTCCGATCGATTGCTTGCTTCTTCTTTGATTTTCTGATATCCTTTATTCATCATCCACTCCAACATCATCTTTCTCGGTATACCTCTCACTCTCTTTCCCTCCATTTTTCCTTCGATTATTGTTCTTAGTAGAGAATCATGCCGGAGGACATGTCCCATCCAACTTCTCTGCCTTTTCCGGATTGTATCTATCAGGCTTCTTTCTTCCTCTATCTCCTTCATGACTTCCTCGTTTGTTTTATGCTCTGTGTATTTTACTTTTAGCATTCTCCTCCAAAACCACATTTCAAAAGCCTCTAATCGTTTTATATCTTCCTTTCTCATTGTCCACGTCTCCGCCCCATACAACGCCACACTCCATATCAATGTTTTTACCAATCTCTTTTTTAGGTTTAGTTTTAGTTTACTTTGCAACAGCTCCTTTCTCTTGTAAAAAGCTTCCTTTGCTATTGCTATACGTCTTCTTATCCCTTTATTACATCTGGCATCGGTTGTTATCAGACTTCCTAGATAGCTAAATTCCTTTACTTGCTCTATGATCTGTCCATAAACCTTTATTTCCACTCTCATTCCTTCTTTTTTACTTATTACCATAACTTTAGTCTTTTTTGTATTGATTCTCAGTATTTCGACGCAAAAGCTGAGACACATTTTCAACCAAATTCATCTTCCTTTCTACCTCAGTCAAATAATAAATCTGGCAGTGATAGGTTTATGATCTACAGTAGATGGTGCGATGGTTTGAGTGGATGGGGGCTATAGTTCTTTAGTGAATTTTGCATAAACATGAGAATACGATTCTAATAGGAAGTAAGCACAATATCAGCGTCTATGCCTAATACTTTATCTTTTGAGAAGCGCAAACATTACGGGCTGATAACGCATGATGATCACGTTAATTATATATATATATATATATATATATATATATATTATATATATATATTATATATATATCACGTTAATTAAAATATTATATAAACTGATTATGCGAAATATTGATAAATGCGCTAATTATCCTTGGAAGCAACATATTTACCTTCTATATATATATATATATATAATTATATATATATATATGTATATATATATATATATTATACAAGTCATATATATACAGGGTGTAAAAGTAAAATGTGGACTCCTGTTTGGCATTTAATATCTCGGCTGCGTGTATAGTGATTTCAATTTAATTTATAAGCTATATATCGGGGAAAGTGTCTGATGTAATTGCCAAATTTCATGCTGATATCTTTAGTATTTGTTAAAATATGGCCAAAAAACTAAAGAGACCTAAATTTCAAAATTGACAACGTCATACGTCATAATAAAATGTATCATTTTAAAGTCTAAAATAGCGTCGTTGTCATCGCGCCAGACAAGGTCAAGAGTTGCATACGGCCAAACAGATAAACACAGCAGCATTATGATTGGCTGTAGGACTGTCTTGATTTGCTTGGAGAAGATTTTATATTCCAGCAAGACGGAGCACCTGCCCACTCTGCTCTCAGGACCCAGGATTTTCATCATTAAGAAAGATGACTGGCCACCCAACTCGATCCCAGATATCAATTCACTTAACTTCCACCTCTTGGGAATCATGCTCGACAGATATCAAAAGTATCAGCCAAAGCCACGGAACATCACGGAGTTGAAGACTGTGCTGGAGAATATCTGGGAGAGTTTGCCTGAGGACCAGATCAAGAAGTCGATACTGTCAGTGAAGAAGCGCTTGTCGGCATGTGTGAAGGCTATAAGAGTGGACATTTTGAGCACCTGCTCCCGCAACAAATCACCTTAAACCCCCTTTAAAACGGCCCTTTTCAGGGCCAAAATATAAACAAAATAATTTTTATCACTTTATTATGACGCTATATGGCGTTGTCAATTTTAAAATAGTTTTTTGGCCATATTTCAGCAAATACTAAAGATATCAGCATGAAATGTGACAATTACATCAGACACTTTCCCCGATATATAGCTTATAAATTAAATTGAAATCACTGCACACACGGCCGAGATATTAAATGTCAAACAGGGGTCCGGTTTTTACTTTTACACCCTGTATGTATAGACCAGCGGTTCCCAAACGGTGGTACGCGTACCCCCAGGGGTACAAAATGGACTTCTTAGGGGGTACGCGGCGGAAAGTGGAAAGTCAGTGGAATTCTTATGCACTGATGTTTGATAGTAACAAATTTCACAATATTTGCAAAAGTTCTAAAAAATTGTGATTGGATTTGATTTTCTCAAACTGCAGTGACAGATGTAGACCTTTTGGACTACTCTAACCCGTCACCCCTCGCTATAAGTTTAAAGTTTAACCTGTCCTATCACCTTGTGGTATTGGACTCTTCCTTGGTCAGCGCGGCAAATTCAAAAATCGCCCTGTGTGGATCAAAGACGCAGCCAAGATTCTCGAAACTGGCTGATGAGATGCAACCTCATCCATCTCATTGATTCATTTTATTGTTTTCATTTGACCGATAGGATATGCAAGTTTAACTTTGAATGCTACAAGTACGATATTTTATCCTAATAAGCTTTAATAAAACCTAGCAGTTCTAGTAACTAGTTAATGATTATGGCTAATGCAGTCCGATTACATGCAGGTTTGAAGACATTATTAAATTTCATGATTCAGATACCATGTTTATGCTTTAAAAATCGAAAGTGTGCTTCCTTAAATTTACTTTGAAAATTAGGGGTACACGGATTTTCGAAAAAATGTCTGAAGGGGTACGCCTGATAAAAAAAAGTTTGGGAACCACTGGTATAGACTATACACACATATACATATATATATATATATATATATATATATATATATATAGGCCTCTATACTGAATCGAGAAAATTTCTAGAAATCCCGGTTAAAAATATTTCAGTGAGTCCGTGCAGAGTGAACGATGGTTCATTTTATGTGTCGTTTAGGGCGTTAGGCGTAAATTGAGAAAAACTGTAAATACGTTTCTCTATCAATCAATGTTTGTCTTGTGGTAAGTATACATATAGATTAGGGACCGTCCACATATAAAGTATGTATTGATGGAAAGGGGTGATGGATTTAGGAGATTTTGAGTACGGATGCGTACAGGGAGGGTCTCAACCGAATGTCTGCGTATGCACACATTTCAATGTAGCCGTCTATGTAACAATTAAAACACAATCGCTCAAGCAGAAGACTGGTTGAAATTACGCACATTAGATTTGAACACAATTACTTTCTCACAGGCAGGCAATCAGTCACGAGAATTGTTCATGCGCTTCTACTCGTCAAAACACATTTCTTGTTTTTCTTGGCTATCGCAACTTTAGTCCACTGCACAGCTTGTGACTTTGGTTAAAAATTGATTTTTCAAACGGGATGAAGTAGAGAAGCTATTGTGTGCGTATACGCATAGGTGGGTCCCAAAAAATGAACGGGGTGCAACACTTGCGAGGGGTCTGAGAATATAATATATGGATGGCTCCTGAGTTGACCAACAGTTTTTCAAGTGACTTATTGTCTTTTAGCACTCCAAATTATCACTTAATTTTCTATTATTTAGAGTTGACCTTTCATTATCATCAGATTTAGTAAGTTTTAAACATGGAGCTAGCCACTTCGGTTATGATAACAAGTTAGGCTTACCTACAAAATAGTTGTAAGCACTTAAAATTAATCACATTCACTCCTGCATTCCTAGGGTCTGTCCATTAATTACGTCAGCAAATTAAAGGGGACGGGGTTTGAAAACGTTTGACAGTTGTTCACAGGGGAAGCGGGTCAAGAGAAGTTGACGTCAACAATTTCATTTTTTACAAATGATAAAAATAGGAAATTTCATGGAATACTATTTATTAAAACGGAAAAAAGCCTGACAAGCAAAAAAGGTCACCACCACCACATTATGACATTTGATGAACAAAAGAAAGGGAAATGGTCATCGCTGCAAAAATAATAACCATCTAAACGTTTTTTGGGGGACCCATCACTGGTCTTATTGGTGGTGGGGGTGTCAAAAGTTTTTGACATAATTATAGGGGTCACTGAAAGTTGACAGTTGTTGACAAGGAGGAGGGGGTCAAAAATTGCCCAAAAATTGTTGACATAATTAATGTACAGCTCTATAATTGTATTAAGCACGGAACAGAAAGCTAATTATAATATTTATATAGACAGCGACCGTATTACGATGTCTATCTGATAATGTAGATCCTAATCGTAATCGCAATTTCACTGCACTTAAAGTTATAACTGTAATAATTGCCCAAAACGTTTATCTCTGTTGTTTACGTTTGGGGACTAGTGTAAACTAATAGAACCCTGTGGCCATCCATTACAACCCTGGCCGCTTTTGAAATTCTATTGAAGCGCGATAATTGTTCTTCGCGGCTTAACGTTTTCCAGTCCGTTTCAAGATATTATAGCGCAAAATTAGATTGACTACTGTTTCCATTTTCAAAACGTCAATCGCAATGTTGCTAACGAGTGTAAATATACTTTTTTAAAATATAATTCAAGTCCTGAATTCATATCCGGTGAAGAAGACCTGTATAGCGCAAAATTGGGGACTTCATATTAGACTCGTAGACTATACTAATACTTCCTATTAGACTCGTATTCTCTTGTACAACTGTACGAGAGAATACGAATCTAATATGAAGTAGGGCCCTATACAAGCGCAATATCAGCGACTATGCCATAATACTTTCTCTTATAAGAAACGCAAACATAAATTAGTTGAGAGTGTGTGATTACGTATATATATATATATATATATATATATATATATATATATATACTATACTCACATATACTGAATATAATATCGTTAAATATTGTTATGTGGGTCTGTGCCAATCATTTGCTGTACAACCGATTCAAACAGCTTTTAGAATATAAATTTCACTCTTGCCTGCCTAATGAAAAAAGCGTTTTGAATATTTCTATTAAGCTTAGAAACAAGGCGTCTAGAAATTCGTGCAGAAGTATTAACAAGCATTATATGAAATACACGAAGTCATGACTGAAATCTTCAATGCTAAGCAACTGATTACGATTTTGGTCATTTCATTTCCTCTTGGTAAGCAAAATGATATTTGAAATCAACGCTTTTAAATATAAAGTTTTACATTACGTTAATTTTTATATAAAGGGCTTAATGCATAACTAAATTTGTCGTCATATACTGTAGTGTGTATATATACGTTCAAATGACCACAAAATAGGACTGCGTTCTTATTGACAGAGATATCTTTCTATCATGTACATCTGAAACACAGAGGTTCGATCCAGAAGAATGGTGAGATTTAGCAGAGGAGCATTCAAATAAAGCCGTGATGCCTTTGAATTTGTTGAGATGACATTGTGCTCCGATGAGAAGAGCTTCGATATTTATGCTTATGAGTTGAACAGGGTGTCCTATGTCCATATCACATCCAGGACTGAAGTAATGGAAGGAGACAAACAAATAGAGGCGATGGGATAGTTTTGTAATAGAAACCAAGGAAGATATGTGTGTTATCAGCGTAAAATGGCATTGGAAAGAAAGAGAATTTTGAAAGTGATTATCGCAACGACGATGGTACATAAAGTGGAAAAGGTAACCAAGAACAGATTCGAAGAGAGCATCGCCGTGTATCGGAACTGAATTTCGGTGAACATTAAATAGAGTAGGCATTATGAATGCAGTGCCATTCCGACGCAATATCTTATATTCCAAACTAGCGCTCGAATCCATGGACAATGATGGAGGGATCGACTGTAGGAGATACTGTTGAGAAATCCAAAAAACTATAAGAGCTGGGACTTTGACACTATATTTATACCAGACAAAATATTAGCAAGAACAGCGAGAATAGTCATTTCCAAATCATCGGTGATTCAGCCAACAAATTGTTTAGAGGATCCAAATAGGGAATACGCAAGATAGGTCATCTTAAATTCCTCAATGTCCAAAAATTCTCATTCGTTTGAATTGCATAAATAATTAGAGGAACGTGTCTTCAATAGAAATGTTTAGATTTTGGCAGAAAATTCAATATCCTAAATAGAAGAAAAATTAGAGGAGATTGTACAATCGAATCTCTTTTAGGCTCGCTAATAGGTATACTAAATCCAAAGTCAGATTGTAGCAAAGGCGAACTATAGTGGATTTTTTAATTTAACGCTTTAATAGCGATATCGCAAAAATGTAAACGATGTTTCTTTTCCCTGTTATCAAAACTTTACCCGATTTTAATGGAAACTATGGATGCGATATTATATATACAGACTGGTCGTGAGGGGAAGGATTAGGGGCGGTAACGAGTTTTACCTGATGAGGTTAAGTAGATAGAAGAGGGTGAAATTGGTTAACCTATTGTGAATGTGCGATTATCGGAACACCTTGGTAGCTTCTTCTGTGATTTTCTAATGAATCTAGTAAGATGAACGCTATGAATCCCTGTTGAGCGTAAAACAATGTGGACTATTTTTCATAAAATTCGTTATCGTGATATTCTATGTAGAATTTCATGAATATTGTCGTATTAAACATTTTATGAAATGCACATATGCTGAATTCTCTAGTTTTCTGTCACGTGATTGAAACGCCTCAGAATGTGGCTGTTTACGTTGGTCAGCGGATGTTCTTCAAATGTAAAACGTCAAATGGATCCATTTTGCGAGAATGGTTCCGCCAACTACAATCATCAAATCAGACTCGGAGAGAGATGATCTTCAATAACAGGAATGAGAATAACCCCTCTAAGCATTCAGACCTAAGATATGGTTTGAATGTTGATGAAAATGGCTCCGGTGAACTTTATCTAAATCATACGCAAATGGAAGACGGCGGAACTTTCGCTTGCGCAATTGATGCAGGTGATCCAAATAAACCACCACACTACAGTGCAGAATTGATCGTGTTGGGTAAGAACATGTTCAATGAAATTGATCACAAAATGCCAAAAATGACTACCATTGATTAGTTATTTCGTAAATGACACGAGATTAGTCATTTAAACATAGGCACAATAAGTCATAATAATAAGGAGACCATTGGCTGAAATCTAAAATGTCGAAAGGACAATCCAGTTAAGTTGTGACTATCTAAGATCAACATAACTTCTTTAGCGTATTGGCGGAACGAGACGCAAGTTGACATTCAAAGGTCGCTGAGCACTCTCTCTCTAGAGAGCGTCGCGGTCTTCCTTTTATTAACAAATCTCGACATCCAGGTAACAAAGAGTTTCTCAGAACCAAAAGCTTTCGGCGATATATCACTCTTACGACTACAAAGAACCTCGATGAATTCCGCACTATACGATCTTGCAATATGGTTCTAATCAAAATGTTATTACAGCTGCAGCAATAGATCATGTCATCATCCTGTGTCGAGAATTTGAGTTAACTACGGCAATTATCAAAGCAATTATCAACTTAATCGTGAAACACATTAAAACTGTTTAAAATACATATTTCAAAATGACAGGTTTATAAACAAAAGCTTTTCCAATTAAACATCTGCGATCTCTAAGTTCGACTTTCCCAGGTTAATCCAGGACCCTCAAAGGTACGTCAGACATTGATCGATGGACAACTAATTAAACGAGAGACGACTCTCAAAGCGCTTCCTTTGAAGCCCGATGCTCCAAATTAAACCACCAATAAATCAGCAAATTATGTGCTATCGCGACTGTCATCGTCGACGGGCAAATCCATCTATCAAACCTTAGATCTCTCGACTTCCAAGTTCTTAACTGACACCTTAAATGGAGTGGAACCAAAATCCATTTGTCAAAGTGACGTCCCACCCACCTGAATCAACACAGTCTCATTCCAATATAATATACACTTCACTTCTTATAGTAAACAGGGCCAAAGATAGGCAGTCTTTCCATCTACCATCGGAATATGTAGCTGCTAAACTCGTATTCGCCTCAATGATTCATTTTGAACTTGCTTCAATGGTGGAATTTTGCCTGAACGCGCTCCAGTTTCAACATCGTCATAAATACTCGGACAGTTTTTGGTTCGCGTGCCTTTTCAGTGGCTGCCCCCAAACTCTGGAACTCATTGCCTCAACACGTGCGGATTGCAAATTCATTACAGATTTTTAGAAAAATATGTAAACCCCATCTTTTTGACCTGAAATGTATCTTCTACAGCGAACATTTGATAATCATGATTCTCGCAGTTGCTTCTACAATCTCTACCTTAGTCAGAAACATAGGCCTTCTACTTGTTAAATTTAAAGCGATTGAAACATTGGAACTCATTATCACAAAACATTCCATCATCATTCTTACTACTTGTAGTTAGTCAAAGGAAACGTTCTTTCATATAGGTTGACCCAATTACACGGCAATGTGGTGTATCTTGTAGAATCAGAGCCCAACTGTAATATCACAGAATCCTCTGATCTTCTTCTTCGAGCAGAATGCACTGTGGGCTTTTTGGGCAATTGGATTCCTAAGATGGAATGGAGGCATCACCAAACAGGGGCGTCATTCGAAGAAGGAAGTGTGTTTACAAATGGAATCGATGCTGATGAGTACTTCAATAAAACTCATGTCTCTTCAAAACTGACCGCAGTTGCATTGAAATCCGGAAAGGGATCTTCCTTCGTATCCTGTAAGACGTACTTTGACCGTGGTAATGAAACTTATCAGCCAGGATCAGCCTCTAATGTTCCGAGTCTTGTCTTCATTTGGAATTCCTCTGTATTTGATTCAAAAGACGCAACATCCGAAGGTACTGTTTTCTCTCAACATGGATTTTAGCAGAGTTCTTTCTCTTTTGCAAAATTAAAATATGAAGCTAAATGTCATATTGAAATTACTCTTCGTTAGTCTTCGTTGTGTTTGATTCGTAAACAATATTTGCTCCAAAACTTTTGCTGCTGACATCGACTGAATTCAAAATTATAATCTCGTATTTTATTCATTTATTTATGTGGGTTTTTAAAAAGTTCTGTTTCCAGATTTATCTTTGGTGATCGCTTTGACTTGTGCAGCCGCTTTGATTATTATTGGAATTTTGGCATATTTCATTCGCAAAAGAAAGAAAAAGACTACTCCCTCACCAGGTAAAACATTTTCTAATGAACCAGTCTTATGGCTTGCTGTAGGCCTATAATGGTATTTTATTAGGCTTATTGTTTACTACAATAGATCTACATTAGCTGTCCGAAATTCCAAATGCAATGACAATAATCCTAGTATAAGGAGAGTTAGAACTACGGACATTAAAATACTTGGAAGGAGGATTGCCACGAGGTCAGAATATAATTTTAATCATGCGAATTATGTCTTAAAATATTAGCTTCAACGAATGTACTATCATCGTTCGCTGTATTTTTTTGTATAGGCTGATTTAGACTCGCATGCAGGAATATATTAAAATAAGAAATAGAAGATGTGAGAATGAAAACATGTTTACTTGTCTATTTCGTACGAATTTTTGATGGGTTGACTTTCCACATAGCATGAGCTCAAGAGTGTTATTATACAGTTTATGATGCATTGCAAAGCCAAGTTCTTGTAAGGCAAAGAATTGTCAAACGTAGCAACAATTTTGAGAGTTGTTTTTGTATTTGCTAAAATAATAGGACAAAACGCCGACGTTACTGCTCCTGACAATTCAGTGGTGCTTTATGCAGAAGTCAACAAAAAGAAATCTAGTAAGAACAGAAATCTAGTAAGAAAAAGAAAAAGAAATCTAGTAAGAACAGTTCTGATTTTGCATAAAACGTAGCGCTTTCTATGAAAACTATAGCGGTTTGAAAACTTCGTTGTTTGTATAATGTTAGAGGAGTTTCAGTATAGGCCCAAAAGCGAAACAAAAACAGAGGCTACTGGAATGACCAATACAACGAGAGCATAATATAATCTAGTTTTAATAAATGCGAATTATGCCTTTCAAATATTATCTGCGGCGAATGTCCCATCATTACACACTGTAAATTTTGTGTAGTAAGCTTTAGACCAGGGGCGTAGTCAGGAATATGATTTGGGAGGGTATAAATGTTGGGGGTATAAACCTGAACTATAAACCTTATAAACTACATATGACCACATATAACCACATATAAATCACATAAAAAACTTTAAGGTAGACTGATTTTGGGTGCATATATTTATACCGATATACTCCCCCACGTCGCTACGCTTCTGTTTTAGACCAGCAAGAAGGGATATGCTAAAATAAGAAACAGAAATATGTAAGAATGAAACATGTTTGCTGATCTATTTCAACGAATTGTTGATTGTCTTTCCACATTTTATGAGCTCCGGAATATCCCAGTGTCAATATGTAGCTGATTATGCATTCAAATTTATAAGTTCATCTAAGAAAATTAATTTTCGAAAGTGGCAACAATTTTAAGAGTTTTTTGTATTTGCTAAAATAATAGGACAAAACGCCGACGTTACTGCTCATGACAATTCAGTGGTGCTTTATGCAGAAGTCAACAAAAAACAATCTAGTAAGAACAGTTCAGATTTTGCACGAAACGTAGCGCTTGCTATAAAAGCTACAGCGGTTTGAAAACTTTGATGTTTGGAATATGTTAGAGGAGTTTCAGTATAGGCCCAAAGGCTAAACAAAAACAGAGGCTTCTTGGTGATAAAGTAATATGAACCTAGTGATAATTCAGCTGTTCGCTTTTAGGCATATGTATGTATTGTTAGATATAATAATTAGCTATCATTTATTTGATTCTAATCTAATCAACATTAATTTCGTTTCGGTTTTCTTTGTATTATTTTCCGAAGTACCGAAGGCAACCAGCTCGAAGGAGTATCCGTTATATGCAGAGTGCAACATGAATTTTCCTGGTTAGTTGATCACACACTGCGCTATCAGGAATAGCCTACTTTAGTAGTCTCGCTACGCAGTTTTAGACACTGCTAGTCCGACAATTTATGCAGCGCTGTTGTAGTTATTATATTTGTTATTGTATAGGCCTAAGCGATAATAAACGGCCGGATTACTGTTGAATGTAAATTGGTCGTATATTGCATTATCTTAGACAAGTTAAGTTGTAGCAATTGAAAACAGCGACGAAATCTTATTGCGAAATGAATAACGTCCGTACTGAAGCGAATTGTGAAATATACATTCTATTAAATTTGGGGACCGATCCGTTTCGAGGGGGAACCCAATATTGTGGAATTCCCTCCCGGAGGACATGACGAGTGAGACCACCCCCGTACGATTCTTAGCGAAACTTAAGACGCGCCCTTTTAACATTTCCTACTAAAGACTATTGTAAAGTGCTCTTGACTATGGCCTTCGCCAGGCATATATAGCGCTATATGAATTGTCGTTTTTAATAATAATAATAATAATAATAATAATAATAATAAATACTACTACTACTACTACTACTACTACTACTGCTACTACTACTACTACTACTACAACTACTACTACTACAACTACTACTACTACTACTACTACTACTACTACTACTACTAATAATAATAATAATAATAATAATGGCATGTTTAGATACCGTCTCGGAAATTATGTCAAAAGAACTCAAGCATCAGAACTCGGTAATATTGCTTTATAACACGCTCTTAATAGTCATATGGGATGGGAAGATGACAGAAATGGCTACATGCTGGACAGGAACGCTGACGGAACGGGTTCAAACTCTGCTGGTACCCCTAAGATCGACTCAGCCTTACTCTCTCTAGAGGCAGTGGTATAAAATGAGGTTCAGCTTTCAGTTGCGAGACTAAGCGCGGGCCTAGATGCTCGACTGGCAACCAACTCTAGGTCAATGGCGAATGCCAGCCTAGTCGGTTTATGCCGGAAATCAGCGCCGTTCCAATGCTCAAAAACTGAATATGGAAACTACCTGTAATAATTCTGCTTTCTATATTGTATCGCTGATATCTTGAGTAGACATACAAAGGCGGTGCTAGTGTGTCACATAATGGAACTATTCGTAATACGATTAATGCCTCTGCTAATTTTTTGCTTGCCACTTTTATGTACGTGCTTAGTATATGCTAGATCTCGGTTAACAAACATGTGATACTTTCTCACGCTGTTAGGTTCTATAGCGTTAGCGTAGTACCCGCTATTTCAATTCTGTCGACCATTAGTGGCGAACTGTGATCTATTCCTTGGCCCTCTATTAATAAAGACCTACAGGCGCTTGAATTCTCTGCAATCCAGCGAAACGCATTGTTTCAATGATTGATACAAACAGCTTCAAAAATGCGTTTAAATATTAAATCGATGTAGAGTCAAAGGTCAAGCAACTGTGACAATGCCGTCAGGTATTTAGGCAAAGGTAGCCATGATGACGTCATTAGCCCACTGACAATAGGCTGCAGTGTTGTCAAAATATCTAATGGTGGTGTTATGTTTGATGAAGGGAATTCCAATGCACGGAACCGTATACTTGGATATTAACAAAGCGAAAGCCTTTTGTGAGCCTCCGATCCCAAGGACTGCGATGTTCCAGATATCAGAATACGCTTCAATCGATCACTCAGAGCAACCGCATCCTCCTTTTGGAAGGCCTTAAGAGACTTCACAAGCTAAAAGGACATATTCGTGTCACGATGTCAACCTCTTGACTATACTGGGACCGCAATGCACATTTCTGCTTTCGCTATTTAAGTTCTGTTCTAATACTTTTTAGCAATTTTCTAGGATCTACGATTTCGAAAAACGATATCTTTCAGTCAGTGTTAATATAATTCTGACTGGCATATTAGTAACGGTCGTTTTACTAATAAGGGTGCGACAAAAGTGACACAGTCAGGTTTCTATTTGCGGCAGATTAAGACATACTGAAAATTGTATACTAATCACTCTTATGATATTGTGATTACTTTAGCTATTTCATTTGCACTGATGCTTATCATTTGTACGCAGATGATACCCAAATTTTCTTGAGTTTCGACCAACGATCTACCTTACCATCCCTGGAACGTCTGTCAAACATTCTGGCTTCTGTGCACACTTGGGTGAATAAAAACAAACTCCTCTTAAATCCAGGAAAAACTCAATTTCTACTAGTAGGAACACCACCTTAGCTTAAGAAGATTGACTTGTCATCAGCATGTCTTTCTTTTGGCACTTCACTGATTCGTCCTATTGGGGGTGCGACAAAAATGACACAGACAGCTTTCTATTTGAAAATACTAAAAATTGTATACTAATCACTCTTATGATATTGTGATTACTTTAACTATTTCATTTGCTCTGATACTGATATAAGTTTTAATAATGGCATTTAAATCGATAAGCTTAGATACACATAGATACATACATTATTTACCTATATTTTGGACTTTTTGACTCCAGTGTTCTTTGTAACACATGCCTTATGTTACGAGCATGTCAGCAGTTGCTTTCATCTGGTTCGTTTATTGAAATCATGTATACATACTATATTTACTCAGAGAGTGATTTGTTTGGTCTGCGAGTGAAGACCTTACATACACTCTTGTCAATCCTTTGTCTTACTAATTAGTTAATTCATAACTAATGACATATTCATAATTTGCTTGTTGTATTCGGAATAAAGCAAATGTTACAAAATGATTACGATCTTTTGTCATTTTCATTTTAAGTGAAACTTATGTTGGAGAAATGACAACTAATGCGCTCAGAGTAATATTTGACCTGCTGCAGTCAAATAATTGCTATGTAGTGACAGGCTGTTGAAATAGAGGCATAGACCTAATGCGAAGTCAACTACATGTACAGCTAATAGGCGCCTAATTAGATTTCATGCAAGAAAGCAACGGTATATATGCAATTCTTCATCATCATCGTCGTCGCCGTCGCCGTCATCGCCATCGCCACCACCACTACTGCCACCACCACCACCATCATCATCAAAATCACGATCATCATCATCGTGTGTCTTCTGAATTCGAAAGTTGACAGTCACTGTATAGCTTCATTTACTGCGATCCTGCCTTTTAAAACCAGAATCATCTAACTCTGAATCTGAATTTTAAAGTTTTCATATAGCGCCCTGATAGAAACTGAGTATCTGTCTAAAGCGCTAAGTAGACAATTTTAAGTTCACCCATGTCTTGATCGATGAGTAATACTAACATGTCAATTCGTCGACATTTCTGATAGCAACAGAATGACTGACTAAGCCCGGATCTCTATACAGCCGAAATAGTGACAATGATGGTGACATAATTAGACATAGTGGTCAAAACAATTTAAATTATTTTTGAATCCTTGTGTGTGAGCTTTTATTTCTAGGGAGAAACATTTGTACAATCTTCACATTGACTTTAATGGGAGGCGATAGGTCTCAGATTTCTTTATGAAAGAGAACCAGTCTTGGCAAATAGCAATATTGGCAGCACAAGAATTCAAGTATTGATATTTTTGGAAGTACCATATTTCTATTAAATTATATATTAAAGCGGCAAATATCATTCAATACAAAAAATAATGCTCAGCTTAGCACACAGTTAATTGTATCGGGCTGTCTTTAAGTGGAGCAGATCATCGGAAGTATTTTCTAATGCTTGCTATCTGTTGTCTCCTAGTAGTCTAGCTACGATGAGCGTACTACACAGCCTTCATATGCTCTTAAAGTCTATTGAAACCCATCAGTCAAGCATCTGCCAATGGCAGCTATAGTAGCACCGTAGGCCACTTTGTGACACATATTTTTGAATTGATTCTGAAGTCGACCCTCCTATTGTCGACCATTGGCTCTGCTCAGCTATTCAGCTTTTGCTCTTCTTATATTTTCCTAGCCCCCTTTAGGAGTCGGCATCAAATGCACGTCATCGTTTCTTCACAGGGAAATTCTACCGAGGAATTTTTCACCAATTGTCACTTTATTTCAAATACAGTCTTTGCTTTTCTACAAATGATAAGAAAAAAGTAGAGAGCAGCTGCGGTGTCTTTTCTACATCTGAGAGTGGATATTGACGTCAGAGGAAGAACCAAAGTATAGCAGAAGCTTATTCTTCTAAGGATCTTACGAGGAAATATCACAGTTTTTCAAAAGCACGGTTTCTTCAAAACCTTTCTTTGTGCTCACAGCTTGATACTATTTTTGGGTATATTGTTCAACAGGTGCACAAGAACCTAATTTATTAATAGGTTTTGGTAAATGCGGTATACCTCTGCCTACATTTTGAGCACTCTTGGAAAACAGCGTTTGTGGCAAATCTGTTCTTATTTTAAAATGGAAGACTGTATTTATCTCAGAAACACTGCAAATGTTCGATTAGACAGCCATTTTTGGTTGGGGGTGTGTGTGCGCTCAAGGCGTGTGTTTGACAGTTGCTGCGAACAGTGAATTTATCTTGAGTTTTAATAGTCTAGAAAGCGAATTTCGATCTCGAACAGTATGGATTACTGCGGCTGGTAACTAAGCGTACCCAGGAGGGTTTAATGTTGAGTTAGGCCAACCATTTTCGGAAAAAAACTTTCAAATAAGACTACGATGAGACTGACTTATACAAAGGAGTGTCTTATGTCTCTTAATCACAAGCGACCGCCTACTCGATGCACTAGGAAACTGCTGTTCTCGCATTATCTGTGGAGGCCAACGTGGCAACATGGTGTACACGAAAGTCTTTCAACCACGCGAATAGACAAGAAGAAGCGAACTGAAGGACCCAGAACAAAGGACGTTAAAATCGGATGGTTAAATGTACGGTCGATACGCAACAAGACAACGGCGGTGAGTGAATTGTTTGAAGATCGTGATTATGATCTGTTTGTAGCCACGGAAACGTGGCATCGAAATGAAGATGACATAGGCCTAAAGCAGGCCAGTGGACCAGGCTACTCAATATCCGAATATAGTCGAGAAACGGGCAGAGGTGGAGGTGTAGCAATCTTCTATCGGTCAAATTTTAATCGCACGCAAATAGCGCTACCTAAGGTCACTACATTTGAATATGTATGCGATCGCTTTAGAAAGGGAAGCAATGCGTTTGCTATTCTAGCGGTCTATCGACCGGGTTCTGAGCGCCCTACCAGTCTGTTTTATGATGAGCTGGCTGAGATTCTTGAAGTTATCGTTCTGCAGGCGTGTCCAGTTATTATTGGTGGTGATTTCAATATGCATGTTCAAAAAGCAGATGATCATGATGCGAAGCGTTTACATGACCTATTAAACACCTTTAACTTAGTACAACATGTGCAAAGTGCGACTCATCGAGCTCAGGGCACTCTTGATCTAGTTATGACTTTTGCCGATGATCTTGAGACAGTGGCTGTGGAAGTTGACCCGTCTTCCATAATATCTGACCATGGGTGTGTAACGTCAACTCATGGTCTTCCGACGAAGTCATCTTCAACCTGCTACAAGGAGGTTCGAAGCTGAAGGAAGGTGGATCGGCAACAACTCACGGCAGCTATCTTAGATAGCCCGCTCGGGACCGTACCACTAAATGGCAGTGCCGAACAAATGTTCAATACATATAATTCGACACTAATTAAACTTGCAGATCGGTTTGCTCCTAAGCATACCATTAAAACATCTCGGCAAATACTATCGCCCTGGGTTGATGATGAATGTAGATTAGCTCGTCGGAACTGCCGGCGCTTAGAGAGGAGATATAAAAGAACTAGAAATCAGGATGATCGAAACAGATGGGTGAAAGAGACGAGAAAGAAATTTGAACTCCTCCGCAAGAAGAAAGATCAATATTGGTTAAAAAGAATCAAAAATGATGGTCACTCCAGTGCACGTCTCTGGCGTTCTATGAAACATCTTCTTGGAGAAAATATAAGCATGGAGCAACCAGACGGGAGTCTGAGTGCAGAAGCCTTTGCAGACTTTTTCCAGGGAAAAGTCGAGGGGATTAAGAGTCAATTTGGCGACCTCCCACCACCGACGATCAAAGAGACCTTATTAGGAGATGCGCTTTGCTGCTTTGAACCAGTAACCGAAAGTGAAATCAGAAGGATTATTCTTGAATCTCCGGAGAAAACATCCCAAAATGACCCGATCCCAGCTTTTCTGCTTAAAGAGTTAGTAGATGTTCTGCTAGTGTATATAACCACGATGATAAATACATCTCTGCAGCAAGCGCACCTACCAACTGCAGAAAAGGAGTCCATAATTCTGCCGCGATTGAAGAAGCAAAGTCTTGACCCAGGAGTCGCCTCCAACTACAGACCAATTTCTAACCTTACGTTTATCTCGAAGACCATTGAGCGTGTAGTGGTGGGTCAAATTAAGTCGCATCTGTTGAGATACGATCTTCTTCCAAGAACTCAATCGGCATATCGTAAATATCACTCAACGGAAACGGCTCTATTGCGTATTTTCTCTGATGTATTCGATGCGGCGGACAAAGGGAAAGTGACTACACTGGTATTATTCGATTTGTCGGCCACTTTCGATACAGTGGACCATGGAATACTTCTGCAAAGATTAGAACAAAGGGTCGGGCTGCGGGGGGTTGCGCTCGAATGGTTAAAATCCTACTTAACAGATAGGACTATGCGTGTGCACTATGGTGGATCAGTATCTGGTCTCAGGAAAGTTGCCTATGGAGTTCCGCAAGGATCGATCCTTGGACCTCTGTTGTTCGCTATCTTCGTTAGTGAGCTTGATGACATAGTAATGCTACACAAACTCAATACGCACTACTACGCAGATGACATCCAACTGTATCTCAGCCACCATCCCACTGAAGTAAAAGATGCAGCGGAAGCACTGCAAGCCTGCATAAAAAAGACGTAGAAGGGTGGTTAAGCAGGAATAGGCTCAAACTCAATCCACAAAAAACTGAACTAATCTGCCTAGGGCATAGGAAACAGATAGATAAAGTAATACTGGATAAAATCAGTATTGGATCGATTGAAATCTTCCGTTCTAAAGTTGTACGAAATCTAGGTGTTATGTTTGATGAAAATCTGACAATGGTTCAGCATGCCAACAAGGTTGTTGCAAGCAGTTTCGGCGAACTACGGAAATTGAGATCGATAATACCTACTTTGACACAAGAAGCGGCAAAGGTGTTAGTTCATGCACTTGTAAGTACAAGACTGGACTACTGTAATAGCTTGTTGGTACAAATCAGCAAAACACAAATTCAGCGCCTTCAGGTGGTGCAGAATGCTGCAGCCCGCCTTTTAACAGACACAAAGAGGAACCAGCATATCACACCGGTTCTACGCGAATTGCATTGGATTCCGATCAAGCAGAGACTGATTTTTAAGATCATTTCCATCGTCGATAGGTGTCTCCGAGGAGAGGCACCGGAATACCTTTCCTGTGAATGTAAGCAGTTGAGGTCGATGCACAGACCGTTCGGGCTCAGATCAGATAACACAAGAACTTTGGTCACTACTCGAACCAGCACAAAGATTGGCGATCGTTCATTTCGGACGCTAGGGCCTTACTACTGGAATGCTCTCCCAGCGGAGCTACGGGACAATACCACCTCTCGAGACGTTTTCCTTTCAAGACTTAAAACATTATTCTTTAACCAATCAGCAGCGGCGCATTTGTTCTAAAGTGCGCCTATTAATGAACTATCTAATCTAATCTAATCTAATCATTTGAAACTGAAATAAAACTTGACTTTGATGTTTTTGATAAATAATTTCGAGAATAATACTGTAAATCCGATGTCCACAGGCGATGCAGCAGGCGGAATAGTTTCTGAATAGTTTCTGCCCGAATCCGAAGTATTTAATGCGAGAAAAAGTAAGTAAAAACTCCCAAAGGAAATCGTTTGAGTTAAGGAATATGATGCTTTGTTTCTAGTACTAAAGGTTCTCCGTTGTTTGGATGTCACCGAAGTTGACGTACTCCAGAATTTTATCTGAACTGTCCTCATTCCCGACTGCGGTTGAAAGAGACTTCACAGTCACCAGATCAGTATAAATCGCATTAACTGGAAGAGGACGATTTGCCAGCATACTATAATATAGATTTTCGTAGTTTGGGACAACATTGGCTGCCACTGTTTCACTTGCGTCAACGTATTCAATCGTTTTGGCGATGTCAACATTTGATGTTCCATCTTCATTCTCACACTGTACACTTGCGTCTCTGAATGTTCTTTCTTTATTCTCACACTGGACACTCGCGTCTCTGAATGTTCCTCAAGGAAAACATATAAGAATATCTCTTTAAATGAATAAATGACCGATAATTCCGTGCTGCTAGAGCTAAACTGTAAGATTGACATAAGATTAGACGTTGTACATTAATTAGGCCCTATGTCAAAAAATGTTGGGCAATTTTTGACCCCCTCTCTTTGTCAACAACTGTCAACTTTCAGGTACCCCTATAACTATGTCAAAAATTTTGACCAACCCTTCCCAAGATCAATGACAGGTCCCAATAACAAGGTTATTAGTTTTTGCGGTGATGACCATTTTTTCCTTTTTTGCCCATCGAGTGTCAAAATGCGGTGGCTATGACCATGTTTTTTTCCATTGTAGTAAGTAGTATTCCAAAAAATTTTCTATTTTTGATTATTTGTAAAAAAGTGAAATTGTTGACGTCAACTCCTCTTGACCCCCTCTCCCCTGTCAACAACTGTCAAACTTTTTCGAACCCCATTCCTCCTAAATTGTTGACGTAATTAATGAACAGCCCCTTGCTTCAGAATTTTATCAGAACTGTCCTCATTTTCGATTGAAGAAGAAATAGACTTTGCGTTCATAATTTCAATATAAATCGCATTAACCGGAAGAGGACGATTTGCTAGCATACTAGAATATAAGTTTTCGTAGTTTGGGACAACATTGGCTGTCACTATTTCACTTGCGTCAACGTATTCAATCGTTTCGGCGATGCCAACATTTGATGTTTCTTCTTCATTCTCACAATCACGTACGCTCATGTCTCTGAATGTTCCTGAAGGAAACCATATAAGAATATTTCTTAAACTCAATAAAGGACTGGTAGTTTTTTGCTGCAACAGCTACAATAATTTCTTATAATATAGTCTGCAACAACATTTTGTATGGAACCTATGTACAGCATGTTACTATGACCCAGATACTTCAAATGTCATCGCTCCTATTCCAGGCGCTGGTTTCAAAATTAAACATAATTCACAACTCCTTGCGTCACACAAAGTGTCTACTTGCATAGCATTACAGGACTTCTCTTATTCAACACAGCAGTCCTTAGATTGTCAACAATTTAGCAGACAAAGTCCGCCAGAAGAATCAAGTCTATTATTGCGAAAGATTTGAAAACATTTTCGTTTGGTACAGTTTTCGGCTAATTTGTTTTGCTGACTCTCTTGCATCTTCTATTCCCGATTTTAGTATATTCCTGCTTGCGGGTTTAAAGCTGACTATACAGAAAATACAGCACACAATGATGTCACATTCGCTACAGTTAATATTTGAAGACATAATTCGCATGATTAAAACTAGATTATACTGTGCTCTTGTTGGTTGTATTACTCTTTCCAAGTATTTTAATGTCCATATTTCTGACTTACCTTATACTGTTACTACCATTGCATTTGGCATTTATAACAGCTAATGTAGTCCTATATGAACGCGTGATAACTAAATACAATTATAGCCTACAAGAAGCAATAAGACTGGATCATTAGAAAATGTTTTACTTGGTGATGGAGTAGTCCTTTTCTTTCTTTTGCGAATGAAATATGCCAAAATCCCAATAATAATCAAAGCGGCTGCCCAAGTCAAAGCGATCACCAAAGATAAATCTGGAAAGAGACCTTTTTAAAAGCCAAACATATAAATGAATAAAATACGAGATTAAAATTTTGAATTCAGTCGATGTCATCAGCAAAAGTTTCGGAGCTAATATTATTTACGAATCAAACACAAAGAAGACTAACGAAGAATAATTTCAATCAGGCGTTTTGCTTCATATTTTAATTTTGCAAAAGAGAAAGAACTCTGCTAACATCGATGTTGAGAGAAAACAGTACCTTCGGCTGTTGCGTCTTTTGAATCAAATACAGAGGAATTCCAAATGAAGACAAGACCCGGAACATTAGAGGCTGATCCTGGCTGATAAGTTTCATTATCACGGTCAAAGTACGTCTTACAGGATACGAAGAAAGATCCCTTTCCGGATTTCAATACAACTGCGGTCAGT
The DNA here is from genome assembly GCA_018105865.1 of Metaphire vulgaris. Classification (NCBI taxonomy): domain Eukaryota; kingdom Metazoa; phylum Annelida; class Clitellata; order Crassiclitellata; family Megascolecidae; genus Metaphire; species Metaphire vulgaris. Next base: position 336,408 of record JACLAT010000061.1, read on the forward strand.
TTTGAATAGACATGAGTTTTATTGAAATACATGTAGTCATTAGTATCAATTCCATTTGTAAACACACTTCCTTCTTCGAATGACGCCCCTGTTTGGTGATGCCTCCATTTCATCTTAGGAATCCAATTGCCTGAGATGCCCACAGTGCATTCTGCTCGAAGAAGAAGATCAGAGGATTCTGTGATATTACAGTTGGGCTCTGATTCTACAAGATACACCACATTGCTGTGTAACTGGCTCAACCTATCTGAAAGAACGTTTAAGACTTTCTTTGACTAACTATAATTATATATTTATTAAGCATGATGGTAAAATGTTTTCGTGATTATGAATATCAATGTTTCGATCACTTTAATTTTTTTATCAATCAATCAATTTATTTATCTCTCAAAACCAGCATCATAATTTGAGATACATGATGATGCAAAAAGAATACTTAACTAACTTATACTAGCAAAAGATCAAAATTAAAATAAAATAACAAATTAATTAAGTAACTAACTAATTAAGCTTATAATTTAACAAAGAAAGTGATAGCCAAATAGCTAATCAGAGATTGATCATAGTATATTACAATGAGTAAGGGATAACCTAAGGGATAAAAATCCCGTAAGGTGGTTATCCCAATAAAAAGATGGCAGAAAAATAATTAAAATGTGTGACTGTAGTGAAAGTGTAGGTAAGTGTAAGTTAGATTAGATGTAGAAGTGATGTTGAAAGTAATGTGCTAGATATATATTCCTTAACAGAAATGTAATTAAAATCCATATAAATTAATAAGAGTTAAATCAATTATTTGGTTTAAGTTATTATTCTTGATTTAGTATAAGAAATTTTTTAACATTATATTTAAATAAAGAAAGATTATTATAATTCTTAATGTGGGAGGGTAGATTATTCCAAATTCTTTGGCCTGAAAATGTAATAGTAAATAGTCTAGTTGTTGATGAGGCAAAAGGGATATGGAGGTTACTGCTATTTCTAAGTGATTTTACACAAGATATATTGGTTTTGTCAAGAAAATAGCTTGAGTAGAAGAATGAAGGTAGGAGTTTATTAAGGAATTTAAATAAGAAAATTGATGCTTGATATTTATGAATATTTTCAATTTTTAAAATATTATGTCTATTAAATAGATTTGTTGTGTTATTATAATTATGGTCTTTAAATATTAACTTAACTGATTTATTTTGTAAAATTTTAAAAAGTATAAGGCCTCACTAAGGTACAGGTTGTGGAAGCAACTGCGCGAATCATGATTAGCAAATGATTGTTGTAGAAGATACATTTCTCCGCTTGTTAGAAAGAGTCTAATGCATTGTGGTGATATCTGCCTATAAATCATGGGAAAGCCTCTTTGGCCACTTTTAATAGTAGAATATGAGATCAGAGAGACCGAAACTGGATGCTTAGGAACAAGAGCTCTTGCAATATTTATGACGATGTTGAAAATGGCGTGCGTTCAGGCAAAATTCCGTCATAGAAGCAAGTTTATAATGAGTCATTGAGGCAATTATGAGTTTAGCACCTACATATTCCGATGGTAAATGGCAAGACTGGCTAGTTTTGGCCCTGTTTATTATAAGAGCTTATGTGGATCTTAAATAGTAGCAATCCAACTAGATTGTCTTTTAGGGCATTTTAGATTTGAGACAATATTAACATGATTTATTGTGACTGTGTTTAATTATTATTATTATCCAGGACGAATTATATAGCGCTGCAACATAGTTAAAAGCCAAAATCATAAGCGCTTTGACAGCGCTGCCATGTCAATGAAGGTCAGAAGGCAGCGATGTCGAAAATCCACTCTGATGAAAGAAAGAACTCGATGCCGTGGCGAAATCCAGGGCCGAGTCCTTGCGAAGCGGTCCTTCACAATAAAACAGCAACATTAACACGTCAGCGAGGAACGGAAGATGATGTTACAGGTCCGCGAGTTGGTAGTAGGAGTTCCCCGCACGGTAAGATCCGGCGGTGAATCCAAAGTAGCGGTCTTCCGCGAGAGTATAGTTCGTCACCGAAATCGGCAAATCCGACGAAGATGGAGATTCACCGATGTCCAGACCAGCAGTCAATCGCTGTCCCATTGAATTTCCTGCTGCAACCGATTAAAACGGATGACCTTGGCAGATTCTCAACGGGCGAACGATCGACTAGAAACTCCAGAACGACGTGAAAAAAGTACAGGACAACGAGATTCTCCTCAGAAATCCGGCTAGCAGAACGCAGTTCTCACGAAGATGGAGGCATCGTCCAGAAACAGCAGTCGATCGCATCCACGCCAAGTAGCAGCATAGCGCTACATTAATGGCCGCCATTGACGGACGACCCGGCAAACGGCAACGACCGACTGAAACGTTCAGAACGACAGGAAAAGACGAGAACTGTTAGAAACTCTTCGGAAAACCGACGGACGAATCTCTAATCCTTGCACCCGACCGTGAATTCAGCTGCAAAACGCCGGAGAATTGGCGAAAAACGACGACGAATCGCGAGAGTGCACAGCACACGCGGGCTGCCATGACGGCGCCACCTAGCGAATTCCACCAAAGTTTAAATGTCTAATCTCGTGTCATTTACTAAACAAATAACCAATTGTAGTCATTTTTGGCATTTTGTGATCAATTTCATTGAACATGTTCTTACCCAACACGATCAATTCTGCACTGTAGTGTGGTGGTTTATTTGGATCATCTGCATCAATTGCGCAACCGTGTGTTCCGGCGTCTTCCATTTGCGTATGATTTAGATAAAGTTCACCGAAGCCATTTTCATCAACATTCAAACCATATCTTAGGTCTGACAGCTTAGAGGGGTTCTTCTCATTTACGTTACTGAAGATTATCTCTCTCCAAATCTGATTTGATGATTGTAGTTGGCGGAACCATTCTCGCAAAATGGATCCATTTGGCGTTTTACATTTGAAGGACATCCGCTGACCAACGTAAACAGCCACATTCTGAGGCGTTTCAATCACGTGACAGAAAACTAGAGAATTCAGCATATGTGAATTTCATAAAATGTTTAATACAGCAATATTGATGAAATTCTACATAGAATATCGTGATAACGAAATTTAAGAGAAATAATCCACGTTGTTTTCGGCACAGAAGAAATATCTAAAACATTGTATCCGGGATTCGGTATACGGACGTTTCATCTCCGGACGATTCATCTCATGGCGATTCATTGCGGGCGAATCATCTCAAGCACTACTCATCTCAGGACGTTTCATCAGGAGGACTATTCATCTCAGGACGTTTCATCTCAGAACGATTCATCTCGGATAAAGTTATAAGGGTTAGGGTTAGGGTTATTGTACGGGTTAGGGTTAAAGTTAGAGTAAGGGTTAGGGTAAGGGTTATGATAAAGTTATATGGGTTAAAGTTAGGGTTTGTGTAATAGTTATCCGAGATGAAGCGTCCAGAGTCATAATAGGTTAATCAAATCCACCATCTACCTACTTAACTTCATCAGATAAGACTTGTTACCGTCCATAATCCTACCCCTCATGACCAGTCCGCATACATAATAGCGCGTCTATAGCTAAAATCGGGTGTAGATTGGATAAGAGGGAACAAGAAAGATCGCTTGCCTTTTGCGTTAGATTAAAAATCCGCCGTAGTTCGCATTTGCTATTCTGACTACAATTTGACTTTGGATTTAGTAGGTCTATTAGCGAGCCTAAGAGAGGTTCAATTGTACAATCTCCTCTATTTTTCTTCTATTTAGGATATTTAGTTTTCTGCCAAAAACAGAACACTTCTATTTAAGACACCTTCCTCTAATTATTTATACAATTAAAACGAGTGAGAATTTTTGGACATTGAGGAATTTAAGATGACCAATCTTGTTTATTCCTTATTTGGATCCTCTAAACAATTTGTTGACTGATTCACCGATGATTTTGAAATGATTATTCTCGCTGTTCTTGCTAATATTTTGTCTGGTATAAATATAGTGTCAAAGTCCCAGCTCCTAGTTTGCTGGATTTCTCAACAGTATCTTCTACAGTCGATTTTTCTATCATTGTCCATAGACTCGAGCGCTAGTTTGGAATATAAGATATTGCGTCGGAATGGCACTGTATTCATAATGCCTACTCTATTTAATGTTCACCGAAATTCAGCTCCGATATTCGGCGATACTCTCTTCGAATCTGTTCTTGGTTACCTTTTCCACTTTATGTACCATCGTCGTTGCGATAATACTTTCAAAATTCTCTTTCTTTCCAATGCCATTTTACGCTGATAACACACATATCTTCTTTTGGTTTCTATTACAAAACTATCCCATCGCCTCTATTTGTTTGTCTCCTTCCATTACTTCAGTCCTGGATGTGATATGGACATTGTACGCTCTGTTCAAGCCACAAGCATAAATACCGAAGCTCATCTCATCGGAGCAAAATGTCATCTCAACAAATTCAAAGGCATCACGGCTTTATTTGAGTGCTCCTCTGCTAAATCTCACCATTCCTCTGGATCGAACCTCTGTGTTTCAGATGTACATGATAGAAAGATATCTCTGTCAATAAGAACGCAGTCCTATTTTGTGGTCATTTGAACGTATATATCATGGGCGCCCGCACATGGAGGCAAGAGGGGGCACTTGCCCCATCCTGAAAAATGCAAATGCCAATATTTCACATTGAAATTTGAAAGTCTTGCTAAAATATTAAGCATGACCATTGTGTTAATATGTGTTTTGCCCCTCCTGGAAAAATTTATGTGGCTTAACCGTGACCATTGTGTTTTGCCCCTCCTGGAAAATTTTCTGTGGGCGCCCATGGTATATATATATATACAATATACCTGTATGTCGAAAAATTTAGTTATGCATTAAAGTTAAACCGTTTATATAAAAATCAACGTACACTGTAGTGTAAAACTTTGTATCTAAAAGCGTTAACACGTTGATTTCAAATATCATTGTGCTTACAATGTCGCACCTAGCTGACTCTTGCCCTATAACCAGGCTAGAGGACGGTGGATTACAAACTTTACACACAGCTGATAATGTCGCAATCAAATGGCTGACATCATTTAGCACATTAAGCATTCGATAATAATAATAATTGTGCTTACCAAGAGGAAATGAAATGACCAAAATCGTAATCATTTGCTTAGCTTTGAAGATTTCAGTCATGACTTCGTGTATTTCATATAATGCTTGTTAATACTGCTTCGCGAATTTCTAGACGCCTTGTTTCTAAGCTTAGTAGAAATATTCAAAACGCTTTTTTCATTAGGCAGGCAAGCACTGAAATTTATATTCTAAAAGCTGTTTGAATCGGTTGTACAACAAATGAATGGCACAGATCCACATAACCATATTTAAAAGGGCTTCTAGAATTTTCTCAGTTAACCTCTTAACTGGGGATCCCGGATATATCCGTTCATTTTACATTGAGTTACAGTTAAATACACGGTTAAGGGGTTAAGGATATTATATTAAGTATATGTGAGTTAGAGCTGGGTCGATTACGCTTATATTTGCCGATTACGAGTACGATTTTTTTCCGATTATTTTTCACGATTACGATTTGGATTACGATTACGGCTTTTATATAATCGCGATTTCGGTTTAGATTATTTCACAGCACTTTTAAAAACTGGCTTTCCCTACTGCTCTGTAAAATGGCCAAGTAAATTATACGAATTTCAATCAACTTGTGAAATACAAATAGATTCACCAAATTGCTAGCTAAACTTGCTGCAACAGGATCAGGGTTCAGGACAATGATCAATAGTAACTAAACACAAAAATATTCATAAAACACAAAACAGATGAGACACATCGCAATTATCAGTTGGTAGCTACATGTAGCTATGACAGTTCCCCAACATGACTTCTAGTTCGGTCTACTGTTGCTGGATGTTATTCAAGTCGTGAGATAAGAACACTAGTTGCTCTACATGATGAGGCTTAAGTGCTGCTCGACTTTCTAAACAAATCATACCACACTTCGAAAATATATACAGTATATGATTTATTGTTTGCAATTCGCCGCAGATACACGGATCCGAGTCGTCCAGACCCCACTTCCGGAGACCGTATTTGCAAATGACCCTGCGCTGTCCGGAAGCGGTTCAACAGACACAAAAAATGACGTTGCAGAGTATCGAATCCTATAGTTGTCGGACAGCGGGATCTTCTACCAGATGGTACTACCGTACGCACGTAGTTGGTCACCTGAGCCGACTTCCAGTCAAGTCTCCACTGACCATCGACGTCTGTGGGTTTTTTTGTTCAACCGCAGGGGTGACGTGATTTGAGGAGGATTGGTTTTGGGGGACTGATGTTAGAGAGGACCGGCAGCCACGACAGTTCGGTTGGACGTAGAGTGCCAGTGATGATTCTCATGGCAGAGTGCAGTTGAGTGTCGACGACTTTGGTGTAGGGGGAGTTGCAGCAGTACTCAGCAGTTGAGTAGCAGAGTGCTGCCTGTCTTAGAGTGGGGGCATTGGCTCCTCATGTGGATCCGGCAAGTTTCGACAGAAGATTTGTTTGGCTTTTAACTTTGCTGGCAAGCTTATTAAGATGAGTTTTATAGCTCAAGATTCTGTCGAGTGTGACGCCTAGATATACCGGGCGCGGATCATGTTTCAACTGATAACCGTCCATTTGTGTGTTCAGTTCACGATTTGCTTTAGTGCTGTGTAGGTGAAATACGCAAGAAACGGTCTTTGTGGGGTTCGGTTTAAGCCGCCATATTTTGCAGTATTCGGCAATCTTCTGTGTATCGATGTTCAGATGGTCTTCAATCTCCTTAAAGGATGGAGCCTGAGTGGCAAGGCCGATATCGTCAGCGTATCAAAATTGATGGTATCGGGTAAGTCGTTTGGATACAAATTGAATAACGTAGGGGCTAGAACTGAATCCTGTGGTAGACCGTTTCGTTGACGTCTCCAGGAGCTGACATCTTCTTCCAAGTGAAATAAGAACCGTCTGTCAGAGAGGAGTAATTCCACAAGTTGACAGAACCAGGGTGGCAAGTTCAGCGAGAGTTTGTACATTAAACCCGCATGCCACACCGCATCGAAAGCTGCTGTCAAACCCAGAAAGATGGCGCCAGTCTTTATACGCAGTTGAATCCATTCTCAATGTAAATCTGATAATCAACGGTAAATAGATCTTTCTTTGAATCGGAAATATTGTATAATATAACTTACGGGAATAATCGAAAATTAATCGCGATTTCGATTATTTTCTTGTCGATTATCGATTATTTCGATTTATTTGATAATGGTGTCGATTTCGATTTCGGTTTTTCAAAAAATCGCGATTTCGATTTCGATTAATCGACCCACCTCTAATGTGAGTAAATTATATATATATATATATTTATATATATATATATATTAGGATGGACCGAAAATTATATTTTTGGAAGTTGCAAAGCTGTAACATGTGTAGAAAGTTGCTCCTGAATATACCGGTACTGATTCTGAAAAACGTTAATTTTTTCCAATCAGACAATGTTTTCCACTCCCAACTTTCACTTGAATAAGTCGCACCCTTTCGTAAAAGCTAGAGATTTTATTAAATATTTAAATTTAGAATACTTTAAAACAAGTAATTATTTTGCAAATCATACTTATTTTACTTATATTTCCATGACTAAAATGTACTGTCACATGTGGAGTAAACTCAGCAGTGCAGCCATTACTGGGACTGGGGGTTGGTCCTTTAAACATACCACATGTGGCTACAACTATGAGAAAAATGAGAAAACTTTTAGAAGGTATGGGGAAAAAAAATTTCAAAATTTTCCCTTGAGAAACTGAAAAAGCACAACAAATAGTCATAATTAATAGGCATATATATTTAGAATGCCAACAAAGCAGAATGTTACTTTTCTTCAGTCATTGATTTATACGAGTCACATGAAATGATTTATCCGAGTCACATGAAATGATTTATACGAGTCACATGAAATGATTTATACGAGTCACATGAAATCGGCTTTGCTATCAATCCTAGGTAATTCCAGTTGGGCCACTTTGCATTGTAATATCATGCCATGTCTCGCTTTGTGGCCGTAAACTGTTGAACTGGCTGCAGTTATATCTTTGATTGCTTTTTCTACAGCTTGTGCATGGCACGGTATATGAGGCAGTATACTTGGTTTGTCAGAAGTAAGCTGCTCATAAGCTGGATATCTGGACTTGTATCACGACCTTCTTGTACTGCTAAGCATGACTTTAGGAAATACAGCTGATCCCAATTTAGGTCTCTTTCTAATAGTTTCATCAATATCCAAAAACTTTCCTGAAACGGGTAAGAAGTTAGTTATAGGCAGGTCTTTTGGATCACAGTAAAGAACAGCTGCAGCAATTACACCTGAAGACGACGAAGGACCTGTAGTAGTTCCGCCATCTAGTGATGTAAAGTACTTTCTAAAAGGAAGTTCATTAAAATGCAGCATGCACACAAGCCACTGCAAGGGCTTTCCTAAACTCTTTTCCAACCTTCTGATGATTCCATTAAGTTTTCCAGTATTATTATTTGTACCATCGCATACTAAAGCTGAAAGTCTTTCTATTGAATCTGTATCATTTATAACATACAGAATCTCATTAGCAGCATCTTCTGATTTACTACTGCTAGGTACAACATGATGTATACAGTTATCTCCTGGAAAAAATACAATAAATAGTGTTCTTCCTTTATAGTCCTTCGTGACCCTGAAGCATTTACCCACGTAACATCCTGCTTTCCATCAAAACCAATACAGTGTAGTTTCTGCTTCTCATCATCATGCTCAACATTAACATTCTTTCTAAAAAAACCGTTGGCGTCGCAACTTAGCCACTGTTGCTGGAGACAACATGTTAAGGTCTTTAATAACTGCATTAGCAATAAGGCATGCATCGTGGTCACTTATTTTGCAGCGACCAACTGATTTCCAGCCTTTTCCAGCCTTGAGGTTCCAACAGTATGCTTTAGAAACATGGACTCCTGACAGCAAGTCAACAAGTCTAAAAACTCCTCATTTTGCTTGTCACTTTAGACGAAACGGTGTTGCGACTCTCAAAAACTAGTGACGACCTTTTTTTGCTTGTCGCCGTTTCCCCCGCTGTTTATGATGTCATCCGCGCCCAAGCCCCCCTTTAACTCGTCGGGCTCCTATGCATATGACATGTCGTCCTCATGTTTCTTATTCCTGTTAATAAATCATCTTCATCATCGGCCCGGGGCCTCTCTCGGGCCCCTCTCGGTGGCCCTGCTGCTGGTCCGAACACAGAGTGTTCTACAACACTCACTTGTACAAATTGACGCCATGTTGGCTCATAAAGAAATAAAGAATGATTTTTATAATTCAATAAAACCTAAAATATAACAATAAAAATGTCTATAGGTCTTAATGAAAGCAAATAAATATATAAGTAAAACATATGAACATCACATGTTGCATTATAATATATAACAAGGTATAAGAAAATTGTAAATATTTAAACCAAAGTTGGGACCTCGTAACGAAATCAAAATTTACTTTCTCTTGCATTTTAGCAATACATTGATATTAGAGCAACTTTTTAATCATGTTAGAACAAAAAAAAATTTTCGACCCACCTAATATATATATATATATATATATATATATATATATATATATATATATAAGTCATATATATATATATATATATATATATATATATATAAAGGGTGTAAAAGTAAAATGTGGACCCCTGTTTGACATTTAATATCTCGACTGCGTGTCTAGTGATTTCATTAAAATTTATGGACCATATACCTGGGAATGTTTCTGATGAAATAGCCAAATGTCATGCTGATATCTTTAGTATTTGTTAAAATATATCCAAAAAACTAAAGAGACTCATATTTTAAAATTGACAACGTCATAATAAAATGTATCGATTTTAAGTCTAAAAATAGCGTCGTTGTCATCGCGCCAGACAAGGTCAAGGTTACTTTCGGCCAACAGATAAACACAGCAGCATTATGATTGGCTGCAGGACTGTCATGATTTGCTAGGAGAAGATTTTATATTCCAGCAAGACGAAGCACATGCCCACTCTGCTCTCAGGACCCAGGATTTTCTGGAGCAAAATTGTCCAGACTTCATCAAGAAAGATGACTGGCCACCCAACTCCCCAGGTATCAATCCACTTGACTTCCACGTCTGAAAAATCATGCTCGACAGATATCAAAAGTATTAGCCTAAGCCACAAAACATCACGGAGTTGAAGACTGTGCTGGAGAATATCTGGGAGAGTTTACCTGAGGACCAGATCAAGAAGTCGATACTGTCAGTGAAGAAGCGCTTGTCGGCATGTGTGAAGGCTATCTAAGACTCTTGCGTCGAAATACTGATTATAGTAATAATGTGATTTTAAGTGGTTTAGGAAGCTAAGTAAGCCTGTGTGAAAACTACTGATGTAACCATGAGATTATGTGATTATTATCTTTGGAATCAGCATATTTACAACTGAGTAGGCCTAAGTTCCAAGTGTGCCACTATTGTCGTTTTAAAACAGGTCAGGTCGATTGTTTGAAAAGGATGTCTATGTAATATGAAAATCATCAATTGCCTTCGATTAAGCCACTCGTAGGCTCTATATTCTCGCTTAAAATTAGCCCAACGTGGCTTAATCAAACGGGCCGAACGAAAAATCTCTCAAATGAAGCGTATTCGACAACAAAAGGAACCATAGAATTGGGAGAACACTCAAAGCATATTAAATATGTAATCTCCAAACCTTATTCAAAACACTGAAAAAGCAGCGCTACGTCATGCATTTCTAATATTACGGTCATTGACTCAGCCAAAAGTCACATATTTTGGCTGGGGCTTCAAACAATACAATTGTCGAAGCGACTATTGATTGAAAATAATATCGATTTATTTGTCTTCAAATTATCTTTCCCTTTCAGCGCACAGTACACTGTATGATTTAATGTTATTGAAGAGCGAGAATGTCGTGGAGAAATTATTCTTCCTCAAGGAACAAAGCTGTACTCGAAGGCCAAGAAGTCTTCATGGAATGCCAAACAAAGGATTCCAGCAAAATTATCTGGAAAAAATCGAAAATTCTACAGCGTCAGTCATAATCTTTACTGGCGTAAGAATCGCACGAAACTTCAGTCATATTTATGACTTTAATAAAACAACGAGCAAGAGAGAAATGTATATTTTAAAAGCTGTTTGAATCAGATGTACAGCAAATGAAGAAACAGAAAGAGTGATTCAATATCCCTCTATTGGCTCTATGTTTTGGACAATAATAATGCACTAGCAAATAATACGCAGTTTTCGTTCCTACCAGCTGACATAATTATTGGCTGTTTCTCTTTTTGTTCTGGGCGTTTGCATTTTATTTCGTCGTTTGTTTCACAGAATTATCGCTTTATAAAGCACAGATCAAGATAATTTGGTCACATGCTCGAAATCCTTTTGCTTTCTCAGTGGCATAAACCAGGGGCGCAAACACGACCTATTTCCTCGTGTCCTTGTGAAGGTCGTGTCCTTAATCCCTTAACTGGGGGATCCCGGATATATCCGTCCATTTTACATTGAGTTACAGTTAAATACACGGTTAAGGGGTTAAGGGTGTATACATGGGTGTTTATTGGCTATGAAATAAATACTATTATGTCAGAATCGCAGAATAGCGTTCCCCGTATAGTCAGATTTGGCTACGTTATGGATTTATTCATGTCAAAACGTACGCTATATTACACCTTTAACGTCATAAAGCCAAGACAAGTACAAAGGTCATCACTAGATTTTGTGGTTCTTTAGCGTCCTGAAAATCTGCAAGCGGCAAGCCAATGTGTTTTCTGTTGAAAAATGTGGACAAGACCGTTTTTCTAACAAGGCTTTGCGCCCCTGGTATAAACTAAACACATATGTTGTGATTAGATAATAATGATTATACTGTAGTTATAACGTTATTTCAAGTGGTTTCGGAGGCTAAGTTAGCCTGCAAGAAAACTATTAGGCCTATAATTGCCCTTAACAGTTAACCCAGATTTCCTAAACGACTTTTGAATCCATTTATTGTTTCAACTGTTACTGCATTTTCGTCCAAACTATTCCATTTCGTTACAAACCTTGCACGAAGACAATTTACTTCCTTCGTCCCATCTTCTTCGTGAGAAATTTGCAGGCGTGGTCTCTTGTGCTGCTATTAGTGGCGCCCTCAGAATTTTTCAGGGGAAACATAACGATCACGGCTAATATAGTTTTCAAGATATTCAATTCTACATTTCTTAAAGTTAAGTTTCTCAATGTCAATGTATTCATCAGTAGTGTTTCAGTTGGAAAATATTTGTTAAAGGCTAAATTATTGTAAACTACAGAACTAGATTTGAACTTTCCCGAGGAAAGCAAGTGCATCTCTTGTCCCAAGGTGTGGGCGACCATGGCTGCTATCTTTTGATAATGTAAAGTTTGTATGTTTCTCTTAAACCTCCTCTCCGCCTTCTTTCTAATGTTGTCAACCTACGATGCTGAAGTCTTCTTTACGGCTTAAATTCCGGCATCCATTTACCATCTTTATTGCTAGTCTAGAGCCAAATTCAAAATCGACGACTTTAGCAAATATACAGGGTGTAAAACTGAAAGGGGCACCCCTTTATGATATTTAATATCTCGGCTGCGTGTATAGAGATTTCAATTAAATTTATAGGCCATATACCTAGGAATGTTTCTGATGTAATTGCCAAATTTCAATCTTTTAAATCTGAAAACGTAAAGTGAATGCGTAGATCATCATTTAAAATATTTCCTATGTCCTCACTGGGCCGTCTTGCCCCCCAACCACAGGGGCTGCACACCATAACGGAACCTACGACTACGGTTTGGGCCCACGATTTCATTGGGATTTGGTCTCCCACAGAGGATACGCCCTCCAGTGTTACCTACGGCCCCTAGGGCATACGGCTCCTTTTCGGCTTACGAACCGAAAGGGGTTTTGTCTCCCACCGGTGGGGGGGTTGTGCCCCAGTGGAGCTTACGGCCCCCACGCGCGCTGGAGCATAGTCTCTCACGGGAGGCTGCGCCACCAGTAAGGCTTCTAGTAACTTAAATTCACAGACTGTTACAGACTTACTGGCCAATTGGCTGCGCTGAGTCATTGCCCCCCCCCCACCCCCCCATCGGTTCATCATTCGGTAATGAAACCGTATGACGGTTCTCAGCATGCCAAGGCGTCTATGGCTACGTACACGGAACGGTGAGGATTATGGTTGTAACTTTTTCGGAAAAATATAACGCCAGAAATTATTCCGGAATTTTTCCGGAAAAATTCCGGAAACTTTCTAGCATACATATTGTTAGAGCTCAACATGCAACAGTGGACAAAAGTAATTACCACAGCTAAAATACGAAGTTTTATTATATGTTTTGGCACATATCACTAAAACGCAATTATTAAATAAACCGCCAAAATCTGCTACCAAGGTACCTTAGCAACTAATCTATAGGAGTATCCAGAACAATTTATATGGTCACTGACCTATGCCCACCAGCAAGAAATCTGCTTCTGCCATTGGCGTCTATTAATAGACAACAATGGTTTCTATTGTGTCTGCCCACCAGTGGGGGAGCAGCCGGACCTTGTTGGTAAACACTGAATACCCCTATATTAATTTCTGATTTTAAAAAATAGAAACGTTTTGTAAGTTGACCATGGTATGAAATTTCATGAATTTCATACTGTGGCAATTACTTTTGACTGCTACTGTAAGTTCATGAATGCTGTTAGGCCCTAATTAGCGCTCATATCAGTAAAATTAGGTGACATTAGGACCAAAAAAGAAATAAAAGCATTATTTTTACATCTACTGACAATAGTGACTCTACATTTTAGCTTTGTTGTTAGCAAATGCCTAAAAAATGAATAGTAATAATAATAATAATAATAATAATAATAATAATAATAATAATTAGTAATAAACATTTTCGAAATTTTTCCGGAAAAGTACCGCTATTTTTCCGGAAATTTCCGGGAAAATTCCTCAGGAAATTTCCGAACACACAACCCTAGTAAGGATACACAGACGCCAGCGTCCGAACCTTTTTCAAATGATTCGTTAGAGTTGCAAAGAAACACTTTTAAATATAAGGTTTCCAAATTTCTGTACAATGGTTAATTTCTAGAAGGACGATGGAGTCCAAAAACGACAAAAGTATAGCATAGAGATCCGACCTTTACTTTTCAAAGCTCATAGAAGAAAAATAATTGCAACAAATATTTAGGACAATGTTTTCGTAAGCAGCACAGACTAAAATGCTGAAACTATTTGCGCTGCATTTGTGCAATTTAGACGAAAACAGTGCTGGTTAGTAGGCTAGTCTATTTTCTGAATTCGGTCAGTTAGGTCAAATAATAGCAGTTTAACACATTAATGAAAACACAATGACAAAGTGTGTCAAGCATTAATATTTGGGACTATTTCATCTGACTAATTATAAGCATTTGTATTGAAGCAATCAGAGTAGTATGATTAAAAGTTATCTATTTATTTTACTCCTCGCAGAAGGTAGCCATCTAAACAACTACGAAAATCGTGTAACATAATATTCAAAGTGATGTTAATTTACGAAAATTGTTAATGTCTTGTGTATATAACGTCATACCGAAGTGGTGCGGCTTGACTACATTTTGGGTAAATACAAAAGACAGAATACCAAACTTTGTGTTCAGACAGCACTAAAACTCTCGTGGGAGCATTTCAGATTTCAAAATGAAATTTCAGTGGGATGGAGAAAAGAGAGGGAAAGGAGAGATTGGAATTGCTGGGAAAACATTTCTGTTTTGAAACTCCGCCGCCCACAAGGCTCCCTCCCTAAACTCATGTTTGGGCCTGGTACAGACGAATTTTAAAGTAGGTCTGTGGTGGGTTCGCTTGTCTAATTTTAAACTCCTTGTTTCCAATATAGCAATAAATTTCTAATGCTTGGCATACTGTACTTTCGAAATTAAATGCCTATGACAAAATGCAGAAGCTGTGTTTTTAGATATTTCTATCTTCTATCCAACTGCCTTTGGAGGCTTCGGTGGTAGGTCTGTATGATCGATAGCAGCATAGATAACGTGTTCGTATCTCGAAGGATGTTTTGGTGAAAGTTCGACTGGTTGTTCTCGAAATCCATTCAACTCCATGTACTCTACGCCCTCGTCGCTTGTGCACGTGATCAACTGATTAAAAACACGACCAAAAAGATATAGTCTTAATTAATTCTGCCAATTAAATAGATCCGTAGGCATATTTAACCTTCGTAATGCAACCTGTTTATTTTTCCTTTGTCTCACGACCTGGGAGGCAAATTACCCCCTGTGTATTTTGTATAAATATTGACCTAACAGCGTGTCAAAGAAAAGAAGTATTATTCACTGACAACAAGAAGTAATAGAGCCATTTTGGAGGGAAAACAATTTAAATTGTTATGGCTGTCTGAATGTTTCTATTCTCTTCTTCTTCTTCTACTTCTTCTTCATGTGCCATGCATTGCTACGTCGGCGACCATGGATTTCCGCTCTTCTCTGTTTCTGGTTTTCCTTATCATTTCAATGTTGTCTTTGGTTCTTATTGCCTCTCTTAGGCTGTCTGTATACTTTATTCGTTGTCATCCTCTTGCTTTTTACCTTCTATTTTTCCTGTTATGATCAGATGTTTCTCTTAGGCCTGCTATTCAGTCTCACATTGTCAGGCACAGTTAGTACATGAGATTTTCTTTTCGCTGTGATTGCCAAGCACAAAATGTTCACATTTTGAACAGACCGTGTAGACTGTAGATTTTCTGTTCTTTTTTTCTTGAGCACATATAACGTCGTCCTCTTTTTCGTCCATGTTCTGCCACAGCAGCCGTGCTATGTCATGGGGATTGACTTAGGCCTACTCCACAGAACTGCAATGACTGCTTCACCTAGGGTTGAATTGCTATTTGACGAATTTGGGATCGTTGTTGTTTCCAAGGTTTGCACATTTCTTTGCCAAGTTGTAGAAGAAGATAAACAGCTGTATAGTTTGAACAATTATATTACTGATACTACCTTTACAGTAGATGGCTATAGATTATAATGCTTTGCACTGATTCAAGTATTATAAGACTAAATATTAACCAGGTTACTTGAACCGAAAGTGAATTTTTCACTAAAAAGTAGTGCATTAGAGAGCCCAAACTCAGAGGAAAAAAGTCAAGAAAGGAGCCAAATTAATTTCAATCAATCAATCAATAAACTTCTATGGCGCCACTATGCCCAGGGCATCAGCCGATGGCGCACCAAATCCAAATAGAATTAAGGCCATGTCAATCCGGAAGATCAGTCATAACAGCGGGGGAGCAATCTAAGAGGATAAGCAGGCAGTGATGTTAACAAGGACTGACCCCCCAAGGACGAGGATAAGGACAAGGACCGACCCTCCAAGGACGAGGATAAGGACAAGGACCGAACCCCCAAGGACGAGGATAAGGACGAGGACCGACCCTCCAAGGACGAGGACAAGGACGAGGACTTACCCCGCAAGCACAAGGACCACAAGGACTGACCCCCAAGGACAAGGATCAAGGACAAGGACCAACCTCTGTCAGACAAAAAAGTCAGAAAGGAAAAAAACCAAACACAATTTCATTTCGAATCACAAAATTAGAAAAGCAAAAAAAATTTTAATCATAATGTAGTCAACATCAATGCTGCATTTCAAATGCGCCTTTGACTTTAGCCAGCCATCTAGCTATGTTACTGTGCTTAAGAAATTGTCAAGTTTAATAATAATAATAATAATAATAATAATAATAATAATAATAATAATAATAATAATAATAATAATAATAATAATAAATGAAAAAGTGTTTCCAGCAGCTGATCAGTCATGCACACACGGTGAGGTCTAATTATGAGACCACTTTGCGAAAACACTCGTTCAACTAGAGCTGATGTCGCAGGGAAACAAAGAATTCTGCTAAAGAATCAACTGGTATTATAAAGGAAACAATGACTAAACATTTAGAGTAACTCAAAACAAGTATGTAGCCAAAATATAAATCCACATACTACTCTTAACTTGGAACAAAATTATCAGTACAATTGAAAATGGTATACAAGTAATTTGGTCCTTATAAGGACTTTTCAAGGACTAAGTTACAAGGACCAGGACGAGGACCGATCTGCAAGGACGAGGATAAGGACGAGGACCGAACCCCCAAGGACGAGGACAAGGACAAGGACTTCAAGTTGGTCCTTAAGGAGTCCTTAAGGACAAGGACCAGGACAAGGATTAACATCACTGTAAGCAGGTATTTTTAAGACCAGATCTTAAAGATGATAAATTGTTAGTTTTACGAAGTGATATTGGTAATGAATTCTAAAGCTTAGGGCCAAACACTGAGAAACAACTAGTGCCAATGACGGTGCGAGAATAAGGAACAACAAATGAAAGTCCTGCCGAATACCTAGTGGATTGAGATGTAGGATGAGGGATTAGTTGCGACTTATCTATGTTTGTTATATATGTTGCGACTATCTTAAGGTAATAGGGTTCATTATATAATATGGTTTTAAATACCAAAAGACAAATTTTATAATTAATTCGGTATTTTATAGGAAGCCAATCTAGGGACTGCCTAGCTGGAGTTATGTATTCGAATCTTGGAGTTTTGGATATGATTCTAACTAAGGAATGTTGTACTCTCTGGAGTTATATATATATATATATATATACAACAGATAATAGTTTATGTATTTTTAGTTGAAAATAGAAATCATCTTTATTGTGTTCAATTGTCTAACTCTCTCTCTCTGCAGACAGCAGAACACATAGACCTGTGTGACAAGAATATAGAGAAAAAGTTTATGGATGTTGACATGCCAGACATTACAGCCTAAACAAATCTAAAAACTTAGAAAGCCTAAAAACCGGAGAAACCTAAAAATCTAAAAACTCCAAACACAACTTTTGTTTCTAAAAAAACTAGGTCTTTTCCAACCCTGAGCTAAATGCAGTAGAACTTCGATATAACGCTTTCGGTTTTAACGCATGGCCTATATACTGCGCAATATAAGTCTATATGATGCGCAACCGTATTGGATTGTAATTGATATAACGCACCTCGGATATAATTTACTGAATTTTACAGACCCGCTAAGTACGTTATAACGAAGTTCTACTGTAGCTGAAAATTTCCTGTTTGGAGATCATAAGTCAAGCCGATTTTATATCATAAGACAGAAGTAAATTTACTAGTGAAATAAATGACATAGAGATCTTACTCCTGAATTGGCCGTGGCGTCTTTTATGACGTCAGCATAGACCGTATGTCTTTGAACTGAAATTGAACAACCTTAATCATTTCCAGTAAAATAAACTGTTATTATGCAACAGCTAACGAGCAATGTTCTCTCTAAGGTGGGCCTGCGACAAAAAACGAAAGACATGCGCCCACAAAAAATTTGAATTGCCCCAAAAATTTGCAGGAGGTTTTATTTTATAAGAAAAACGTAAAAAATTATTTTAAAAGGCAATCACTACCACTTGACCTGTATATTATTTTTAATGTCGTCTCCGTAAAATTATGCCTGATATGTAAAAAAGGTCATCATCACTTTTTAGCACTTGACACGTGGTTTATTATGTCGCGATCTTTGCACGAAGCTAAATTGGCCAAAAGTTAGTCAAGTGTAAAATTATTGTGGCGAACCGGGCGCTCGAGGTCCCTAGGCCTCCAAAACTCAAGAAGGCTCTGCCCGGTCTTCTACACAGGGTAGGACTCAATCTAAGGCACGTGTCCGCTCGTCTTAGCTTTTTGGCTAAGAATACTAGGCTCTCATACTACGCACTCTATCTATCGCCCGTTTCCTTGGTGCACCACACCCTTCTTATGACTCGATATATCCACGCACCGCATTTATCTCTCAGTGCACTTATCTCTTAGCGCACCGCACCTATCTCTCAGCGCACCGCACCGCTCCAATCACTCAACGCACCGCACCTATCTCTAAGCGCCCCGCACTTATCTCTCAACGCACTACACCACACCTCTCTCTCCTGACTAAGGCACCGCACTCTCTTAACGACTTACTGCATTCCTCTTATCTTTCACGCACCGCACTTAAGGTGCTTCTACTTAGGGCAGTGGTTCCCAAACGGTGGTACGCGTACCCCCAGGGGTACAAAATGGACTTCCTAGGGGGTACGCGGCGGAAAGTGGAAATTCTTATGCACTGATGTTTGATAGTAACATATTTCACAATATTTGCAAAAGTTCTAAAAAATTGTGATTGGATTTGATTTTCTCAAACTGCAGTGACAGATGTAGACCTTTTGGACTCATCTAACCCGTCACCCCTCACTATAAGTTTAAGGTTTAACCTGTCCTATCACCTTGTGGTATTGGACTCTTCCTTGGTCAGCGCGGCAAATTCAAAAATCGCCCTGTGTACAGGATCAAAGACGCAGTCAAGATTCTCGAAACTGGCTGATGAGATGCAACCTCGTCCATCTCATTGATTCATTTTATTGTTTTCATTTGACCGATGGTTATGCAAGTTTAACTTTGAATGCTACAAGTACGATATTTTTATCCTAGCTTTAATAAAACCCAGTAGGTCTAGTAACTAGTTTATGATTATGGCTAATGCAGTCCGATTACATGCAGGGGCGGCGACAGACGTTTGAGAGTGGGGGGGGGGTTAGGGTTAACCCTAGGGTTAGGGTTAGGGATAACCCTAAAATACCCCCCGCAATTGATAATCTTAGAAATAACCCTGCTTTCTCCCATTCCCTCGCGTTAGACACTTCCCTCCTCTCCCGCGTCTAGCGCGGCCTCCCTTGGAATGGGGGTCCGGGGGTTTCTCCCCCGGGAAAAAAATTTGAAATTGTAGATGCTCCTACGTGTGTTTTAGAGCATTTTGGACACAAAATCACAGGTCTGGCATCAATAGGTTCCATGTGTGAAATTTTTTATGCTTAAGTCAATTTCAAATTATTTTGCTTCAATTTGTGCGTGTTAAGTCAAAAATTACTTGTCTTTACTTGTCAATGCTACTAAGAGTAAGAGTCACCTGGCAGATGCTACTGCTCAAGCAAATCTTGAAATATTGTTTTAAATCGCTGTAAATCTATTCAATGTCACAACTCACAAGTGGCAAAAGGCGACAAAAAGAAGACAGCAGGCAAATAAATTGCTGATGAAAACTTCAAACCACTGTTACTAGTTAAAAGGCAGTAGGCTAGTTAAGCCATATCAATTAACAGACATCCAATACTATCAATCATGGTTCAGTTATAGGTCTTGTACAGTTGCTGGTTCACCGACATTTGCGCGACCGACATTTGCGCGCCGACATTAGCGCATATTTCGAGGAAGCTCGAATTGCGCCATAAATTACAGTATAAGTCATCCGTGCTTTAGTAACTATAGCTAGTCTTAATCATAACCCAAAGTCAAACCCTCACTCTAACCCTAACCCTGACCCCAATGGTATCAACTAACGTAATATCGCGCAGATGTCGGCGTGCAAATGTCGGCGCGCAAATGTCGGGCGCAAATGTCGGCGCGCAAATGTCGGTCGCGCATTTGACGGGTCACCCAATTGCTTCTGGTCTCAAATATATAACACTACATTTAATAGAACTTTGCTCGCCTATCCAGTCGTTCAGCAAAGGTGTTTATGAGCTTTTCAATATCCAATGTACGATTCTTGTGAACAAACAAACGTTTAAGCCCGCAACGCCATCCTGTAGATATATACAGTTGAGAACGCTTGATACTTAGACTAGTAGAACCGATCCTCAATCATCCCCTAACCCCCCCCCCCTCCGCACCAAAACTTTCTCTGAAATTTTGCACGAATCTCACGGGTGGCCGGATGACAAGTGGTGGGGTTAAACCCCCCCCCCAAACCCTCCCGTGGCCCCGCCACTGATTACATGTAGGTTTGAAGACATTATTAAATTTCATGATTCAGATACCATGTTTATGCTTTTAAAAATCGAAAGTGTGCGTCCTTAAATGTACTTTGAAAATTAGGGGTACACAGATTTTCGAAAAATGTCTGAAGGGGTACGCCGACCGAAAAAGTTTGGGAACCACTGACTTAGGGTGTTCCGCTCTCAGAGTGCTTAATCTTTCGCAGATCCGATCTCAAGGTGCTTAACTTCAAGGTGCCTCCTTATCTCAGGGTGCTCTCCACTTAAGGTGCTGTCCTTATCTCCGGGTGCTTTCCACTTACTTATGGTGCTTTCCTGATCTCCGGGTGCTTTCCACTTAAGGTGCTCTCTATTAAGGTGCTCAAGGTGCCCTATCCGTAATAAAACACTGTATATAAAACACTATGGACCTTTCCTTCTATACACACGCTGGCCTCAGCTATCGGCCCTATGCCTTCACACGAGCCATTATTTAAGTAATTCCTGGTCCGCTAAAAATTGGTGTGCTAATTCTTTCCCTGGTCACTAATAACTAACGCCACCTTCCGAACTATCGGGACCTGTACTCTATAGCCCTTTTAACTATTTATTATTAAGCTATTATTAGTATTGGACCTCAGTCTTTCTTTTTATTGACTATTAACTTGCATCGCTCACTATCTAGTGACTTCGTCACATTATTGCCCAAGAGATATTTCATGCTCACACGGACCCTCGAGAATTAGAGGGACATTACTTACGAGATATTAAATTTTAAAAATTTGAACTAAAAATGCAAGTTTCCACAAATGGGAAAAAGTTGAAATAGTGTTTTGCGTGTCGCAGCTGTCGCATTCATACGACAAAAGAGAACGTGACCTTGGCACGCCAAAATGTGAAGCTGTCGATTGATTAGGCCTAAAGTCTCTCTGCGTTAAATGTTTGTTATCTCCACATGCTTATAGTTAGTCTTCTTTCTTGTTTTATAATTACAAATGTCACCCAGAGAAATTTAAAATTTCTCCTGCTCACAGTTTTTTTTTCTTCTACGGTGTAGTATCGATTCCGAGTCGATTACAATCTCCTGTTTCCGTCTCTACGGTTTTTAAGCACAGAAATTGATATTTGCTTTCTGTTTTGTAAAAGGGATCTCATAATTAATTACTGAAAAGGAACACTGTGAACTTGAAATAGCATATCAGTTGCATGTGATGCTGGTCTATTAAATATGGCGACGTATAGCTATTATCACTAATTCTTACGCACAAGCGCATATGCTGAATTCATCGAAAAGAGTCACAAATACCTTCATTTGTAGCGTTTTCATTCCGATTCTTAGGTGTAAGTTTTCTCGGCATTGAGGTTGTAATAGGCCCTACATAACAGCAATTTTGTGAATAGGCTAATTGTACCATTCGCATTAGTGTCGACTAAGAATAGTTATTAACAATTACATTACTCATGATTATTATCGCTCAAACTACGAGGGGCACTCATATGCAGGATGGAAGACAGTAGACTGGCGAAGAAGATCATGCTAGAAACCATACATGGAGAAAATCGAAGAGGCAGATCGAGAAGAGAATGGTTGGATGATGTCGTGGATTGGGGGAACGCGGAGCTGCACACACTGACCAGAGCAACACAGGACCGAGAAAGATGGAGGCAAACTGTGAATCAGGCTGCGACACCTACGTGTTCAGCACCCATGGGGCAGGATGATGATGATGATGATGTGATGACGATGATGATGACGATGACAATGACGATGATGATGATGACGATGATTATGATAATGATGAAGATGATCATGATCATGAAGATTAACCGAAATATTATCTTAGGACAAGCAATACAATCCAATTCAATACACTACTATTATTAACTTCAAGGACTCCATTTAATAACGTTCAGAGGCGTCTCACTGTAGAGCAATAAACTTCAGATTGCTCGATCAATAATAATAGTAACGATAGGCTCAATTGAGAAGGTCAAACAGAACGAGTGGATATCTATCGGATACTGTGAGACGAAATTGCTTGTTTCTCGTCTCCTGTCATTCAGACGAATTTTCCTAGATTTAAAATTTCAACTTACGGCCATAACACCTGGTATTTGCCAATAGATCAAAGCAAATATTTGACAGTGCGCTACTTGGTTTGATGAATAATAAATTGAAAATAGTATTTCTTTACCTCTGTATTTTCTTTTGCGGAAAATGCAGATAAGAAGAAGCAAAGTAACGCACATAATAACAGGCCCGATGAGCAATGGTATCAGATAGTCGTCCTTTGTGTAAACCGCTGCAGATGACAAAGCCATTATTACTTCGGTTGATTTACCCAGTTAGCTAAAATCTATTAAGATTTTCTCGTAAACGTTTCTAAGCTGTTTTATTATACGTCGTCGCCGGCTTTCGTTTAATACGTAGGCCATAGACTCTAACAAAGCAAATACACAGGTGATATTGCATCGGGAATTAGCTTTAGAATGGATTCGAGGTGTTTCCTCGCTAGCGTTTAAATATATGTTTAACTGACCACTTAGACGAGTTACTGTTTCACTATCTATGACCGAATTGTACCCAATACTCAGTATAGGCCTAACCAATTCGACTTTTTGAGAGGGTTTCGCAATGAATCTGAAATGGTCTCATGCACAAGAAGTGCAGAACGGCATTAATATGTCTGTTTTCTGACACAGAAGGTGTCAAAAGTGTCATTGTTATCTTGCTCGAGTTACATATATTTGCAATAGTAGCTGGACACAAAATACGGCCAATGGACACTTAATATAACTTATTTTATCTATATCGTATCATTTTCGAACGCAAAAAACAGCTAAAAATATCTGCAATAATAGACGTTTGCACAAATTCCTATTCATAGAATTTCATAGCATATGCAATGAGCAGATTCTCACAATTCACAGTTGCAGTATAACCTCAAAAGGAACTATTGGATGTTAATGGTATCACGACATTTGCTACACATGCTTTCTTCCATGTGGTCACATCTACTAGAGGGATCAAGTGTCGCGGTATTGAGTGTCGCGGAATCAAATTTCATGAAACCGATTTTAATATATTATGATCTTAATAAAAACTATTCAATATTCATACTTGTTATGTGAATAACTTTACCAGCCGCACTGCATTGTTGCAAAGCACTGACAGAAACAATGCATTTGTATTCGTAGTTTGGAACATTTTTGGCAGTCGTTGAGTGAGGAATTCCAGTGGATTTAAACTTCGTTTTGCAAGTAAAGTTTCGTTGGAATTTTTCGCCAGATACGGTCATTGTGGACACTAATAGATTATTGGAAGCTGCAGTGTTTGCTGCCATTCTAATTACATGTGTTTCCTTTCCTGCTTCTCTGAAATATTCTTCCTCCCATTCTATCTCAGGAATCCAATTTCCATTCAATTGAAGACGACATTCCAACGTTGAATTAAAGCCCACTTGTGTTTTGATGAAACAAATCGGATTGGTGGCTGAAATGAGTAAACTTGCTTATAGGCTATATGAATATTGTTGACCTATTTCTCATGTACATGCCAGGTCAAATGTAAAGTATAAAATTAATTGTAAAATTATTGTAAATTCGGTCTAGTTTCAATTGAAAATATATTACATGATCGTCTATTACATTCTGAAATCCTATTGTGGCCGTTGACCAGATCAAACGTATGCGAGACTAAGCGTGTGAGAGTAATCACAACAGCTACTTGCAATGCCATCGTTTAGTCGATTGTGTAGATTTCGAAAGATGTTTGCTGCATTAGCTAAGTGACTAGCCTAAGAGCAGACCAGAGTTGTCCATGGGTCGGTGTTTTAACCCAATCGCAACCCAACAACTTCCCAACCCAACCCTACCCACATGCAATTGTTGCCTGCGGACCCAACCCATCGCGACCCAACCCGACGAAAACGTGAAAGTACAATCGCCGTTTTTAAAACATACACATATTCAATCCGATGTCTGTTAAATACCCAACG
This sequence comes from Metaphire vulgaris, assembly GCA_018105865.1. Lineage (NCBI taxonomy): Eukaryota > Metazoa > Annelida > Clitellata > Crassiclitellata > Megascolecidae > Metaphire > Metaphire vulgaris. Next base: position 361,292 of record JACLAT010000061.1, read on the forward strand.
TTCAATTTTCTGGGTACCAAAAGTTTTCAAAAATGAACTTCATTCAAGCATATAAAGAAAGTGTTTATTCAGACTTACTACTGCAGCAATCCTGTACGTTCAACAGCACTTTCCATTGCCATTTTCGAGTGTATAATATACTGAATTATAACACCAAGAATTATCAAATCCATGAAAAGATCTTACTATTATTCCTATTGCCAACCAGCCGTGACCGGTCCAAGGAATGTGTTCAGTCGATAACATCGGTTCACGTGATTTGTTCAATATGAATTATCATGGTCCACTCTGTATAGACCAGCGTTGTCCAAACTTCATGCCATTGCGGGCCGCACAAAAATGCTTAGACCCTTGGCGGGCCAAAGCAAGTTGTAGCACTAAATATATGGCATAACGTAATTGATATATGTATGGCATGCCATATAAAACTGTTATAAAATAAGACTATATACGACTACATGTAGTCAGGCCCGCCCGAGGTGGAAGGGGGTAAAGGGGGTGGAATAAAATAATAAAATTATAAATCCTTTTAGCATAGTATTCCAGTTAAAATTAAGTAGTAAGTAAGTATTCTACCGACTCGGTGTCTTAGTTCGACTTAGTAACACTAGTGACAGTCATTCGATTGATTCTGTTCTATTTCATTTTAATAATCCATTCTATCCTTGCACCCCCTGAAAAAATGTAGGGGTGCAATGCACCCCCTGGAAAGATGGAAAGCACACCTCTGCACCCCCTGTATCCAAAAATACAGGGGGTGCAGAGGTGATGCAGATTGTGCAGAGGACCTTTTTTGCTTGTCAAGCTTTTTTGAGGTAAAATTGAGCGTTGATTACCTTTTTTTAGCTTGTCAAGGATTTGAAAGAGAAAAATTTAACTTCGGAAAAATCTGCACCCCTGACCAAAATTCGTTCCGACGTCCCTGCATGTAGTATAAGACTAAATGTTAACCAATAAATAAAAACACTTTGGTGGTAACTGCTATAAACAGCTATATTTCTATAAAATTATAAATCCTTTTAGCATAGTATTCCAGTTAAAATTAAGTAGTAAGTAAGTATTCTACCGACTCGGTGTCTTAGTTCGACTTAGTAACACTAGTGACATTCATTCGATTGATTCTGTTCTATTTCAATCTAATGATCCATTCTATTCTATTGGACGAAGACTTTCTAGTCTAGTGCGAGCACTGCGGAAAAGGTTTTCCCCTAACAATACCAGCAATGTCAATATCAATGATTGGGGCGCCAAGTCGGATACAAGAAACGATAGTGTTATTTCATTAGCAAACTGTCAAAACGGCGTCAAATTTTAAATGAGCGAGAACGAGACTTGCATCGAGATGACAATTGTAAGTAAGTTAGTAATTAGTAGCAAATAAGTAAGTTTAATAACCGCCGTAACCTGCGGAGTGTGGATAAGTAATCAATTTGGTAACCTCCTAGTCCTAGTATAGCCCTATAAAATAACGGTAATAACCGGCCCTATCGCTAAAATTGATATTTTCCCAAACTAGGTGGCGGGCCGGATGAAATTGGCCCGCGGGCCGGATCCGGCCCGCGGGCCGCCATTTGGACAACACTGGTATAGACTATTGAATGCGTTGTGTACAATGGAATATGAACCATCCTACATGGCGCCATAGCGCATGCAGTCATATGACATAATACAAGAATCTATCAAAACAGTAAATAGAAAACCTACATTTTACGTGGTTGACAGGTACAGTCTCACGAAACCTAGCCAACACATTATTTTTTCAAGATCTGTATCCAATCCAACCAATTGGTTAACCCAACCCATGGACAACTCTGGTGAAGAAAAAAAAGAATATTTTGGCGAGCAATCTCATCGTTGGTCAAAGCAAAGCATCGGACATTTTCTTTGTTTTGCCAGTCTTTGTTCGAACTTTTCCTTCTGCTTAATTTTTCTTTCTGACGTCAAGAGGTAAAGTAACAAGGCCTCCCAAAGAGGTATTTCCAAACATTATTCCGCGACTAAGCGATTTATATTTTACACGATAATCAGTAGATTTCCAGATGCGGTGATTGGACGGGCGCTATAAGCTATTAGTCTATGAATAAAAATGTGAGAATACGAGTCTAACGGGAAGTAAGAGCAATATCAGCGACTATGCCTAAAACTTTCTTTTATGGGAAACTCAAACAAAAATTAGTTACTACTACTACTACTACTACTACTACTACTACTACTACTACTACTACTACTACTACTACCAACATTGACATGAAACCAAATTTACGCGAAGTTAGATATTTAGACCTGTCAAGCTGCGGCTGAGTAGTAAAACTCGAAGTTTGATTTTGATGTCTCATAATATGGCCAGGTGACATCAAATTAAGATGAAAATATATGGAAAGGTGGAGAAATATGTGCCGTACACATATTGGAAATTTGATAGAAATATATTTAGGATTTTAAGAAATCGTAGTTTTTCTGCTGATTTTTTCTTCTGAGACAACTATATATATATATATATATATATATATATATATATATATATATATATATATATATTAGGGTGGGTCGAACGGTTGTTGCCATAGCCAGACAATAATAAAAAGGTGCTCCCTGATCTGCTGATCAAGAAAAACCCCCATTTCAATATATTATTTTTATGTCTAGGGGTCCCAACTTTGAAAAAACTGCATATGAATAATATGTATATTGCATATTTCTTTGCAAAGCAATGACTTATTAACAATAACTGCACTAACACAGTTGCTGGGATATTATAAACTGTTATGTTGAATATTTTGAGTTTGTGTTACATTTTGTAAAAAAATAGATGTCTACTATTAGAATAATACAAACTTTTCTGCAATATCCTTCATAATGTGGTCCACTTCTTGGCACGCTAGTGGGTTCTGTTTGATAAATGCAAGCTATTTGTTTTCCTTTCATCCCTATAGCAACCATTGTATTTATGATTTTAATGATGATCATTTCGTGGTTTTAGAGGTGAATTGTTCTTAAATTATGGCAAGCTCTAGTACATGAAGTAAAACTTGACATTCAGTATTTGGTTTTCCAAACGAAGTAACCAAAACTGTGCTGCCAACATGTGAATATATTCTAAGAGCATGTTATTTTCACCAGAAAAATGAGAGGCATAGGACTGCTAATGATATTGCAAAAACAGTTGCATCAGAGGTGATTGAGATATATAATAAGGCCAGCATACCTACTCTTGCATTTGATAGCTCAGTTAAAAAGTGAAAAGGCTATTTGAGAAAGGGAATGATCTGCAGAAATATCCTGAATAAAAAAACATATAAGACATATCAAGAAGCCCTCTCAAGTTGTGGAACTCTGTTTGATATTTGTACATGCAAATGTGTTGATGCTGGCATTGTTGACAGAAAAGATTGTAAATGCCCTTTTCAAGGCAAGATTCCTATAATTGAGTGGAATTTCTGGGTTGATCAGAAAACTATTAGAAAAATGGTCATTGGCAAGATTGATCCAGTTGCATCAAGTAGGCTGAAACAACTGGAAGACAGAAAAAGAAAATTAGCAAAATTTGAAGCCAAAACAAAAACAGAATTGGATGAAAGCAGTACTGCTTTAGAAGAGTTTGAAATTAATTACAATTCAGAAAACAGTTCAAATGACCCTTGCAGTGATGTCAGTTACATGGACAATGAGGAGACAGAAGAGGAAGATAGTGACAATCAATCCTGTTTTAGCAAAATAGACATCAGTATCCTGAACTCTGCAAAGCAAAGTCAGCAATCGGGATGCTTGTTTGATTGCAAATGCTGTCTTGAAAGATCTGGGATTGTTGTCATCTGAAAATGCGCTGAATTCAAGCAAGCTGCGACGTCAAAGGTCTGCTTGACGAAAGAATTCTGTTGAGGCTCACAAAGAGGGAATTGAAGGAATTGTTCGTCTTGGTTTTGATGGCAATACGTGATTCACGCCATGGAGCAATAATTCAAAGGAAAAATCAAGATCGGAGTTGCCAACTATAGAAAGCAAATCTGATTTTCTGCGCTAATAGTTAAACTGCAGCACTGTGGCATGCATATGATTTTGTTCTAACTTGGCTAGTTTTGTTCAATTTAGAAGATGTTAAGCTGTGTCTGGCTCATATCATAGTCAGTCAGAATAATGTATCTTGTTAATACTGGTAATGACAGACTGGGTCGGAAAATACATAAATTTAGTAAAATTGACTTGCGTTTTAATCAAAGTTGCTGGAAATGAGTGATTCATATGCAAAATCTGTTTTTGATAACTTATTTACTTTAATATGGAGCATCGATTTCCGTTTGTCTGGAATGTGAACTCTAAAATTTTTTACTTTTCCACCCACCCTAATATATATATATATATATAGGGAGAGAGAGTGAGAGAGAGACTATACACACATATACTGTATATAATATACTTAGTCGAGGAAATTTCTATAAAGGCAGGATAGATATATTTCTGTGAATATGCAAATAGCCAACGTTGGTGCATTTTATGTTTCGTTTAGGTTTAGGGCGTTAGTCATAAATAATTGAGGAAACCTGCAAATACACTTTCTCTATAAGTCAATGTTTGTTTGTGATAAATATACATATAGATCAGGGACCATCCACATATAACGTTTGCATTGATGAAACAAGTGATGAATTTTTGAGATTTCGAGTACGGATGCGTACAGAGATGGGTGGACCCAACCCATGTCCATGTCTGGCCTACGCTTGCCGTGAGAAATAGAAACATTAATACCAGAGAGGTTATGAAATGAAAACTGTTCGACGGAGTTCAAGTAACCTCTGATTCATGGATTTTCATTTCACCTTCTATTGGTTTCGGGGAATGCAATCTTAAAACAGAAACCGAAATTTAGATCAAAGTGTTTTCGAGCTGTAATAGTTCTGACGTTCGAGGACAGTCATCAGTATTATAGTTTTTGTCACTGTGAATTGATGTTCGTAGATTGACTACTGTTTCCATTTTCAAAACGTCAAACGTAAATGTTGTTAACGTGGGTAAATTTACTTTTTTTATCTAGTCCAAGTCCTGGATTTATATCCAATGAAAAAGACCTGTTTAACTGTACGATAGAATAGAGCATTCAGAAAGTTCCTCCGATTCAACAAAAGCATCAATGGCCAAGAACATAATACTTCTCTGTATCAAATTATTGTCTGACTTTTCTGCCTTTAACAATAAGGCGTCCATCATCATTTACAACTGTTTAATGAACGTGCTAAAGCTTTTACCTAGTACTCCGGGGTAATTATCCAGATATTAGTCGAGATTAAACATGATTTTTTTTGCTTAACTACTTAAGCTCTCAAACACCTGTTACTGTCAGTTTTCGTAATTAGAGTTCAGTTTTAGAGCAGCATAAGTATTTGATTGGTGATCTTGTATTCGTTCCTGAAGACAAGCGTATCCACGATCCTCCGTCTCCGCTGCATCTCCTGAAGAGGCGTTGATATAATTGCAATCTGATGAATCTTCGTTGAATGAGAGATGAACCACACAATCTTCGTGAGATATTTCTTCATAGTTGATTCTTGAGGAGACGGGTTCCGTGACGATATCGAGATCTCCTTGTTTTCTCGATGAAACAAAATCAGAAATACTTTCAATATTGGTCTCATCATCTTTTGCGTCTAAATGAGACACGCCATTGACACATTTTATCACCCTATGACATTCTGTGCTTTGAAAGCATAACCAATATATAGGCTAAATTTTGCAGTTGCGTTTGCCTACACGCCTTCATAAAGTGGTGATCTCGATACATCTAATGAATATTAGACTATTTATTTCGAAAAATGAACTGATCCATTCCTGCGAAACCTAAGCGAGAAATATCAAATTACAGACATTGAAAAAGACAAAGGTCAATGCATTGTAATAACTAGACAAACATACTCTTCGGCTTGGGTAGCCATTTTGCTTAGAAGGTTAGATGGAAAGATTTGTCACTTATTTCCGTCATCACAAGATTCTTCCAGAAAAGTGTCGAATTCTTGGGAAGCGTGTTTCCTTACAAAACTGACTTTGCTGCAGAATGCACCATGACCTGGCTTTTTTCTCCAGACATTTTTCCATTTTAAAGAAAAATAGTTTTGTTTGGGCCTCGACTTCTCTGTCTTTTTAGAAATTTGGACTTTGCAGCAAAATCTTTGTTGCTTTTCTCACTAACCTACCTCTGGAATAAGTTATTCTTTTACGGATGAACTTAGAGTACCAATGATACCATTAAGAGTATGAGTATTAGAAACGGTACAAAAAATATGTATTGCTGCTATATTTTAATCCAAGCAATTTGTCACCATGCAACACACATCAGAGTCAAATGCGCAACCTTTATCAAACTTTCTTTCTTTTCTATCCTGGGTACTTTTAAAATTATGCAAATAGAGCCTATGCGCTCTCATAGCACCAGTTGTATCATAGCACCAGTTGTAATGAACAGTTGTCCATATGGGTCGGTTTTCTGAACCCAAATTCAGCCCAACCCACCAACTTCTCAACCCAACCTAACCCATGTAAAATTCCTGTCTGCTGACCCAACCCAACCCAACCCAGCCCGACAAAAACATGAAAAGTACTATTTCACGCCTAAAAACATACATAAATTTAAATATAAAAAGTGTTTTTAGAGCCGTTGCTGCAACAATCTTGCATGTAATCCCCATAGGACTATTTCAATGCTTTTCACTTTAGATGCCGACAGCAGCGATCTAGCATCTGTAAAAGCCTTTCCCGCAGATGGAAAGACACGCTCTGACTGTGCCGAGCTGGCTGATATGAAGATTACAGTGCTACAATACTAGTTTTTAAAAGTCTAACCTTTCAGATGACGTTTTAACTCACTTGCCATTGCCATTTTCGAGTGTAGCCTATAACGTACTGAATTATGACATTGAACAACGTGAAAGCATCTTTCTATCTTGCCTATTGCCAATTAGTTGTGGTCGGTTTAAGAAATGGCGCTCACGCAAATAAACAACAACCGTCTCCGTTTATCTGACCATGTGGTTCGGTTTGTACAGGCTATTGAATGTGTTGCCAGCGATGCAATCTGGGCTAACGTGCATGGCGCCATGATATCATATGACATAATACAAGAATCGATGGCCATTGTCAAAGAAGAATGCCTCAACAGAATATCTATATTTAACGTGGTTAACAGGTATGGCTCACGAAACCCAACCCAACCCATTATTTTTTTCAAAACCTGGAATCAACCCAACCCAGCCCAGCCCAACCCAACCCATGGGTTAACCCAACCCATGGACAACTCTGTTCTAATGTTAAAATGTTAGATATAATGACCTTGTTTGCAGGTCTATGCATAGAATCACTTGCGATGTTCGGTTTTAAAAACGAGTTTATGAGCATAAGTTAAGTGCTTTAATATTTGTGCTTTTCAAATAGATGCCGCAGCAATAGTATTGTCAATTGGTTTTGTTTTTGGGGATGGGGGTCTGCCAAATAGCAACGAAATGCCAAGAGGGTCCGCGGCTTGTAAAAGTTTGAAGACCTCTGACTCAATAGATTTGACAACTGGCCAGCAACACAGTCTAAAATGCTGAAGCTATATACGCTGCATCTTGTCAATTTAGAGGGAAACAAAACAGTAGTCTATTTTCTGAATTTGGTCAGTTATGTCAAATGATGGCAGTTTAGCACAATAATGAAAACACAAACAATGACAAAGAGTGCTGAGCACTAATAGTTGGAACCAGTGATATTTCAGTTCTAAAAATAATTGTTAATTTTAATTTTAATTTTTATTTCAGATCTTATTTTCATTTCTATTTCAGTTATACTTCAAGAAATAATTCCTATTTCAGTTCTAATTTCAGTTCTAAAATAATTTCAGTTCTAGTTTAAATATTTTCAGTTTAATTTCTAATATTACTTCTAGTAATTGACATCAGGTTTTGAACAGTAGAAGAAGATTGATCTTTGCCAGTGGCGGCTCCACCGGGGGGACAGGAGGCCCCGTGCCTCCCTATTGAGTGCCTGGCCCCCCAGTGCCCCCTGTTGGGACCCTATTCTTAATGCTACATACATTAAACAACAAATGGTTGCCCCCATAATTAAAAGTTGCCACCTCAACGCCCCCTCCACTTGCCAAATCCTGGAGCCGCCTTTGATCTTTGCATCCAAAGTGTGAATATTGTGACGAAAAGAAGGTTGATCTAGCATTGTTACTGGATAGCCCGTGGCCACTAACATATGCCTATCACACTGTCCTGGCGCTGACGGTTCTAGATTGAATCACTTGGCCATGATATAATTCGACGCTGGAAGCATTCACTGATGGTCTGATTGCAGATACCATGGTAACATCAGTGTTTATTCTAGCCCCCTTGACATTGGGGGGATTTTGAAATGTTTGGGGGGGACAAGGTTTGAGTTTCCACACGTTTGTGGGGAAATTTCCATTCCACCAGCCAACATCTAAACAAATTTGGGGGGGAATTTTCAAACTTAGGGGGGGGGGAAATTCCCCCCCCCTTAAGAAGGCCTAGAATAAACACTGCCATGGTTATCACCCGAGGTCTTGCGTTTTAATGGAATAGCATTTTTCGATACGTGTCGCTGCTTTTCCTTTTCTGTACAAAGTGCATAAACAGCTTTAGGTACACGCTGTAGATGTGCAACCAGGTTGCTCGAATTTTTCCCGACAGCTTCACTCCACAAATTCCGTCGCTGCTTTGATCAACTTGAATGCGACAATGAGATTTGTCCGCTTTCTCGTCATACATAAAATAAAATCAAACTGGGCTATCTCGCTTTCTTCCAGCCAACAGTTTAGCTGAACTCATCTTGTAACAATTGTTGCAATTAAGTTAACGCCGACGTTAAATTAACGAAGCAGCACTCGCATAAGTTTTCTGATACAGACACCGAAATGGTGGTTATCAGGGCAGAGGCCCATGTGCCGTCTCGTGACTAGCATGTGATAGCTCAGTGGTGACCGAGTCACCCCCTCCCAGACAGGCACATATTTGACTGTATGTGTGGAGTAGGAATGACTCAGAGCAACGGCTGGCATATCACCCATGGTCGCATGACGCTGAACTTTGCACACACACACACACGAACTGACGAACAGCCATATTATATATGGCGCTTCAAATTTCACACAACCTAAGCAAATTGAGGCCATTTTTAATGACGGGTAGTTAAATTCAGTTCATAAAATATTTCTATTTCAGTTCCAATTTCTATTTTTATTGGGTGATTTCATTTCCATTTCAGTTACCGTTCTTTAAAAAAATTCCTAATTTTAATTCTCGTTTTCGTTAACGGATTCCTTTAATTTCAATTCTAATTTTCGTTACCGTTCAGTGAAATATAACTGGTTGGAACCATTTAATCTGACTAATTTTAAGCATTTTTATTTAAGCAATCAGAGTAGTATGATTTTACTTATCGTAGAGTGTAGCCAGTTCCGACCTTAGGCTACTTTTCAAAGCTCATAGAAGCAATATAATCGCAACAAATATCAAAGACATTTTGTAATGCAGTCACTGAATAGATTGACAACAAGAGGGCAGCAAGTCCTGAATTGCTGAAACTATTTGCGCTGCATTTGTGCAATTTAGAGGGAAACAGTGCTGGTTAGTAGTCTATTTTCTGAATTCGGTCAGTTTTGTCAAATGATAGCAATTTAGCACAATAATGAAAACACAAGCAATGACAAAGTGTTCTGAACACTAATAGTAGTTAATTAGTCTGACTAATTGTAAGCATTTGTATTGAAGCAATCAGAGTAGTATGATTAAATGTTATCTATTTATTTCACTTATCCCAGGAAGTAATCATCAAAACAACAACTACGAAAATTGTGTAATATAATATTCGATGTGATGTTAATTTACGAAAATTGTTGGTGGCCTGTGTATATAACGTCATACCGAAGTAGTGCGGCTTGATTACATTTTGGGTAAATACAAAATAAAGAATACCAAACTTTGTGTTCAGACAGCACTAAAACTCTCGTAGGAGCATTTCAGATTTCAAAAAGAAATTTCAGTTAAGATAACGGAGAGAGGTTGAAAAAATGAGCTAAGGAGAGAGTGAATTTGTGGGGAAAATATTTCTGCTTTGAGACTTCGCCACCCACAAGGCTCCCTCCCTAAACTTACCATTGGGCCTGCCACAGATAAGTTTTAAAGTAGGTTTATGGTGGGTTCGGTTATCTCTTTTAAATCTCTTTGTTTCCGATATATCAATACATTTCTAATTTTTGACATACTTTAAAAATTAAATGCTTTTAAGACAAAATGCAGAAGCTATATTTTAGATATTTCTATTTTCTATTTAATTGCCTTTGGAGGCCTCGGTGATGGGTTTGTATGATCGATAGGAGCATAGATAACGTTTTCGTATCTCGAAGGATGTGTTGGTGAAAGTTCGGCTGGTTGTTTTCGAAATCCATTCATCTCCATGTACTCTACGCCATCATCGCTTGTGTGCTTAATCAAATGAAAAAACACAACCAGTAATAATATATTGTCGAAATTAAGGGTGTCAATGAAAAATATCCGTATTTAATGTGGAACGAAGATAAGATGTTCAGTCTAAATGTTGATATCCTGCCTTCACTCTCGCACATTCTACGCTGAGCAAAGAAAACAATGTTAAAGGAAACAAATAAGATAACAGAACTCGCCTATTTCCTAAAATATGAAACTATAAATTCTGAAATTATAAATATAAATATATATATTTATATATATATACAGTGTATATATATATCCAACAGTATATAGTGTAACAAATTAACACTTAAGTCATTAAGAATCAATGATGACGTTAAATGGGGGGCTGGAAAATATGGTTTAAAAAACTAAAACATGAAAAGTCAAAATTTTAAGTCTTCTGTGTTTTTAAGTTGAAAAATGGATAACCCATCTTTGTTGTGTTTACTCTCTGCAGACAGCAGAACACATAGACCCCTGACAAGAATATAGAGGGGTTTATGAAAGTCGACATACCAGACATTACAACCTAGAAAAATCTAAAAATTTAAAAAGCCTAAAACCGGAGTAACATAAAAAACCTAAAAACTCCAAACACCTACCTTTTGTTTCTAAAACAAAATAGGTATTTTCCAACACTGCGCTAAATACAGTAGAACTTCGATATAACGGACTCGGTTTTAACGCATGGCCTATGCTCCGCAGTCCACAATATACGGCCTATATGATGCGCAACCGTATTAGATTGTATTTTATATAACGCCTCTCGGATATAATTTACTCAATTTTACAGACCCGCTAAGTACGTTATAACGAAGTTCTACTGTAACTGAAAATTCTATTTGTGGAGATCATAAGTCAAAACGATTTTATATCATAAGACAGAAGTAAATTTTAAAAAAAATGATACAGATATCTTACTCCTGAATTGGAAATGACGTCTTTAATGACGTCGGCACATTCCGTATGTCTTTGAACTGAAATTGAACAACCTTAATCATTTTCAGTAATATAAACTGTTATTATGCAAATAAAGTCTATGAACAGAAGGATGCATTCCAAATGGCATCGAAAACAACTGAATTGTAGGTCAATAGAAGGTATAGTTAGAAGGTATAGTTTTTTCCTGAGGACATTTTTCGATGATCTACCAACATCATTTTATAAGATTTCATAAAGGTCTGCATATTACATAATATGATACAGGCGTCCTAGCATAAGCTGACCTCTAAGTGTATCGTTCGGTTGATTCTGTGGTCTATCGTTATGTATTGGTTCCATGTTTCTGCTGTGTCTCTCCATTTCTCCAGGCTGGCGAGCAAACAACACGCCTGAAAATAAAACAGTTCTTTGAAATTTTGCAGATTACATTAATTTAAAAAACTGTGGCTATTCATTTGTTATGGAACACGAGTTCGCATTTTAGTACTCCTTGATTTTTTTCGTTTCGTCGTTAGCCTTCTGTAAGACTTGTTCATCGACAATCAGTTTCTACGCTGTGTTCCGATTGTTGAAATTGCAACAATTTAGAAATCAACATACTGTAGCGTTAGCATTTTATATTCAAAAATTATAAAATGTTATTATCATTAAATATCATATATTCATTTGTTACAAGCTGTACAAATTTCAACAAAATCATTCGAACAGTTTACGAGATATTAACTTTTTGAAATTTGAACAAAAAAATGCAAGTTTCCATAATGCGATAAAGTTGAAATAGTGTTTTGTAAGTGTCGCATTCATACGGCAAAAGAGAAATTGATTTTCGCACGCGAAAGATTGAAGCTGTGATTGATTAAAGCTTCTCTGCGTCAAATGTTTGATATCTCCACGTGCTTATTGTTAGTCTTCTTTTATAATTACAAATGTCACACGGATAAATTGTAATATACAGTTTCTCCGGGTGACACAGTTTTTTCTTCTAGTCTCGACCCCGAGTCGACTACAACTTCCTGTTTCCGTCTATACGGTTTTGAAAAATTAATTAAGAACAGAAATTGACTTTTGCTTTTTGTTTTGCAAAAGGGATCTCCTGCATAATTACATTGTGCACTTGAAGTAGCATAGCAGATGCATGTGGTGTTGATCTAATAAATATGGCGGCTTGGAGCTATTATTGATCACTAATTCTTGCGAATAAGCGCATATCATGCATTCATAGCAAAGAATCACAAATAGGCCTACCCTCATTTGTAGCGTTTTCATTCCGATTCTTATGCCTAATTCTTCTCAGCATTACGGCTGTTAAATATAACGTCAATTTTGTGAATAGGCTAATTGTACCATCCGCACTAAAGTCGACTAAGAATAATTATCATAATTTGGATTACTCATGATGATTATCGCTCAAACTAGGTCGCAAACTTTTTCAGTGTGCCTTTATCCTCGGCACATTTCTGCATGCCCAGCAATAGCATTGGAAAAGGAATTTTAGCAGGTGAAGAGGAATCCTTATTTAAGGATGTACATTAACAGTAATAGAAAATACAGAAAATAAAGAATTCAACGATACGAGGAAGGATTAGAAGCAAAACAAACAACATGCAAACATTGACATGGATAAAAATGAACTGCTTCGGAACATAGGCAGGATGAAAGACAATAGACTGGCGAAGAAGATCATGCTAGGAAAATGGATGGAGAAAGTCGAAGAGGCAGACCGAGAAGACAGTGATTGGATGATATCGTGGATTGGGAGAACGCGGAGCTACACACACCAACCAGACCAACGCAGAACAGAGAAGGATGGAGGCAAACTGTGAATCAGGCTGTCGACACTTGCGGGTTCAGCACCCATGGAGGATGATGATGATGACGATGATGATGATGATTAACCGAAACATTATCTGACATTCAAGTTAAGACTTAGATAGACCTACAAGCAATACAGTCCAATTCAAAACACTACTATTTTCAACTTTGAATATGCCTACTATTTTTAGCATAATTATGTTCAGAGGTATCAGACGATAGAGCAATAAACTCCAGATTCATCATCATCATCATCATCAACATCATCATCATCATCATCATCATCAGCATCATCATCATCAGCATCATGTTCTCTGTCCTGAGACAGGTTCAGGGCTCCATTGTTTCCATTCCTCTCTGTATCTTGCTTCTTCTTTGATTACTGCATACTAGTGCATAGGTCTTGTGACGCTGTGCACTTGTTTTCATCACCCAGTCCAATAGCATTTTCCTTGGTCTTCCTTTTGTCTTTCTTTCTGGTATACTTCCCTCAATTACTGTTCTAAGCAATTTTTCTCCCTCTACTACGTGTCCAGTCAAGTTCCTCTGTCTTTTCTTGATGGTGTTGAATAACTATCAGATTGCTCGATCAATAATTAATAGTAATAATAGGTTCAATTGAGAAGGTCAAACAGAACGAATGGATATCTATCGGATATTGTTAGACGAAATTGCTTGTTTTTCATCCCCTTGTCATTCAGAGGAATTTTCCTAGATTTGATTTAAAATCTCAACTTACGGCCATAACACATGGTATTTGTCATTAGATCAACGCAAATACTTAACAGTGCGCTACATGTATTATTGATGAATAATCAATTGAAAACAGTATTTCTTTACCTCTGTATTTTCTTTTGCATAAAATGCAGCTGAGAAGAAGCAAAATAACGCATATAATAACTGACCCGATGATCAATGGTATTTGATGGTCGTCTGTGTAAACCGAAGTAGAAGACAAAGCCATTACTTCGGTTGATTCGCCCAATTTGCTAAAATCTGTTAAGATTTACTCGTAAACGTTTCTAAGCTGTTTTATCATAAGTTGTCGCCAGGTTTCGTCTAATACATAGGTCAAGGACTCTAACAAAGCAAATGGTCTGGTGATATTGCAACGGTGTAGGAGGCAGGACGGACTCTAGGCACTTTTTGGACTCTAGAGTCCATAATACCTAGGTATGATATACTCTAGAGTACATAATCCCCAAACACCATATTAGGAGGCAGCATGGCCTGGTGATATTGTATCGAGAGGTAGCTTTATAATGGATTCGAGAAAGTCACATATAATGAAGGGTGTCCTCACTATGGCATCTAATTATAACGGGCCACTAGGACTAGTAGTCAGTTACTGTTTCATCATCTGTCATCTCTGAAAGGGATTTGCAAAAAATATTAAATGGCCTGATGCTCAAAAAGTGCAGTGCAGCATTAGTATGTCTGCCCGAGAGTATCAAAATGTTGATGTTTGTAGTCTTTGAGTCACATATATTCATAATAATAACTTGCAGCTGGAAAAAACCGGGTCAATAGACACTTAAAATATTTTGCCTATATCGCAACATTATGGGAATAACATTTTGGAACGCGAACAGATCAAAAAATTGCAATATTAAACGTTTGTACAATTTCTAGCTCATAGAATTTCATGGCGTATGCAATGGGCAGATTATTACAATAACAGCTGCAGTATGATCTCAATAATGAAATATTCAATTTTGAAATTTTAGGATCTCAACAAATATTTAATTATTGAAATATTATTATCTCTTTAAAAATATTCAATATTCAAACTATTTCTATGAATAACTTTTACCAGTTGTGCTGCTTTGTTGCAGAGCACTGACAGAAACAATGCATTTGTATTCGTAGTTTGGAACATTTTTGGCAGTTGTTGAGTAGGGAATTCCGGTGGATTTAAACTTCGTTTTGCAAGTAAAGTTCCGTTGGAATCCTTCGCTAGAAACGGTAATTGTGGACACTAATAGATTGTTGGAAGCTGCAGTGTTTCCAGTCATTCTAATTACATCTGATTCGTTTCCAGCTGCACTGTAATATTCTTCCTCCCATTCCATCTCAGGAAACCAATTTCCATTCAATCGAAGACAGCATTCCAACGTTGAATTGAGGCCCTCTTGTCTTTTGACGAAACAAATTGGATTGGTGGCTGAAATTAGTAAACTTGCCTATTTAATAAGAATTCCGTTGACCTATTTCTCATCTGCATGCCAGGATATAAAATTAACGGTGAAAATACTGTAAATTCAGTGTAGTTTCAGTTGAAAATAAATTTAAATTTACATGCGCATCTATTACTCATTGAAAGCCTATTGTGGCCGTTGACCAGATCAATGGGGTTTCGGTCTAAGTGTATGAAAGTAATCAAAAGCAACCCTCTGCAATGTCAACGTTTGGTCGATTGTGAAGATTTCGATAGATGTTTGTTGCATTAGTTAAGTGACTATCCTTAGAGCAGACAGAACAGCGTATTCTTGCAAGCAATCTCATCATTGGTCAAAGCAAAGCGTCGGAAA
Source organism: Metaphire vulgaris (assembly GCA_018105865.1). Lineage (NCBI taxonomy): Eukaryota > Metazoa > Annelida > Clitellata > Crassiclitellata > Megascolecidae > Metaphire > Metaphire vulgaris. Next base: position 377,055 of record JACLAT010000061.1, read on the forward strand.
ATCCTCAGTTTTGTCAGTCTTAGTTAAATCTTTTCCTTCTGCCTACTTTTTCTTTCTGATGCCAATGGGTAATGTAACAACGCTTCCCCAAGAGTCACTATAATTCTGGAGTGAATAATGACAATGAAATTCGGAAACCTTACCCAGGACGATTAGTTCGGCGCTGACACTTTTTCCGCCTGGCTCTTCGCAAGAGTATTTTCCAGCAACCGTCATAGAGGCCTTCATTGAGAGGTCATACTCTCCTCCAGTTGTTTTGTTGATGTTATAAATATGACTGAAGTTTAGTTTTATTTTATTGCCAGTGAAAATTATGTCAGATGTAGACTCCGTTGAAGTATTTTTGATTTTTTTCCAGATAATTTTACCGGAACCGTTTGTTTGGCATTCCATGAAGACTTCTTGGCCTTCGAGTACAGCTTTGTTACTTGGCGGAAGAATTATTTCTCCACGACATTGTCGCTCTTCAATAACATTAAGGCATACTGTATGTTGAATGGGAAAGATAATTTGAAGAAAAATAAATCGAGATTATTTTCAGTCATTAGTTGCTCCGACAATTCTATTGTTCCATACGTTCTATAAATGGTTTCATCAGTTTTAAGCCCCAGCCAGAATAGGGGCCGATCCTCTGCCCTTGTGGCTGAGAAAATGAATGTAATGTTAGAAAAGTACGATGCAGCGCTGCTTTTTTCGGTGTTTTGAATAACGCTGTAGATGCCATATTTAATACGCTGTGAGTGTTCTTTCAATAGTATGGCTCTTTTTGTGAATGAATACGCTTCATTAGAGAAATTTTCCGTTCGGCCCCCATTTAATTAAGCCACGTTGGGCTAATTTTAAGAGAGAATATAGACTAGAGCCTAGGAGTGGCTTAATCGACGTCAATTGATGATGTTCATGTTGTTCAGACATCCTTTTCAAACAATCGTTCTGACGAATTTTAAAATTACAATAGGGCCTACTAGTACAATTAGAACTTACCCAGTTCAGTTAATATGCTGATTCCAAAGATAATAATCACATAATCAGTATTTCGACGCAAGAGACTCAAACACATTTTCAAGTAAATTCATCTTCCTTTCTACCTCAGTTAAATAATAATTAACCTGGCAGTGATAAGTTTATGATGAACAGTAGGGTCGAGACGCGTTGGTTGGATGGGCGCAATTAGTCATTAGTCAATTATGAATAAACATTAGAATACGAGTCTAATGGGAAGTAGGCCTAAGCCATGAGCTATACTAAACTGATTAGTGGACGGCCAACTGTTAAAGGTGCCTTACATCAGGGGGCCAAAGAAATGCAGCGTTCTGTGTATTTGCATGTAATTTTGATTTTTTCAACTTGCAATTACTCGGATTCTGTGAAAGCTAAAAAGATGAGGTATACATCAATTGTTTGCATTTTTATTTCTCTTTCAAACCATCTGTGCAAAATTCAAAAACAACTGGGATAAGGGTCCACAATCTGGCCTGAAATAGAACCCCCCTCCAAAAATAATTTTCTGTTCCAAGCTGTGCAGCCAAATGTTTGAGTGGTAACCTAATTTTGGTGAACGGCAATGTTGTACGGGAATGTAACTGGAACACAATTAATTGAAAATTGGACAATATTTGGTCGAGACATATTCTTTCTACCCCGAGCACTCTCCTTCTGATAAAATGTCGCTTCGATCAGTTTAGAACAACAATTGTATTTCTTTTATAATTTGCTATATCCCAGGTTATGGGAAAGCTAAAAAGAAGAGGCATACACCATTGTTTTGCATTTTTTGTCTTACATTATTATTATTCCTTCTAACAATCCGAGCAGAATTTTTAAAAAAATTGGGACGAGGGTCCACAATGTGGTCTAAAATAGAAGTCCCCTCCAAAAAATATATATCTCTATTTCAAGCTGTGCAGCTAAGATTTTTGAATGGTTACCTAGCTTTTGTAAACGGCAAAGTTATAGGGGAATGTATTTGGAACAAAATAAATCAAAAATTTTGAAAATTGGACACTATTTGGGTGAGATATAGTTCTAGTTTGCATCGCTGTTTTCTCATAGTACGCAATGCACAGTCTTCTACTCATCGGCCTCCTGATGTACAGCGGTCAAATTCTGCTAGCCTTAGTTGACTGTCCAGATTTCATTTACTAGTCTATGCCTAAGCGCAAAATCAGTTCCCATGCCTAACACTTTCCCTTTTGAGAAGGGCATCCATAAATTAGTTGAGAACTAGTAATTACGTTAATTATATAATTATATATAAGCCTATGTATAAAGAGAGAGAGAGAGAGAGAGAGAGAGAGAGAGAGAGAGAGAGACTATAACATACTTAGTCGAGAAAATTTCTAGAAAACCCCGTTAAAATATTTCCGTGAGTCTGTGCTTAGGGAACGTTGGTGCATCATACCCTGTATGTACCGTTTAGGTTAAGCCGTTAAGGGCGCTATAAGTATTTTATGGAGGAAAACTGTAAATACAATGTAAATGTTTGTCTTATGATACGTATACATATAGATAAGGGACCATCCACATATAACGTATGCATTGATGAAAAATGTGATGGAATTTGGAGATTTCGCGTACGGGTGCGTACAGGGAGGGTCTTGGCTGAATGTATAGGGCCGACGTATGGACAACTTAAAGTAACCGTCTATGTAACGATTAAAACATAATCGCTCAGGCAGACGGCTCCTTGACATTAGACATATTAGGTTTGAACAAAATTACTTTCTCACGGGCAGGCAAAGGGTCACGAGAATTGTTCATGCGCTTCTACTCGTTAAAACACATTTCTTGATTTTCTTGGCTGTCGCAACTTTAGTCCCCCGCACACCTTGTAACTTTGACTAATGACTAATTTCTGAAACAGGACGAGGTAGAGAAGCTAATGTGTGCGTACGCATTGGTGTTTCCAAAAATGAACGGGGTGCAACACTGGGGGGTTCTGCAAATATAACTTTTTTGTAAGAAATGTATGGATGGCCTCTTAGTTGACCAACAGTTATTAAAATGACTTAATGTACTGTAACACTACAAATTATCACTTAATTTCATATTGATGTAGCTGTTGACTTAAAAGGCAATAATTATATGGTATGTTAAACGATACAATTTGATCTAGAAAATTGTTTCGTAAGATTTAAACATGGAGCTAGGCACTTCGGTTATGACAACAAGTTGCATACAAAATAGTTGTAAGCACTTAGCAGCAATCACATTTACTCCTGCATGTTCGATTATAACAAACATGGAACGGAAAGCTACTGTAATTATAATTATTATAGACAGCGACTTTATTGCAATATTATTATTATTATTATTATTATTATTATTATTATTATTATTATTATTATTATTATTATTATTCCAGGACAATTTATATAGCGCTGTACGCATGGTTTAAATCCAAAATCAAAAGCGCTTTGACAACGCTGACACGTCAATGAAGGTTAGAAGGTGGCGATGTTAAAATCCGCTTTGATGATGGAAAAAACTTTGCTGCCGTGAAGAAGTCCGGTGAAGAGTCTTTTAGAAGCGGTCCTTCAAAAAAACTGTAGCCCCATTGACATGCCAACGAGGAACGGAAGATGATGTAAGAGTCCGCAAGTTGGTAGTAGGGTAGGAGTTATATCCACGCAGATGTAACCATCGGTGAGTTCCTGAAGAAGCGGTCTTCCGCAAGAAGATAGTTCCGTCGTCGAAATCGGCACATCCAACAAAATGGAAAATCCGACGACGTCCAGAACCAGTCAACCGCAAATCCGCCGAATTTTCACGCGGCAGCCACTAAATAGTGACTGGCTTTGGCGCACACTCGACGGGAAGCGACCGACTTGACCTTCCAGACCGACGTGGAATGTAGAGAACGGCACGAGACACGTCGGAAACTGAAGAGCGAAACGCAGTCCTCACGTAGGTGGAGAGTCCAGCGACGTCCAGATCGCAGTCGATCAGCGCCGCCTAGCGCTACATAAATAGCTAACATGGCGGCGTCCAGCCCGCAGCGATAAGACCGACTGGATACTTCCCGAACGACGCAAAACAGAAGAGGACGGCTAAAACTCCTCAGCAAACCGACGAACGAGAAGCAGTCCTCATGTCCGGCGCAAAATTCACGGACAGAGCATCAGCAAATGCCGAGAAACAACGACGAAACGAGGCACACACAACGTGTGCGGGCAGCCATAGATAGGAGCACCATAAAGTTGCAATGTCTATCTTATACCGTAGACCAGAGGACACAGCATGAAACTGTTCAAGAAACGGGTTGGGAGACATAAGCAGCATTTTTTAGCGCAAGAGTGGTGGACAGATGGAATGAACAGGATGAGGGGATAATAACGGCTGCAACTGTAAGCGAGTTCAAAATAAATCTCAGTAGTTTAGGATATTAGATTGGACGGGAGCAACAGTGGTTCTCACACAGGGCAGTCTCTACTGAACCACTTTAAAACTTGTTATATTATATTATATTATTATATTGATCCTAATCCTAATCGCAATTTCACTGCACTTGAAGCCATAGCTGTACTTATACGTTTGCGGACTATTTGAGTCGTGAGAAATAGAAACATTAACACAAGAGATATTGTGAAATCAAAACTGTTTGACTGAGTTCAAGTAACCTCGTATTTATGGATTTTTTTCATTTCACCCTTCATTAGTTTCGGTGAAAGCAATTTTAAATCAGAAACCGCAATTTAGATCAAAGTGTTTTCGAGCTGTAGTTGTTTTGTGAATCGAGCGGCTTTTAGGACAGTCATTAGTATAATAGTTTTTGTCACTGTGAATTGATATTCTTAGATTGACTTCTGTTTCCATTTTCAAAACAAAAAACTTCAATATTGTTAACGTGGGTAAATGTACATGTACCTGTTATCTAATTCAAGTCCTAGTTTTATATCCAGTGAATAAGATCTGTATAACTGTACGACAGCATAAAGCATTCAGAAAGTTCCTCATATTCAACAAAAGCATCAATGGCAAAGAACATCAAATTTGTGTATGTTTTAATTTCTGCCTTTAACGATGGCATTCGCTACAACTGTTATATGAACGTGTTAAAGTGCTTACATAATACTCAGGCCTGAGTCAGAGGTTCATGTCCAGATTATAGTCGAGATTAAACATGATTTTGGTTATCAGCTTTATAAGAGCTCAAACACTTGATGCAGGCCCGTCGAGAGAAATTCCGGGCCCCTGTGCGGAAGGGCCGACGGGCCCTTTCTGACAGGTCGACTTAAGCGTTACAATTTTCTGACGACCTTTTTTTTACTTGTCGATTTTTTTATTTTTACGAAACGCATTGACCGCTTAAACACTAGTAGTGCAACTATCGAAAACTAATGACGACCTTTTTGCTTGTTGCCGTTTTTCACGGTGTTTATAATATCCTATGCGCCCAGGCCATCTTATACCCAACAGGCCCCTGTTAATATCACATGGCGACCTCCTTTTTTGTATCGTTACTGTTAATATTACATATTCATCATCGGCCCGCGCTCCTTCCAGGACGCCGGGCCCCTGTGCATTTGCCCCTCTTACCCCTCTCGGCGGCCCTGACTTGATGTTGTCAGTTTTCGTAATTAGAGTTCAGTCTTAGAGCTGCATAAGTATTTGATTGGTGATCATGTATTCGTTCCTGAAGACAAGCGTATCCACGATCCTCCGTCTCCGCTGCACTTCCTGCAGAGGCGTTGATATAAGTGCAATCTGACGAATCTTCGTTGAATGAAAGATGAACCACACAATCTTCATGAGATATTTCTTCGTAGTTGATTCTTGAGGCGGTGGGTTCCATAACGATATCGAGAACTTCTTGTTTTCTCGATGAAGCAAAATCCGAAATACTTTCAATATTGGTCTCATCATCTTTATCGTCTAAATGAGACATACCATTGACACATTTTATCCCCCTATGACGTTCTGTGCTTTGAAAGCGTGCGCCATTCATAGGCTACATTTTGCAGCTGCATTAGCTTTTAGACCTACGACTGCATAAAATGGTCATCTCGATAGATCTCATGGTTGTCGGGCTATTTTATTTCTAAAATTGCACCGATCCATTTCTAGCAGAGCCTAAGCGAAAAATATCAAATTATAGACATTGCACAAGGCAAAGATCAATGCATTGTGATAACACCACAAAGGTACTCTTTCGGCCAAATGTCCGTCGGCCTCACGTCCGGGTACGATCCTCGGTACACATCTGCGACTTATATTTTACATGAGCCATTACGGAGCGAATAATGAAAATGAAATTGGAAAACATTACCCAAGACGATTAATTCGGCGCTGACACTTTTTCCGCCTGGCTCTTCGCAAGAGTATTTTTCAGCAACCGCCATAGAGGCCTTCATTGAGAGGTCATACTCTCCTCCAGTTGTTTTGTTAAAGTCATAAATATGACTGAGGTTTCGTGCGATTCTTGAGTCAGTGAGAATTATGACAGTCGTAGAGTCTGTTGGAGAACTTTCGATTTTTTCCAGACAATTTGGCCGGAATTGTCTGTTCGGCATTCCATGAAGACTTCTTGGCCTTCGAGTACAGCTTTATTTTTTGGCTGATGAATTATTTCTCCGCGACATTATCGCCCTTCAGTAACATTAGAGCATGCCGTATTTTGAAAGGGGAAGATAATTTGAAGAAAATAAATCGAGATTATATTCAATCATTAGTTGCTTCGACAATTCTATTTTTCCATTCGTTCTATTAATGGTTTTATCAGACAGAATAGGGGCCCGATCTCTTTGCCCTGGAGGCTGTGGCAATGAGAGTGATATTAGAAATGTATGATGTAGCGCTGCTTAAAACGGTATTTTTTAATAAGGTTTGGAGATGCCATATTTATTATGCTTTGAGCGTTCTCCCAATTGTATGGTTTCTTCTGTAGTTGAATACGCTTCACTAGAGAAATTTTTCGTTCGGCTCATTTGATCAGGCCACTTTGGCCCAATTTTAAACGAGATTAAACTTCCGGTAGCGCCATTTTGACTGCTTGCACGTGTCTGTCCGTGCTTCGGAATATCGCCGTTCTTGGCGATTGTACCGACGTTTTGCGCTTATTTCTTTGCGCTAATCGCGTAGATTGTCGCCTAGCCGTCGTTTTCGAAGCGGTCGGCGATCGTCTTTGCGTTTCTCTGCGCTGAACGAATCGGATTTATGTCGCCCGTGTCGGCGTGGTTGGTCTGCCATTTTATCTAAG